>JASDDO010000299.1:0-500000 GCA_030015575.1 Agapanthus africanus
CCCCAAGACCCCTACGAGAGCGGCAAGCAACCCTACCAATTCTAGAGTTAGGAGACCCGGACTCGACTCCTCGAGTTGGTCTCCCACTGGACCCCAGAACCCGGTTACTTGTGCTCCCCTCCTTGGGTCTATCCTAGTGCGGAAAAGTAAATAATATACAAACGGTGACATCTTCCGCAACTTGGAAGTGCCCCAAATAAAAGAATATTACATACAAGTTTTTATATGAATGAAAATGAAAAACACTCATCTCACATAAAAAAACCCCGGCTATTCAAACACGATGATCCAATATATCATATCCAGCAACACATAACATCACATGTCATCAACGTAAGTAAATATGTCCATCCCAATTGTCGTTGACATATAGCAACGAAACCGGCGATATCACATATTACACTTACGGTCACAGAAAAGAAAGTGTAAAACTACAACAGTTGGAATCCGCAACCTCCTCAGACATCGCATGCCTGACCAAATGAATTACTTAGACATCGCATGCCTAACAATTATAAACCCCGCATTTTAGTCTCAAAATCGAAAACACTTTTCAATATCAAGTCGGGCAATTCAACAAGATTCCCGACATCCTGATCGAATGCTCGTCGCAAACTTCAGTAGGCGGCTGCACCCCCGATACCGTCGACGAAGTGCACCAAGGAGGAACACCGCTACCGCGAGCACCCGGACGGATGCTTTCGGCGACGGGGTTCTCCTACAGTCACTTGGTCGGGGCTATGGAGTGAGGCTGTCTATCAATTTTACCCGGCGAGTATCCGCGTACGCTACGTGATTGCGACGGACTTTTGATCACATCAAAATTCCGTGGCAACCGATCAAGTGAGACTAAACTGCTATGTTTATAACATTCATTCAGTTATCTCATAACTATTTGCGAATTCCAATTATTGTATCAAATTCCGGATAAATAGAAAATGCTAAACTTTTCGATCGAACAATCGAACACCCAAGTTTTCCCGATACAGCTCAACACATGAAATAAGTCTAACAACATTCAGTTCGTGCCTCAGTAGCAACGGTCCAGCCGTAGAAGGGTCAAGCCAACGCCTCACATGTGGCATACCGTACTGCCCCAAACCCGAAGGTTCAAAGGGCAGTTCAAGACGGTCACATAATCGAGTTAAGGTTTGTTGTCTTCTAGAGGGACCATCGCGTTACTTGCACTACTTAGAACGTCGTTAAACTACGGAAAAATCCAACACTTGAAAATTTCCCGACAGGGGAAAAATTGGGTATTTATATCCGGTCGAACTTTTTAACATATTCTAAAAACTATCCGGAAAGCCACATAGACAAAATTTGATACCCCGATCGAAACACCGAATCCCCAAATCAACCCAGAAAATAAAACTCTGGAATAAATTTTAAAAATTCCCAGAAAAACCAGCACAGAAAGCTAAGAACTACTGTGCAAAATTTGATGCACAAAGCGACAAAAGCGCCGCGGATCCGCCGCATCAGCCTACTGTAGGGCCACGGATCCGCGCCACTTTTGTGGAATCAGGACCACGAATTTTACAGAGTTTCTTAGATCTTTCTGTTGATTTTACTGCATATTTTTAATGTGGAAAAATCCTCTGTTTTCAAAAATGTACAGAGAGCATGATCCGGGTCGGGTTTTCGGTTCGTTCGGACTTCAAATTCCGTCTAGACTTCGCCTAAGGCTCTAGCTAGGCTCTGATACCACTGTAGGGTTCCTAGGCACTCTAGTGAGGTCTCACAAGGCATCGAACATGCCAATTTCAAATTTTACGGTGCCTACAAACCCTAAACTATGGATCGTCGGCTAGATGTCTAGGCGAAAAGCTAACTAGTTAACACTTAACTAAAAGTTTAACGGAAATACAACCTTTGTAGATCCGGTGCTCCACCTCCATAGCTCCGCAACGTAGTCTTCTCCGCTGTCCAAAAGGAATCCGGGCTCTAGAGTCGGCTTTGTCGGAGAATGGGCAAGCTAGGTCGTCGATGTCCATGCCGAAGATGATCTACGTCGAGGCATCGCTAAATCAAGCTCCAACTTCACCAAGTCCAAAAACTTGTGAAGGAAACACACTCTACTACTTGGCAAGAGGTAGAGGATGAAAAAATAGGAACTGGGTAGATTTTAGATTTGGATTTCTCACTTGTTTGCTCAATTCACCATTGTTGAAGCAAGCTTTCTTCTTTAAGAAGAAGAAGAAGAAGATGATAAATCTTATGATAAGTTTTTTTTTGAAAAAGAAAAGAAAATGAATTCTTATCATAAAATTAACCATGGTCAAGTGTAGAGACTAAACTAGGGTTAGTGGGAATGGTTAGGGTTAAGGATGAGATAAGAATGGTTGACTTTATCAAAGCTTCATGAAGCTTCAACTAAAGAACAAATAAAGCCACCATTCTTTTCTCTTTTCCATTTATTTTCCAAAATGTATAAACAAATAAATAAATGAATAAATAAGTAATGGAAAATAAAACCCTAACCACTCTCACAACCATGGTTTAATCTTCACACAAAACACAAGTTAGCATGCATCATCAAACATGATACATACAAGTGCACAAAAATATATCACATATACAATGTGCACAATCCAAGTGAGAAAATCCGTTTAAAGTGAACCAATACTAGTTAGTGCAAAGTAACATATCAAATATATAATTATGCATTAAATCATTAAATCAACACTTGATTCAATGATCCGGTCATGTCGCACACAACCGACTAGTATTCAATGTATCGGCTTATCGAATCAACGCTTGAATCGATAACTAGGTTATATCGCATACAACCTTTCCGATACATTCATCGCGAGAATGTAATACGGTATCACATACACGTATTATTCTCGGTCCCGCACATATCTCATATGCGCTCCTATTTCATTTCGCTTGAGCCAGGAAGCCTCTGTGTAGGACTCTAAAGACTCGTCAATACGCCGACAGCAGGTGATGATCATATCAAACACCCACAAGCCGCAAGCGGTCTGCTAAACGTAACGGCCACCCGGGTATTGAGCGATCTGAAGATCGACGAGCAAGCCCGCTCACACTCCAGTGAATCCGACCAGTAACACTACCGTACAGTCCGGTCTGATCGTCTGATATGTCGCATATCTCGCCTAGGGGTGGTAAACGTCAGACCCCAATAGCTCGATAAGTCGTGTCGATATGAGGCTCATAACGGGTCGAGAAACTACTGGTAACACTTACCAGCAATTCTCTGAGCAGCCCTGGCCAGGGACTTCCTGTTATAGCCAATCGAACACAGCGCAACATCAACCCCCTATACCGGGAGAGACGAATCCCCTCCTATCGCTCATTGCCTCCATGTGACTCGGGACTGTACCCAAAAACCACCGTTTTGCATGCCCTCTTGGACGTGGTAAGATGGAAATCAAAGCACAGTGGGAACCACACAAGACTCTATGACGATCTCGGGTCAACAGACTACTCTGTACCAGTGTCACCAGAGAACTGCCATCTGACGTGAGGTATAATACCATCTGGGAGTTCTCGGCGAGTCCGTCCAGTGTACCCAGTCTCTACTGAGCACCCGTATATCATCCCTGATGTCAAACACCAATGGATATGGGATCATCCATCGCCCATCTGTATGGGTCGAGAAGCTACACGCTAGTCTACTCTGGTATATCGATGCCCCGTCTCGATACACCCTCGACTAGGGACTTTGAAGGATGTACTTATGGACTACCATGTCCCCACTAGTATGATCCGCATCATAGTCCAGGTAGTCAAGCACACATCCTAAGGGCTTTACCAACATGTAACAGAGAGACAATCAGTATACACGTTAAGGTAAAGTTCAACCAGATAGCATACTATCATGTCGAGCAAGAAAGTCCTCCCTATATATGTCCCAGCATCCACTACAATATACATCCTATGTACAGTAATGGCCTCTAGGGCATACATATAACTAACAGCATCAGATGCAGCGATGTATTCCGCTTCGATCGTCGAGTCTGCAACGGTTTCCTGTTTGGAACTCTTCCAACACACCGCCCCTCCATTGAGGGTAAAGACAAAACCCGACATGGACTTGGAATCATCCTTGTTACTCTGGAAGCTGGAGTCAGCAAAGGCCTCGATCTGGAGGTCTTTTCCACCATACACCAAGAACATCTCCTTAGTCCTTCTCAGGTACTTGAGAATGTTCTTTACCGCTATCCAGTGTTTCTCCCCAGGGTTTGACTGATACCGGCTTACCACACTCAGTGCATAAGCTACATTCGGTCTGGTACACAACATCGCATACATTATAGAGCCTACCGCAGAAGCGTAGGGTATAATAGACATGCGATCCCTCTCCAAATCAGTCTTGGGAGACATCTCTTTAGAGAGGGTGATCTCGTGACAAGCCGGTAGGTTACCGCGCTTGGAATCTTCCATACTAAATCTCTTTAGTATGGTGTCGATGTACCTGGACTGTGAAAGTCCTAATATCCTCTTGGATCTATCACGATGGATCCGGATCCCCAGGATGTATGAGGCATCACCCAGGTCTTTCATGGAGAACCTGTGTGACAAGAACCCCTTGACAGATTGTAGCATAGGAATGTCATTTCCTATTAAGAGAATGTTATCCACGTATAAAACGAGGAATACTACAGTTCTCGCTACAAATCTACTATAGATGCATGGTTCATCTGGATTTTTGATAGAGTCAAATTCCTTGATCGTTTCATCAAGACAGATGTTCCAACTCCGCGATGCCTGCTTTAGTCCATAGATGGACTTAAGCAACTTGCACACCTTTCCGCTGCTCCCACTCTGAATGAAACCCTCTGGTTGGTCCATATAGACACACTCCTCTAAATTTTCATTTAGAAAAGCGGTCTTTACGTCCATCTGCCAGATCTCATAATCGTGGAAGGCAGCAATGGCAAGAAGGATCCGAATGGATTTCAGCATAGCCACTAGAGAAAAGGTTTCGTCATAGTCCAAGCCAGGTCTTTGACGAAAACCCTTTGAAACCAGTCTAGCTTTATAGGTCTCAACCTGTCCATCTACACCAATCTTCCTTTTGAAGATCCACTTGCATCCTACGGGTTTTACCCCGTCTGGAGCAATGTCCAACGTCCATACCTTGTTGGTGTACATGGACTCCATTTCGGTCCGCATTGCATCCAGCCATTTTACTGAGTCAACGCTCTGAACGGCCTGCTGGAAGCTAGTAGGCTCATCATAATCTATGATGCAATCCTCTCTATCCCCGTCTATGAGAAAACCGTAGTATCTCTCGGGCAGATGAGACTGCCTACTACTCCTGCGGAGCGGCGTAGGAATGTCCTGTTCTTTTGAACCCTCTGGTTCCACTAAGCTTTCAGTAATAGCTCGTGGTTCTGGAATTTCTTCCAGTTCTACTGTGCTCCCACTTATCTGGTTTTCCAAAAACTCAGTTTCCAAGAAGTAGGCATGACGAGAAACAAAAACCTTTTGTTCCTCTTCGCAGTAGAAGAAATATCCCTTGGAGTTCTTTGGATATCCCACGAACTTGCACTGTACAGAGCGTGCCTCGAGCTTGTCCGCATGCTGCTTTTTGACAAAAGCTGGACTTCCCCATGTCTTAATGTGATTAAGATAGGGTCTCTTCCCACACCACATTTCATATAGTGTAGTAGGCACAGTCTTAGTGGGAACTCGGTTCAAAAGGTATGCAGCTGATTCTAGCGCATACCCCCAGAATGATCGCGGTAACTCAGCGTTACTCATCATGGACCGTACCATATCCAATAGGGTTCGGTTCTGTCTCTCCGATACACCGTTATGTTGCGGAGTGTATGGAGGAGTAAGCTGAGAGAGAATTCCGTTCTCTTTTAAATAGTCCAGGAATTCGGCACTCAAGTATTCACCACCTCGATCCGATCTTAGGATCTTGATACTTTTGCCGGTTTGTTTTTCTACTTAATTCTTATATTCTTGGAATTTTCCAAAGGCTTTGGACTTATGTTTCATTAAGAAGACATAACCGTACCTTGAAAAGTCATCCGTAAAAGTAATGAAGTAAGAATAACCGCTTCGCGCATGTGTAGACATTGGACCGCACATGTCGCTGTGTACGAGTACCAAGAGCTCGCTCGCCCTTACTCCGTGTCCAGTAAACGGAGTCTTTGTCATCTTTCCTTTGAGACAGGATTGACAAGTGGCATACGATTGATATTCAAACGGATTCAAATATCATTCTGTATGTAACTTCGTCAACCTTCTCTCATTGATGTGACCCAGTCTACAATGCCATAAGAAAATCTGATTGATTTCCGGAGACTTTCTTTTGTGTGTATTCTGGACATTGAAAATCTGTGGTTGGTTTAATACGTATATACAATTGCTCAATGTACCTGACCCAATCAGAACTTGATTAAGGTGAATGTTTACAACATTGCTTACAAACGCAAATTCATAACCTTCTTTAGAAACTAAAGATACAGAAATGATATTACAAGTTGCGTTGGGTACAAAAAAGCAATTACGCAAAACCAAAACATGTCCATCTGACATTCCCAGGTGATAGTCCCCCACGGCCTTAGCATCCATGCTAGCTCCGTTTGCAACTTTGAGGGTCATGTCACCTGCCTTCAAAACCCTACGGTTTCTCAACGCCTGCAAAGAATTACAGATATGAGATCCTGATCCGGTATCCAATACCCAGGAAGTAGAGTTTATTGAAAGACAGTTTTCAATAACATACACACCTGAAGCTGAAGCTGCAACCTGCTTCAATTCCTGTGTCCTGGCTTTCCAAGCCCTCCAATCATTCTTCCAGTGTCCTTTCTTATGACAATAGAAGCATTCTTCCTTATCCACAAGCTTTCCCACTTTCTTTGTTTCATTTGCCTTCCCCTTCATATCCACTTTACTAACACCGCCCCTTGGTTTGGCGGGGGCTTTCTTCTTCTTTCCCTTGGCTTTCGCCTTGGACCTAGAAGAAGAAGATTCTCCTACAAACAAAGTGGATGTTTCCCTACCTTTCTGTAGGGTGCCCTCTGCGCTCCTCAGCATGTTGAGGAGTTCTGAAAGTTCAACTTCCTTTTCTTGTAAGTTGAAGTTCAGTATAAACTGGGCGTAAGTGGAAGGAAGGGACTGGAGAATCAAGTCCGTATAGAGCTTATTCTCCAACGTGGTCCCAAGGTCCGCGAGATCCTCAATGTAGCCAATCATCTTAAGCACGTGTTCCGCTACCGATGATCCGACGGCCAATCTTGCCGAAAATAACTTCTTCGACACTTCGTATCTTGCGATACGAGATTGCTCTCCATACAGTTCTTTTGTATGAAGAAATATGGATTCCAGGTCCATATTCTCGTGCCTCCTCTGATGTTCATTGTCCATAGAGACAAGCACGAGGCACGTGGCCTTCGCGCAGTCTAGTTCCCAGGTCTTACGGATTTCCTTATCCGCGACGCTGGTTTTGGGACCTGGGACAGGGGGAGCTTTGGTGGTAAGAAGATACCCCAGCTTGTCGTAAGTGATTGCCATCTTGACATTCCTGAGCCAATCTTTGTAGTTTGGCCCTGTCAGTATGTTTTTATCTAGGAGTAACTTAAGTCCAGTCATGTCGATTGGTCGCTGCAATTAGGAGAGAGAAGAAACACTCAGCATGATGCTCTTGCAAGTTTAGAATGGTTTTTAATTTGTCTAAACAGGATGGCTCCCACTGTTTCTCGAATCCCTCCTCAAACCAAAAAGGAAGAATTAGTCAGGATCAATCTCACCGTACAATACTTGCTTAACCGTTCAGCCAGGCCAGTGTCGGTACTTCGAGGGAGGTTTTCCAACGCTTTCGCGAAGTTCCTTAATTAAATAACCTCTTTTCCCTGGGGGCGTAGCCCCGCTAACACCTTTCTAGACACCTACTTGGTTTATAGTATTGATCGTTAAGTGAGAAATTTCCCGAGGAGTAGCATATACTCACAGTAGGATCGGGATCCAAATATCATTGCGTGACGAAACTGAAGGAATCCTACCAGAATCATCACACTCCAAATGGTATGCAATACTAGCAAGTTTCAGTTCTTTTGAAACTCCCGATGTGGATTTTTGCCCCATGCTCTTATGACATTGACTTTGGCCAACAAATCATAAGTCACATGTCAAGTTCTACCCGTCGTTCTCCAGGTTAATTTGAATCCACCCGCACCTACCCTTGACTTTGGCCAACAAGGCAGTACGACTGTTCCAAACTAACGCATCTATCTATGCTGCACATGAATACCCAATAGCTACTAATCACTATGCTTTGACTTTGGCCAACAAACATAGCTTGAATACTATTGACCATCCATGTGAAACGACGGAGGGCTACGAATGGTTTTGGCTAAACCGTGAACGTAGTGAACTTGATATAATCGATGGAACGAGATAGCTTTCAAAAAGGAGTGGCTCAAGCTCCGCATTTAAAAGTTAGTTTTGAAAAGAACCGAGTGGTTTTTCGAAAGTGTTCCAACGATTTTAACTTGGTTTATTTTCTTACATTAGTTCTTTTAATGCGTGATATTCTTGCATTAGTTCTTTTAATGCGCCCCATCATTTAATCCTACCATTGCAGAAAACAACCAAAATATGACGTACGCTTATGCCATTCGCATTCGCCACGGGGCCCCGTCATTACCCGTTAGGTTACTTAACTAACGACAGAGCGGGGGCTGGGCTAGCTCGGCTGTAAAACATAAGCAACGCCTAAATAATATCATATATAGATATATTGCAATGATAGCCATTTCAGATCACAGATGAACACATTGGATATACTAGGAATCCGCAATTCGTACGAGCCTGTAACGAAAAGCAGATTACACGGTCGCGGTGAATAGCCAATACCCCACCCAAGACCCCTGCGGGTGCGGCAAACTACCCGCCAAGTACCCGAAGCGAAGCAACCTCCCTCAACTCCGTGAGAAGGCCACTCGGCACTTCGGCATACCCGGTAGTTTGTGCACCCCCTCCATGGGTCTATCCTAGGAGCAAAAACAGTAAAAAGAAATTATACAATGACGGCTAAAACCCCGACCCGGTTGTGCGGCCATACAAATAATTATTACATCAATTTACAAATTTACATGAATTGAAAGAAAAGAAAACTCTCGTCTCACAACCCCCGGCTATTCACCCGCGACAATCCAATGAATTCATATACACATTCCAATAACATTACAGATCACAGATTTGTATAACCCCCACTAATCGACATATAGCGATTAGCAGACGTTCAATACAAATATCACATCACAGAAAAACCCGTCAGCTTAAGTCTTTTAGAAGTTCAATCAAAAATACAGATTTTCAGGCCCCAAACACAAAATTTTCGTTCTGGAAAATCTGGGTAGAAAATATATATTCCAAAAATCCCAAAATACCCCTATAAGCATACTGTAGCAAAGAAGACCCAGAGAGGAGCCAAGACGGACGCGGAACCGCGGCAATAGCAAGCTATTGCCGCGTTTCCGCGGCGCTTTGATGAGATCAGGGGACCGTCTTTCTACAGTATACTCTAAAAACCCTGAGTCGATTTTTGGTGTATCTCAAATAATTTTTCCAGCACTTTGAAAATCGACAGAAAGTTTGAAAACGGGTGTATTTCGCGACTTTTTCTCCGATCGAATTTCTAGTTACTATGCTAACATGTTAGGTAGAGTTTAACTAGGCTCTGATACTACTGTAAGTCCATGCTACCTCTCCCGGTACTTTCGGGCATGCGGAATTTGGTGAAAAACAATTTTCTAGAGGTGGTAACATGGACTCAAAACCGGATCTTTATTAAATATCTAACTAACAACCTAACTAGGAGTTGCTAACTACTCGGTTAGGGGGTTATACCTTTCTTTTCTCGAACTCCTTCGTCTTCAAGCCTCAATGGTTGTCTGAATCGGCTTCTCCATGTCGTCTCCTTGCGCCGAAGATAGATCCACCTGAAAGCTTCTACCTTTGGCTCCTTCTTCGAACTTTGAAGAAACTAGTTCACTCGGTTTGCTAAACCTTGTGAACTAGAGTGAGTAGAGAAGAGTTTGTTGGGATTTTATCTATGGTTCTTGGTTCTCAACTCATGAGACAAGTGAACCATAGACTCAAGAGAGGGAGAGCAAGAGGAGGAAGATGAGAGCTCAAGAACAAGAGAGAGAATGAGCATGAAAGAATGAGAGAAAAAAATTTCTCATTTGGCTCTCATAATCCAAAACCATCATAACACATCATAGCAATCAAGTATTATGTGATGGTTTAAGCAACAATAGCCATATCATTTCATGCACTCATTTTGCACAAGAGGGCAAGCAAGCAAAAGTCTTTGCTATGAAATGATAGCTATTGTTATCATGATGGTCAACTAGTCAAGCCTAGTCAACCGGTCAACAAAGTCATCAAGTCAACAAAGTCAACAAGTGAACAAAGTCAATCCCTCAACAACCATGTCACCATAATACTTAATTAATATAATTGTTAATTACATATCATATTATCATTAGGGTTGAGCAAAAAGTCAACGGTCAACGGTCAATAGTCAACAACCCTAATGAGAATCCTCTGCCTCTGTCTCTCCGTCAACTGTGCATACACACCCGCATTCGCGTTCCAAGGAACACGAATACATACTGGATAAAACCAATCCCAAAACGTATACTAGGATCTGGCTTAAACCAAAGCCCGCTAGTGTAAACTGTCCGGACACTGTACGTGCATAAGTGCACGGATGTAACCGAACCCTATCGCAAAACCATGCGACCTCTACTCTTTTGCCTAAAGGCGAATAGCTTTCTGTGTGGGACTCTAAAGACTCGACACTACGCTGGCAGTGGGTTTAACCACAGACCGCAAGCGGCACTAGCTGTGCGTAACGGTCCCCAGGTAGGTGCCGACAAGAAGACTGACGAGGTGAAACCCATCTGAACTCCTACTGAGCCTGAATGTGACAATCTCCGTACAGTCCGGTCTGTTCGTCTGATACATCGCATGGCGGGCCTAGGGGAGCGGTAAACGTCAGTCCCCTAATAGCGGTACAAGTCGTGTCGGAGTGAAGCCCAATACACCCTGAGATAACACTGGAAACCTACCAGTATATCCCGCTTGCCCTGGCCAGGGACTACTCGTGTAATGGCTCTCCTAGACACAGTGCGATGTCAACCCCCAATACCGTGAGAGACGAATCCTGTCTAACCGTCACTGCCTCCAAGTGCTTCGGGACTGCACCCAACTACTACCTGTTTGCACGACTCCTTTGAGCCGTGGTAGGGTAGTAATCAAAGTACAGTGGGAACACACTCGAGGCGAAGTGACAGTGTCAAGTCAGCGGACTAAGCTGTACTCATATCACCTGAGAACTGATAACTGACGATAGGTATAATACCAACCGGTCAGTTCCCGACGAGTCCTGTCCAGTGTACTCATAACCCAACGAGCACCCGCATACTATCTCCAGTACGACGTACTGACGGCTGTGGGACAGACCGTCTCCCACACTGGGATGAGAAGCGCATGCGCTAGTCTACTCCGGAGTATCGATGCCCTGTCTCGATAGTCCTGTGACTAGGGACCTGCATAAGGATGTGCTTATAGATTACCCAGCCCCACTAGTGTGACTGCCATCACAACGCTGGTAATCAAGCAAAGATCCTAAGGGCTCCACTAATGCGTATAGGTGATATAATAAAATAAACACATGTACACATTGAAGTAGAAACAAACCAAGTAGCATACTACTATTTTGAGCAAGATTGTATATACAAGGTGAATATCCCAAGCTTCCATTAAGTAATATATAAACTAGTATGATACAGTTATGGCCTCTAGGGCATATACACTAATAGTTTTATGTCGAAAATGGATTATGTGGTATTTTATCGTAAAAATATGATAAAAGTTGCATAAAAGATTATTTTGAATTGAAACTTATTTTAATGTGTTTGTTAAACATTATATGAGAGTATGGTATTAATTGTTTAAGAAAAATAACCTTTTTAAGGAAAAAACCGAATCGGAAGTCGGATTAACTCCGCTTCTGTCGGGTTTTAGAAATGAAAGTTTTTAAAGTAGAAGAAGAGAGGGGGAGAGGGAACTTACTGGTGAGGGAAGAGAAGAGAGAGGGGAAGACTAGGGAAGTGTCGGGACATCGTTTCGTCGCCGGAATCTCCTTGAAACGTAGCCAGAACTTCACCCTTTGCTAACTCCACTTGCACACTAAAAGGATTTAAGAATTTTTGGGAGTTTTGGCAAGGAATTTCGGAGTGAGGGTGAGTAAAATGGAGTGTGGTATTTATAGGAAAAATTATAATTTAAAGGGCTAAAGAATGCATTAAAAATTGGATTAAAGGGTATTTTATTGTTCTCTGGATAAATTCAGAGTAAACAAACAATATGGGGGTAGTGGAGTAGGCCAAGGGGTGCTCGGGCAAAAATCTCAAGGAATTACCTACAAGGGGAACCGGCGGTACCGGTTTTTTTTTATGTTTTCGCCGGTCGAAATCTGGTAGAATGGGGTTGGATTTGTGCCATGTGTCCCCGTCACCTCATATACCCTCGCACACATGTTTATTTAATCTGTAACTTATCATATTATGTGTAGTGCACGTGCAAACCCTTGGGCTTCTAAAAGATTAAAAGAAAATTACATAAAAAATAATGTGGCTGCGGGGATTCGATCACAGGGGCTATGTCACAGCAGTGCAAGGCTTTACCAATGAGTTACAAGTGTTTTCTTGCTGTTCAAAAGCAAAACAAATTCTTATAGCATACACAGGATTGCAAATACCCCAATTGTACATTAAGTTTTAAACAATTTTCTGTACATTGAAATTGAAGTTGTTATAGTCTACCCTTCTTACAAAAATTTCATCCTCGAAATTTACAATTTATTTTTAAGGACTAGTTTACAAATAAATGAGGATATCTTGTATGCATCTTATCTTCTCTTTCCCATGTTGATTCTCCTGGCGTGTCTTTTCTCCACATTACTCGAACCAAGTTGACTTCCTTGTTCCGAAATGACTTCACCTTTCTATCCAGGATTTCAACAGGTTGCTGCTCATAAGATAAGTCTGGCTGTACAGTGAGCTCGGAGTGATCAAGAATATGGCTGGGATGACTCACATACCTTCTGAGTTAGGATATATGGAACACATTGTGCATTCGTTCCAATGAAGGTGAAAGCCAAGCGATAAGCCACTTCACCGACTCGTTCGAGTATGTTGAACGATCCAATATTCTTCAGACTAAGCTTACCCTGTCTTCCAAAATGAATCACTCTAAGGTTCAGAGATGTATTCAGATATACATGTTCTCTTGGTTGGAACTCCAAGTGACGGCGCTTTGCATCAGCCCAGTGCTTCTGTCAATCCTGGGATATGCGCATTCTTTCTCTGATAGTACGAACCACGTCGACAGTTGCTACTATCATCTCAGGTCCAATGAGTTCTCTATCTCCGATGTCGTCCCAACTTAATAGCAAACACAACTTCCTTTATTATAAAGCTGCAAATGGTGCCATTCCTATACTTGCTTGGTAGCTGTTGTTGTGTGAAAACTCCACAAGATGTAGGTGATCTTCCCACGATCCTCCAAAGTCTAGCATACATGCTCTGAGCATATCTTCTAGGATCTGAATAGTTTGCTCAGACTGACCATCTGTTTGTGGATGATAAGCTGTGCTGAAGTTCAGACTTATTCCTAAGCTAGCTTGCAGACTTTACCAAAATTGCGATCGGAACCTGGTGTCACGATCGGAGACAATGCAGACCGGTACTCCATACAATCTCATAATTTTCTGCATGAGTTCATGGGTATCAGAGATAGTACATATTTGAAGAGTTTCAATCTTACTTAGATTCTTACCTCCATGTACTTCTTTGCTAGAGTCTCGGTAGATTGACCAATGGATAAGCCATTTTGTGTAAGGAAGTATAGCTTGGTTTTTATATTGGATATATCATTTGGATTCACTATTCTTTCATGGTTGCAAATGGATAAGCCATTCTTTCTACTTGGATAATTCTTGAGTTCTTCACAAAAGACTTAGCCATTTTTGTGATAGCAAAACTTCTTCACCTCTTCCTCCTCCTTCTTGCTAGCTCAGTTGAGCTTAGAAAAAGAGAGAAATGACAGTGAAAATATTCCAACATCCCCACTCTACATTCGTAGCGAGCTTGGAGCGTTGGTCGCTTCACTAGGTGAAGCCGGAGCTTGTATCGGTTCTCTCAGGTGGATCATCTTCGGCAAGGGCGGTCGTCACTCAAGCTCGATCCGAACGACATCCTGGAGCTTGGAGGGGTCTTCCAAGATTGGGTGGACACGCGTCAAAGGTAGTATTTCTAACCTTTGCATGCTTGGTTTTCTAGTTTAGGCGTTTGGATCGATTCTATGGTTCGGAGTTCCTTCGTGTTAGCTAGACATTTTTGTTCATCATCCGCTTCCGCTGCACCACAAGCATTAGGGAACCCAACAGAACCATGATAATGTGGAATACATTGCATTCTTATGAATTGGTCTCCTAGAACCATTCATGCACTTCTCATACTTATCCGCATGCCGTCCTTGACGAGAAGGATGGTCTTATTCAATTGGATTACTTTTACCGAGAGCAGCCTCTACCATATCCTCCATTTTCTCTCCTGGAAAGAAATTATCATCTTCCGCTTCTTCCGCCGCATTACCGTCTTCTTCTTCTTCACTGTGATATAACCAAGTTATATAAAATCTGGTAAAACCATATTTAGCGATGTGAAGCTCTACCTCCCCTATCTTTAGGTATATCTTATTCTCACAACTGTCGCACTGACAAAGGATCTTTCCGGACATGACCTTATGATGTTTGCATGCAAATTCGATGAAAGCAATAACTCCTGTGATGAACTCAGGGTACATGCATTGTTTCCGATCTACGTACATCCAGTCCTTAACTTTGATGTACTCATGGGTCATGTTAGACTGTATAACACATATATATATCGTTAACAGATCCTAAAAGCACATGTGCGTGTGTGTATAAGATTATCGCTCTCAAGTATGAGTTGTTCATGTGATTTAAACTCTACTATATGTCACTACATTGTTATACATATTCATCTTTCTTCATTGATAATAAACCAAATAAAGCATGCAATTTGAAGAGATTTTAGTTCTTAACAATATCACACAATTTAAGATATTACAACGGCTATCGGGGTAAGGCTTATATCTCATTAAGAATTTATAGAGCAGACACATTCGCTTGTGCTTTCATCCGTTTCGAGAAAATTTCGGCAGCACCTTCCCGTTGTTCTATGAATATACTGTAATAGAATAGATAATCATTTTAATACTGTGAAACTGTAACGTCAGTGTTTTGTCTATATTTTAATAAAGTCTTTGTAAAATTTTTCATCATATCTTTATACTTATTTTACTTTTTCTTTTGACGCAAAGGTTTGGAAAAAGTTAATTTTGAGTTTAAATATAATTAATTTAATTTTTAGGAAAAGAAAAGAATTTAAATATGAGTTTTAGTATTTTTGAAGATTTATTTTACTAAGAGGATTTTAGAAAAAGAATTATTTTGAGAAGAAAATGGTTTAAAATGTTAAAGTATTTATTTGGAATTTTCTTAGATATTTTTCATTATTTTCAGATAATTAAAAGTATTTTAATTTAATTTTTAGTAAAGAAACTAATTTTAGAAAATAGTTTTTTTTAAAGATAATAAAAATATTTTTAATTAAAACCCAAACCCAAACCCAAAACATTTTTCCCAGGCCCAAAACCTTGACCCAAACCTGAGCACGGCCTAAGGACCCAGGACCGGCCTGCCACGCGGCAGTTCTGTCGTGTGGGTCCCACGCGCAAGCATGCGCCTGCGCGTGCAGCCACATGGACGGCTCATGCCCACATGTGCTATCCTGGACCGTTGGATCCCTTGATCGAATGGCTATAGAGTGTCGGGCGCGACAGCGGCGCACGATTAGGGGCATGGGTCGGCTCAAATCCTAACTCGGTGATGGATTTTGAAACCCTATTAATACCCTCCCATTCATTCTCGTTTTTCTTAAAAATTACTCGTTCAAAAATTCTGAAAAAAATATATGGTTCTTCGTTTTGACGACGCTGTCGCTGTGGTGCTTGCCGATCATCCAGGAAAAATCCGATCGCGGCGCTATTCACATTTCCCTACGAGGCGACATTCCGACATCTTTTTCGATAATTGTCTCCAGGTAGGATTCTTTCTCTCTCCCCTCAATCTGTTCGCCTCTTCTATGCATTCTTATCTATCCTAATACTATTGTACTCTCCAACTCTTAAATCAGTCATCACTTGCTTACCTCGTAATCTTGTTTAATACCAGAAAATCGAAGGACCTGAATACGCCGATAAATAATATTGGCTTACTTATATACTAAAATCTTTGTACACTTAGGGCGGGATAATGACCTATCTTGACCCCTTTTTAATATAGAACTTTTTGATGTAAACACACCATTATGTGGCCATATTGTATATTAATATTTTTTTGTAAGCTAAAGTGCTGCGGAAATTGTAAATAAACATTTTGTCGCTAAATTTCCCTATATTATCATTGCACATATTTTCATTAATACCCTAAAATTTACAAATGTCGTATTTTCACATAAATACCCTATGTTTTCAAAAACCTATATTTTACTTTAATGCCCTCAAGTTTCCAAATCTTGTATTTTCAGATAAATACCCTGGAATTTCGGAAACTTGTTATCTCTTGAGCCTCGGAGAGCCGAAGATTAGACATCACTAAAATACCTTAAACTTGGTCAAAATCTAAGTTTAATAACAATACCCCATACTTGAATATTTTACGTAAAGCGCTCCATGGTTATGAGGTAATCGTCCTAGAAAAAGATACAAATGCTGACTGACCATATGCAGTGGTTGCCAATATAGAAATGTTTTTTGAAATATTAATTTCAAATAAATACCATGAACTTTCCTAAACAACTGTTATATTAAAAGCACCCCTAATTTCGAATAGAGAACTTTTAATGTTAAACCCTCTCGATATAAGATAGTACTAAGTTCTTTTGGATATTGCATCTTCCGCAACTCTTTATGAGGACTTCTTTATGGATGGTGCGGATTATCGTACACCATAAGCATAGTGGGGTTGATAGTGACGCCTTCACGAGAAAACCGATCAACAAAAAACTCTAATTAACCCTTGATCTTATGAAAATTGGGTAATCTTAAATAAACCATCATGGTTCCTCATATGATAATAAATACAACACGAATGTGTTTTTCTAAAATATAAATACAATAAAATACCATGACTTTTAATAAAAGATATTTGCGTTAAATTACCATGGTTTATGATAAAAGTCCAATCACTTGAACGATACTATAATAAACCCAACTTATGCATCGAGTACGGATTAGGTTAGATGCGCGAACTTAGGTATGGATTACTTAAAGAAGATCTCGTTATTATGGGTGACTTGTTTCAGAAGATTCCGATATACGGGTGACCTGATTGTGAGAAAATCCTGATATTATAGGTGACCCGAGTTAAAAGATCACGTTATTACGGATGACCTGTGCATCTGTTGCAATTCCATGCCTAGATGAACTATGCACTAACACTAATTCGTAATTATTGAATGCAACCGAATGATCATTCCAACCGGCTACCCATGTTTAATCAATCTAAACAATTACAAAACTTAGTAGATACCTATCTTACACTTGACTTCACAAAGATTTGTCAACTTAATTGTTTAATAATCTTGAGCAATGATCGTAAGCAATGATGGTGTGCATTGAACGTGTGCAATGACCATGTTTCCGTGATCCCGGGTATAGACAGGTAAATCTTGTTTCCATGATCCCGGGCATAGATGGGATGCTAATTGTTAATAACAAGAATATTTTAATTATCATGATCCACTTGAATATACTTGCTTTCCACACCCAATACAGTTTAATATAACTTGTTTTACCTAAAAAGCGTGTACCTTTATAGGACTAAACTAATGTTATTATTTAATGAATGACACGTTTACACCTATATTTGCATCATGATCTTACCCACATTTTTACCCTCGGATTGTGTGACACTACATTTATTGTTTTAAATATTTTTATACTATACTTTAACTCATCCTGTTTACTATATATTTACCTTGAGAATTCTACTCGAGTTTAACTCGGTGAAGGACGTTTTTTTTTCCTTTGTTACTTCCGAAATGTCCGTTAGCCATAAGAGAAGAGCATGACACGATGGTGGAGGTTGAAACTATGGAGGAAAATTATGCACCCTTTTCACCTCACTATTAGGGTTTAGTCCTCATTATCTTCTTTCGCCCACCTGTTTAGGGCTTACCTTATTTTCCTTGCTTAATGATGTAATTAATCTTGTTGATCTCAATGTAATAAATGTTGGTTAATGAATAAAGTTTATTTTATTTATCTTGCGTTTGTTTACTCCTGCATTACTTTATGCTTAGCGTAACTGTATCGAGAATGTCCCCTCGTATAAAAATTATTATTGGTTAAAAATAATAAGATAGCGCTATACGTGAAACACACGTGAGCGCCACCGCCAGGCTATAGTGGATTAAATTCTATACCAGCACCTCACGTGAAAGGCATGTGAGCGCCGGCGTGCATAACACGTGAGCATCAGCGTCCAAATTTAAGCGGGTCTGTTTGGATAGAATTAAATTCTACATGGAAAATATTTCCAGAAAATATATTCTGTTAAACAAATCTATCAGATCAAATATCCAATGGTGATTAAAAATCATCAAAAGATAGAATTAAATTATATATGGAAAAATATTTTCCTAATCTTTCTAAGCTAGAAAGATCTACTCTGTTAAACAAAGAACCCTTGGATTAAAAATCACCGTTTGAATTAAAAGATAGAATTAAATTCTATGAATGGGAAAATATTTTCTTAATCTTTTTAAAAATAAGAAAACATATTCTGTTAAACAGAAAGCCTTGGATCTAAGATCCAATGGTGATTAAAAATCACCCTCTGATTATAAAATCAGATTTAGATATCTCAAATAAGGGATTTTCTCAACTAATCAACAATTTTTCATCACCTATATAATGGACTTGAGACTTCAAATGTGGAGATAAAGATACACACACACACATATAGAGAAACCCCTATAAGTTTTGGCAGCTACAACCAAGAATTCAATTCTCTTACTGAAGAAAATTTCTTGCTCATCTCAGAACCCTAGGTAAAGAAAATAGAGATCAAAATATTTCTTTTGCCTAACACATAAAAATACAAGGGTTTAACTCTCCAAAATATTTTAGTTCTTTCTTTGGATCTGAGATCCGTAAGGCAAAACTCTTATAAGTTGAGATTTTAATTCTCATCGGGATGATTTTGTTTTTCAGACTCAAGATCTAGGGAAAAAACTAGGCATGAGAAAAGAAATAAAAAAAAAGAGAAAAGAGATTGAATTTATATTCTAGGAATTTAATTCTTCTGAAAACAGGGTTTAACCCTATATGAAGAACTTAGTTCTTACAAAAAAAAACAGAAGAACTTAATTCTCAAAAGAAAATCTGATCCCCAGATCCTCAAAACAATGATCTCAGTGATCATTAATGGTCCAAACGCCATTAATAGAAGTTTAACTTTTTTCACAAGATAAACAAAGAGTAAATCTCTAAAAGGTTCAGCGCCGCACGCGAAACACACGTGAGCGCCCGACGCTTAAAAAACTCAGCACCTTAGGTGTCTCATATGTGAGCGCATCAAAAATAAAACTGAGCGCCGGCATAGTACGTGAGCGCTAGAAAGCAAAAAAGATCAGTGTTTAGCACTATTGCAGTGCTTCACGTGAAACACACTTGAGCGTTAAGATACTGAGCGCCTCACGTGATAAACACGTGAGCGCTGAACAAAAGTGCTTAGCACTAAATATAGTCAAAAGACCAGTGCTTAGCACTGTAAAATGAGGGAAAAGCCCAAAACTGAGCCCAAATTGGCTAAGTCTCTGAAACTTCTTTGCAGCCGAGCCCATATGCTCTGTTGATGGATCTTAACAAAATTTAATAATCCTTAAATATATTTCTAAGTTGATTTTAGTCTCATATAGGACTAACGTATCCTTAGTTAAAATAAATTGAGCCCAAATGCCCGTATGTTTAAGTCGATCTTAATCTAAAATTAGGTTAACGGTTCTTAAATAAAATAAAATATTCTTTGAACTGACGGAACATACAACCTAGGTTCAACAAATCTAAAATATATGGATTTGGACTAATCCGCTCCCTACAGGCAACGACATAAACTAGTCTCCATATACAATCCATGGGCAACCAAAATAAATAAAACACGACACGACACGAAGTGGCCTACTGGAGCAGGAGAAAGTTTTTATCGCAACGCGATAACGTAATTAACTGCAGGGGCTTGCGCTTGCAGGGAAGAGCATCCTCACAATCAAAAACCCCTCATAAATGAGAGAGAATCTGATAAAGTCTGCTATATCGGCCGCATCTATCCAAACCTCCGATATACGGTGCCATAAATCAACTTGGTATTTTCGGTGAGGTGGATGGATATGTCCATATAGCATCTGCCCTCAAATTCAGGCTAGACACCTATGTGTCTCAGTCCAGTTTTCGGCGGTAAACAGATTATGGCATGCCCGAGGGGACCTCTTTCTCTTTCCACTCCATACTTCGTGTGTCGTGTTTCGCTAACAAAACCGTGGTTCGCTATTTTCATGGTTGCCCTTGGATTTGAGGTACAAAAACTTGGTGCTTCTCTTCTGTGCAGAATCAATGGCTTCCTACTGCACTTCCCGCAACAACTCCTTCTCCACCCCAGCTGGAGGAGTGACATACGGGCCTAACGCTGCCTCCATTTTCTCAATGTTGGTAGGGCAGGTCACACAAGCCAATACCGGACTTTTCTTCAGGACCACGCTCCCACCTGCAAGAATTGGCGCTTCAGCATCACAAGAAGAAGCTCCTAGAAGGTCAGCCTTTGATCGGCTGACTACTGTTATGGCTCCTATCAGCAACCCGTCCAACGCTAGAGTCCCGGTCTTTAATAGGCTGGAGAAGAACTCGAATGGGCCCATAAAAAAGCCCATGATACTGGAGGGAGCTACCCCAAAACGGCTAGCCCTCCCTGCTCATGCTACCTATGAAGCCAGCAAAAGCGCTTCATCTCCAAGGTGGTCAGTTTTTAACAGATTGGCCAACTTCGCTCCAGCTCCAACAAGGACGTCGATCTTCTACAGGCTAACGCCGAGCGAAGCTCCTCAGCAACGCCGGAGGTATGATGAAGACGCCTTCAAAACGAAGGTCGTTCCTACTGCAAGACATGCTTGACGTTGCCACTAGTGCCGAGTGAGACAAGCTGGGGGTAACTCTCCCTCTGGGCTTACCCCATCAGCACCTGTGGTGGATATCGATGCTGTTGTTCCAACTGGAAACAATTTCGACCCTCTTAAGAGGGTCCTCAAGAACTCCCCGACGGCGGTACTGAAAAATCACCTCCGCCAGTAGAATCCCTAGTACAGAAGCAGCCGCAGCAGCCTCACCAACGGCTCTCCTCTCAGATACATAGAGTCCGGTGAAAAGTCCATGACTCCGTGCTTGATGAAAATTACTCTCGTCGACCCAAGAAATCTAATGGTCGACAAGAAAAAGACCACTCATCCGCCATACAACGGGAGAATTTTTCTTGAAAGGCGCCTGCCATAACGGCTCCTTCAACTCCAACCTCTAATAAAAGAATGATAATGGAGAAAATTCTATCGCCAGCGGAAAAATCCAAAGGCAAAGGATCTAAACACCCTAGGTCTGAGGGCATAACAATTCATACAGTCTACATGGCTAATGGAAAAGAGGAAAGCCATACTTCGGTGAGTTATAGGCCGCATACTCGGTTGCTCACAAAAGCTCAGGAGCAACAACAAATGCTCCAAGAGATACTGACCAAAATGGCAGCACTCACCGGGCCAAAAGAAATTCTGGACAAAGAAGCCAAACAGCACCAGGAGCAAGAAACCAATACAGAGTTCTTGTGATGAGTGCTGGAGAAGAAAGACAAAGAAGCTGCAGAACAGACGGCCAACATATAGTAGATGGTTCTGTTATTCCAAGATATGGTTGAAATGATGATCCAACCAGAACCACCGGCTGATGATCCTCCGGTGCTTATCGAAGATGACAGAGAAGAAACATTGAATCCTCCCCTGGCCTTATCAACGGCTAAGGAGGAAACAATCTCCAAGATGGCTTTGGACAACTACATTGCTTAGAGCTCACCAGGCCAATGAAGCCGTCAACCAACTCTTCAAAACCGGGCGACTATATCCGGCCTGGTATGACCCAATAAAGTACCTACCGGGATATACAATGCCGAAGTTCCACGTTTACAAAGAAACGGGTAATCCCTGTTAGGTCCACGTTACCTCTCCCGGTACTTTCGGGGTTGCGGAAACGGTAAAACAAAATTTTTTCTAAACTTTGTAACATGGACCGTAAAAGCCGGATCTTTGCTAAACAATACACTAGCAACCTAACAAGAGATGTATCTACTCGGTTAGGGGTTATACCTCAACTTGAACTCCTTCTCTTCTTGTTGTTCTTCTTCTTTGTTGTTCTTCTCTTCTTGTTGTTCTTCTCTTCTTGTTGTTCTTCTCTTTGCTTGCTCAATGGTTGATCCGGACTTCGGTCACCTCCGCGGCCTCCTTGAGTCGAAGACGATCCATCCGAGAGATGTACACCGAGCTCCACCTCAAGCCGAGGTAACTAGGGCAAGGAGATTGCTAATCTAGAAGCCCTAGGATGTGTAGAGAAGATGTATGGATGTGTTTGTCAAGTGGAATCCTTTTTCTCTCAACACATGAGATCAAAGGAGAAATCAAGAGGAGGAAGAAGAAGGAGGTTTTTAGCAACCATGGAGCTTCTCATTTCAAGAGAGAGAATGAGAATAATATTATGATACAAAAGAAAAGAACCATCGTTGCAAATAATGCAAAACAACATCATTACTAATCCCATCAAGATAAAGTTGACGGCTACTTTGAAATGACCATTATCATAATCCAAAAGAAAAAGGAAAAGAAAAGAAAAGTGTGGAACCCTCTTGAAAGTCAATGGTCAACCCGGTCAACCGGTCAACAAAGTCAAGAGAGGTCAACGGGGTCAAATGGTCAATGCAATTAGCCATCATAAGATTATCACTAATAGGATTAGTAAATGAAGTTCGCGGCTCATAATGGTTTTGACCAAACGAACTGTCAAAACCCTAATGAGTCCGCCTCAAAATGATTTTGACCGAATCAACTGCCAAAACCCTAATGAGGCACCTCCTCCTTTATCACTCCGAAAAACTGTGCATACACACCTGCATCCGTATTCCGTAGAATGCGGATGCACAGAAGACAAAACAAATCCATCCGTGCAATACTAAGATCCGGCTTAAACCAAAGCCCACTAGTACTGCCTGCCCGAACACCATACGCACACAAGTGTACATAAGTGATCGGAGCCCTGCCGTAAAACCATACGGCCTCTACACGTTTCGCTCAGTGCAGGGAAACTCTCTGTGTGGGACTCTAAAGACTCGACACTACGCTGGCAGTGGGTTTAACCACAGACCGCAAGCGGCACTAGCTGTACATAACGGTCCCCAGGTAGATGTCGATAAGAAGGCCGATGAGGTAAACCCATCCGAACTCCTACTGAGCCTGTATGTGACAATCTCCGTACAGTCCGGTCTGTTCGTCTGATACATCGCATGTCGGGCCTAGGGGGCGGCAAGCGTCAGACCCCTAATAGCGGTACAAGTCGTGTCGGAGTGAAGCCCAGAACACCCTGAGATAACACTAGAACCTACCAGTATATCTCGCTTGCCCTGGTCAGGGACTACATGTGTAATGGCTCTCCTAGACACAGCGCGATGTCAACCCCCAATACCGGGAGAGACGAATCCTGTCTAACCGTCACTGCCTCCAAGTGCTTCGGGACTGCTCCCAACTACTACCTGTTTGCATGCCTCAGTAGAGCCGTGGTAGGGTGGCAATCAAAGAACGGTGGGAACACACTCGAGGCGAAGTGACAGTGTCAAGTCAGCGGACTAAGCTGTACTCATGTCACCTGGAAACTGATAACTGACGATAGGTATAATACCAACCATCAGTTCCCGACGAGTCCTGTCCAGTGTACTCGTAACCCAACGAGCACCCGCATACTATCTCAAGTACGACGTACCGACGGCTGTGGGACAGACCGTCTCCCGTGCTGGGATGAGAAGCGTATACGCTAGTCTACTCCGGAGTATCGATGCCCTATCTCGATACTCCCACGACTAGGGACGTGTATAAGGATGTGCTTGTAGATTACCCAGCCCCCACGAGTGTGATCGCCATCACAACACCGGTAATCAAGCAAAGATCCTAAGGGCTCTACTGATGCGTATAGGTGATATAATAAATAAACACACAAGTACACACTAAAGCAGAGACAAACCAAGTAGCATACTACTATATTGAGCAAGATTGTCAGTACAACTGTGAATATCCCAAGCTTCCATCAAGTAATATACATACTAGTATGATACAGTAATGGCCTCTAGGGCATATACACTAACAATCTCCCACTTGCACTAAGGCAATGTACTGGCGTATCGAAGACCTATCATCTCGATCAGCCGCTCGAACTGAGTCTGGGGTAAAGCCTTCATGAATGGGTCCGCAGTGTTGTCCTTTGTGTCCACTCTCCGCACCTCGATCTCCTGTCGATCAATGATCTCCCTGATCAGGTGATACCGCCTTAAGATGTGCCTGGATTTCTGATGGGACCTTGGTTCCTTCGCTTAAGCTATAGCCCCATTGTTATCGCAATACAAGGGTATTGGGTCAACAATGGACGGAACCACCTGAAGTTCACTAATGAACTTCTTTATCCAGACCGCCTCTTTTGCGGCATCGCTTGCAGCAATGTATTCATCCTCCATCGTCGAGTCTGCGACGGTATCCTGCTTGGAACTCCTCCAACATACCGCCCCTCCGTTGAGGGTAAACACAAAACCCGAGACAGACTTGCTGTCATCTTTGTCACTCTGGAAGCTTGAATCGGTAAAGGACTCGACCCTGAGGTCTCCACTACCGTAAACCAGGAACATCTCCTTAGTCCTTCTCAGGTACTTGAGAATGTTCTTCACTGCTGTCCAGTGGTCCTCCCCTGGGTCTGACTGATACCGGCTTACCGTGCTCAACGCGTAAGCTACATCTGGTCTTGTACATAGCATCGCATACATTATAGATCCTACCGCCGAAGCGTAGGGTATAGTGCTCATGCGAACCCTCTCCTCGTCAGTCTTAGGAGACATCTTCTTGGAGAGGGTAATTTCGTGCAATACGGGTATGTTACCGTGCTTGGAACCCTCCATACTAAATCTCTTTAGTACGGTCTCTATGTACCTGGACTGCGAAAGTCCTAATAGCTTCTTGGATCTATCTCTATAGATCTTGATCCCCGGAATGTACGAGGCATCACCCAGGTCCTTCATGGAGAACCTTTGTGACAAAAATAGCTTGACCGATTGTAGCATAGGAATGTCATTTCCTATCAAAAGAATGTCGTCCACGTACATGACTAGGAATACGACAGTTCGTCCTACAATCTTCTTATATACACAGGGTTCATCTTCGTTCTTGATGAAATCAAATTCCTTGATTGCCTCATCAAAACAGATGTTCCAGCTCCGCGATGCCTGCTTTAATCCATAAATGGATTTAAGCAACTTGCACACCTTTCCGCTGCTCCCACTGTCTACGAAACCTTCTGGTTGATCCATGTAAACGCACTCTTCCAAACAACCGTTTAGGAAAGCCGTTTTAACATCCATCTGCCAGATTTCATAGTCATGGAAGGCAGCAATGGCAAGTAGGATCCGAATGGATTTGAGCATAGCCACCAGAGAAAAAGTTTCATCATAGTCCAAACCAGGTCTTTGACGAAAACCTTTTGCAACGAGTCTAGCTTTATAGGTTTCCACCTGCCCATCTACACCAAGTTTCCTTTTGTAGATCCATTTGCATCCAACGGGTTTTACCCCAGCTGGAGCAATATCCAAGGTCCATACTTTATTGGCGTACATGGACTCCATTTCGGATTGCATTGCTTCCTGCCACTTATCAGAGTCCCTACTGATAATGGCCTGCCTGAAACTGGTAGGGTCATCTTCTTCCAAGATGCAATCCTCTCGATCCCCGTCAATGAGAAAACCGTAGTATCTCTCGGGCGGATGAGAAATCCTACCAGATCTGCGGAGTGGCTGAGGTTCGTCTGGGGTTATTGAATCTTGAGGTTCTGTCAAATTTTCAGTTTCAGTTTGTGGTCGCCGAATTTCTTCCAATTCTACCGTGCTCCCACTAATTTCTTTTGCAAGAAACTCCGTTTCTAAGAAAACGACATGCTGAGCAATAAACACCTTCTGTTCCTCGGTGTGGTAGAATAGATATCCATAACCATTCTTTGGATATCCCACAAACTTACATAAAACTGACCGTGCCTCTAGCTTATCCGGTTTATGCGTTTTAACATAAGCCGGACAACCCCATATCTTAGATCTTCTAAGATATGGCCTCTTTCCATTCCATATCTCGAACGGAGTCTTAGGCACTGATTTAGACGGAACATCATTCAATAAGTATGCTGCTGTCAATAGCGCATGTCCCCAAAATGAAAGAGGTAACTCAGCATTACTCATCATGGAGCGAACCATATCCAGTAGGGTACGATTCCTCCGCTCCGAAACACCGTTGTGCTGTGGTGTATAAGGAGGAGTAAGCTGAGAGAGAATACCATTCTCTTTTAAGTAATCTAGGAATTCCGTGCTTAAGTACTCCCCTCCCCTGTCAGACCGGAGGATCTTGATACTTTTGCCTGTCTGGTTCTCTACTTCGTTTCTGAATTCCTTGAATTTCTCAAAAGCTTCAGATTTGTGTTTCATCAGATACACATATCCGAACCTAGAGAGATCGTCAGTGAATGTGATGAAGTACGAGAACCCACCCCTTGCATGTATAGACATCGGACCGCATACATCACTATGTACGAGTCCCAAGAGCTCGGTTGCTCTTTCTCCATGTCCGGTGAACGGAGATTTGGTCATCTTCCCTTTGAGACAAGACTGACAAGTTCCATAAGATGAAAACTCGAACGCATTCAAGAGTCCATCTTTATGCAACTTACTCAGTCTTTTCTCTTCGATATGACCAAGTCTACAATGCCACAAGTAGGATTCATTCGTATCTGAATTCTTCCTCTTGCGTGTGTTTTGTATGTTGAGAACTGTATTCTGATTTAGAACGTAGATATCATTACACAGTGTACCCTCTGCAACCAGTACCTTATGAAGGTAAATGTTCATGATATTCTTTTCAAGAACAAAGTTATATCCATCTTTATCGAGTAAAGAAACTGATATGATGTTGCAAACCATGGAGGGTACATAGTAGCAATCGTTCAAAATATAGTCTTGCCATTTGGCAATACTAGGTGATATTCACCGACGGCTGCCGCATTAACTTGTGCTCCGTTCGCTACTCTGAGCGACATATCACCCGGTGCAACTTTCCTACTTTTTCTCAGTCCCTGTAATAAATTACAGATATGAGATCCTGATCCGGTATCAAGTACCCAGGAGGTAGGGCTGACCGTAAAACAGTTCTCAATTACAAGAACACCTGAAGTAGATGCAAAACCATGCTTCTTCTTCAACTGGGTATCCTGGAAATCCATACAATCCCCTTTCCCATTCTCATACTCATGACTGTTGTCACAAGTTAGAGCTGAACCAACTTTCCCCAGTCCCGAATAAGAATTCGGATCGGTCAAGCGATACATTTTATTATCTTGATTAGGGCGTGAAAAGGTTGCTGCCTGGAGAGAGAGAAAAGAAACACTCAGCGTATGCTCTTGCCAGATT
Source organism: Agapanthus africanus (assembly GCA_030015575.1). Taxonomy (NCBI): domain Eukaryota; kingdom Viridiplantae; phylum Streptophyta; class Magnoliopsida; order Asparagales; family Amaryllidaceae; genus Agapanthus; species Agapanthus africanus. Next base: position 27,935 of record JASDDO010000299.1, read on the forward strand.
ATATTGGTTTATTAATTTATCTAACCAGGATGTCTCCCACTGTTTACTCAAATTCTTCTTAAAACCTTTTTAAAAGAAGAACTAGCCGGGTTTCAATTCACGTCACAATACTTGCTTAACCTTTCAGCCAGGCTAGTGTCGGTACTTCGAGGGAGGTTTTCCAACGCTTTCGCGAAGTTCCTTAATTCAAGAACCTCTTTTCCCTGGGGGCGTAGCCCCGCTAACACCTTTCTAGACACCTACTAGGTTTATAGCATTGATCGTTTAAGTGAAATAATCTCCCGAGAGTAATCCAACTCATCAGTGGGATCGGGATCCAACTGTCATTGTGTGATAACCTAGATGGAATCCACTCTAGTCACCACACTCCAGAAGGTATGCTAAATCTGCAAGTTTCAGTTCTTTTGAAACTCCCGATGTGGTTTTTGCCCCTAACGGTTCATGACCTTGACTAGGTCAACAAGCCACAAACTGTTAGACAAGTTCTACCCGTCATAATCCTGATTGCATTAGACCCACCCGTACGTGCCCTTGACTAGGTCAACAAGGCCGCACGACTGTCCTAACCAATCACTTTTGCAATCCACAGAAAAATATTATTTAGCTACCGTTCACTATGCCTTGACTAGGTCAACAAACGCAGCATGAATACTGAATAATATTAATCCGAAACGACGGAGGGCTACGGCTGGGTTTTTGGCGAAAAACCCGTTAACGTAATGAACTTGATATCGTTGAAGGAATATGATTGCACCCTTTTGAAAATATAGTGGCGAAAACTTTTGCTAAAGAGGTCACTCCCTGTGAAGGGATCTCGGCTCTTTCCTCGTCGAATGAGGTGCAAGATATTCCAAACTGAATACCTCGATGCAAAGCAAGAATAATCGTCTATAGTGAAGTTATTACCCTGACGCAAACTTTTGTCCAAGGGGTCACTCCCGATGAAGGGATCTCGGCCCTTGCCTCGTCGACTGAGGTGCTGGGTATTCACAACCGAATACCGCGATGCAAAACAAAAATGAACGTCCTTGCAATAACAGCTTTTTGAAAAATTGTTCCAACAACGTCTTTTAGGTTTATTTTCTTGCATTAGTTCTTTTAATGTGTCCCATCATTTAAAACCTACCATTGCAGAAAACAACCAAAATATGACGTACGCTTATGCCATTCGCATTCGCCACTGGGCCCCGTCATCACCCGTTAGGTTACTTAACTAACGACAGAGCGGGGACTGGGCTAGCGCGGCAGTAAAGCATAAGCAACGCCTAAATAGTTATTATACATAGATATACTGCAACGATAGCCAATCCAGATCACAGATGAACACTTTGGATATACTAGGAACCCGCGATTCGTTCGAGCCTGCAACGATAAACGGATTACACGGTCGCGATGAATAGCCAAAACCCCACCCAAGACCCCTACGGGTGCGGCAAACTACCCGCCAAGTACCCGAAGCGAAGCAACCTCCCTCATTGCCGTGAGTAGGCCACTCGGCACTTCGAGATACCCGGTAGTTTGTGCACCCCCTCCATGGGTCTATCCTAGGAGCATAAACAGTAAAAAGAATTATACAATGACGGCTACAACCCCGACCCGGTTGTGCGGCCAAACAAATAATATTACATCAATTTACAAATTTATTACATGAATGAAAGAAAAAGAAACTCTCATCTCACATCCACCCCGGCTATTCATCCGCGACAATCCAACGAGTTCATATACACAAACCATCAACAACAATCACAGATCACAGATATGTATAACCCCGACTAATCGACATATAGCGATTAGCCGACGTTCAATACATAAGAACATCATAGATATAACCTTCATAGTCAAAGTATATTGAAGTTCGGAAAAATACGGATTTATAGGCCCCCAAAAACAAATTTCTATTCTGGAAAATCTGGGCACATATAAACCATCTTAAAAATCCTAAATCCAAGTCAGAAATACACTGCACCAAAATAGACCCAACAACTCACCAAGATGGCCGCGGTTCCGCGGCAATAGCTTGCTATTGCCGCGGAAACGCGGCGCTTTGGTCGAGTTGTTGGCTCGTTTTTGGTGGCTTTCTTTTAAAAACCCTGAGATGATTTTTGGTGTATGACAAATTTTGTTTTGATCAGAAAAATTTTTAACAGAAACTCAGATTTTTGTAACTTGGTTTTTTCGATTTTTCCGTTTCGAACTTCGATACACTTCACTACCAAGCTAGTTTATATTTAACCTGGCTCTGATACCACTGTTAGGTCCACGTTACCTCTCCCGGTACTTTCGGGGTTGCGGAAACAGTAAAACAAAAATTTTTCTAAACTTTGTAACATGGACCTAAAAGCCGGATCTTTGCTAAACAATACACTAGCAACCTAACAAGAGATGTATCTACTCGGTTAGGGGTTATACCTCAACTTGAACTCCTTCTCTTCTTGTTGTTCTTCTTCTTTGTTGTTCTTCTCTTCTTGTTGTTCTTCTCTTCTTGTTGTTCTTCTCTTTGCTTGCTCAATGGTTGATCCGGACTTCGGTCACCTCCGCGGCCTCCTTGAGTCGAAGACGATCCACCCGAGAGATGTACACCGAGCTCCACCTCAAGCCGAGGTAACTAGGGCAAGGAGATTGCTAATCTAGAAGCCCTAGGATGTGTAGAGAAGATGTATGGATGTGTTTGTCAAGTGGAATCCTTTTTCTCTCAACACATGAGATCAAAGGAGAAATCAAGAGGAGGAAGAAGAAGGAGGTTTTTAGCAACCATGGAGCTTCTCATTTCAAGAGAGAGAATGAGAATAATATTATGATACAAAAGAAAAGAACCATGGTTGCAAATAATGCAAAACAACATCATTACTAATCCCATCAAGATAAAGTTGATGGCTACTTTGAAATGACCATTATCATAATCCAAAAGAAAAAGGAAAAGAAAAGAAAAGTGTGGAACCCTCTTGAAAGTCAATGGTCAACCCGGTCAACCGGTCAACAAAGTCAAGAGAGGTCAACGGGGTCAAATGGTCAATGCAATTAGCCATCATAAGATTATCACTAATAGGATTAGTAAATGAAGTTCGCGGCTCATAATGGTTTTGACCAAACGAACTGTCAAAACCCTAATGAGTCCGCCTCAAAATGGTTTTGACCGAATCAACTGCCAAAACCCTAATGAGGCACCTCCTCCTTTATCACTCCGAAAAACTGTGCATACACACCTGCATCCGTATTCCGTAGAATGCGGATGCACAGAAGACAAAACAAATCCATCCGTGCAATACTAGGATCCGGCTTAAACCAAAGCCCACTAGTACTGCCTGCCCGAACACCATATGCACACAAGTGTACGTAAGTGATCGGAGCCCTGACGTAAAACCATACGGCCTCTACACGTTTCGCTCAGTGCAGGGAAACTCTCTGTGTGGGACTCTAAAGACTCGACACTACGCTGGCAGTGGGTTTAACCACAGACCGCAAGCGGCACTAGCTGTACGTAACGGTCCCCAGGTAGATGTCGATAAGAAGGCCGATGAGGTAAACCCATCCGAACTCCTACTGAGCCTGTATGTGACAATCTCCGTACAGTCCGGTCTGTTCGTCTGATACATCGCATGTCGGGCCTAGGGGGGCGGCAAGCGTCAGACCCCTAATAGCGGTACAAGTCGTGTCGGAGTGAAGCCCAGAACACCCTGAGATAACACTGGAACCTACCAGTATATCTCGCTTGCCCTGGCCAGGGACTACATGTGTAATGGCTCTCCTAGACACAGCGCGATGTCAACCCCCAATACCGGGAGAGACGAATCCTGTCTAACCGTCACTGCCTCCAAGTGCTTCGGGACTGCTCCCAACTACTACATGTTTGCACGACTCAGTAGAGCCGTGGTAGGGTGGCAATCAAAGAACAGTGGGAACACACTCGAGGCGAAGTGACAGTGTCAAGTCAGCGGACTAAGCTGTACTCATGTCACCTGGGAACTGATAACTGACGATAGGTATAATACCAACCATCAGTTCCCGACGAGTCCTGTCCAGTGTACTCGTAACCCAACGAGCATCCGCATACTATCTCAAGTACGACGTACCGACGGCTGTGGGACAGACCGTCTCCCGTGCTGGGATGAGAAGCGCATACGCTAGTCTACTCCGGAGTATCGATGCCCTATCTCGATACTCCCACGACTAGGGACATGTATAAGGATGTGCTTGTAGATTACCCAGCCCCCACGAGTGTGATCGCCATCACAACGCCGGTAATCAAGCAAAGATCCTAAGGGCTCTACTGATGCGTATAGGTGATATAATAAATAAACACACAAGTACACACTAAAGCAGAGACAAACCAAGTAGCATACTACTATATTGAGCAAGATTGTCAGTACAACTGTGAATATCCCAAGCTTCCATCAAGTAATATACATACTAGTATGATACAGTAATGGCCTCTAGGGCATATACACTAACAATCCCCACCAGCACGTCGCACAATTCAGAGCTCTGTGCGGTAATACTAGAGGCGACAACAAATTGTTTCTTGGCTAATTCATCGGAAGCTTATCAAAAACAACTTTCGAATGGTACTCGGATCTCTTAAATGACTTCGTCAAAACCTTCTCTGAAATGGAGCTGCTATTCACACAACTGTTCACTAATGCGAGTGAACGCACTCTGATCACGACACTAATCAATGCTGGGGTCAAGCCGGGAGAAATATGGGTCCAATATGTGATCCGGTAACAGAACCTATGGTCCAAATGCGAACAGCGCATTAAGGAGTCTCTGGCTGTGGGAATATTTATTGGGACGATAGATCCTCAATCGAACGTGTCATAATTCATGACCTTCTTCAAACCCACCACGTTTCCATCGCTGATTGACAAGTTAGAACAAATAGATCAGATGGGTCATGGCCCTTCCTCTATAAATAAGGACCCTCGAAATAACAAGGGAAAAGGAAAAACAGCCTTTGTTGCTAACACGCAACAACAACCGAGCGGTCCAAAACTAGCTGCTTATCAAAACAACACACGTGTGTGCCCATCCTTAAAAGAAAGATTGGGACATGTTTACTCGTTCCCTTGCGATAAAATGAGGAGGTTGTTTGAGCTGGCAATAAAAAATAATCTGATCATGTTGCCAGACCCACAGCGTCCAGCACAAGCCGACGACGTCAATAACCCTAACTTCTATTCCTATCATAGGATAGTTAGCTATCTAATTTAGGATTGCTATATATTCAAAAATTAGGTTGAAGACTAGTACCAGCAGGGAAAGTTCACACTATTCGATAGCTGGAGAGTAGATCCGTCCCAAAAGCACGCTCCCAAAAAGGTGGACGCGCAGGGGACATCATGCTCACTCGTGGAAGAATCTTCCTGGGAAGTAGTCCTTCCAGCAAAAACTAAAAGAATGTTGAATGATCTGCAAGCATGTCCAGTAATTAGGTGGAAGAGCCCACTTAAACCCAAAATAGAAGAGATGCTGAAACCACTTCCCGCACGAAAAGTCTCCGACAAGGGGAAAAGCCCCCAAGATAAGCCTACAAAGCCTTATGAGAAAAAGAAGACCAAGAAGCCTATGAAGCCTGCGGAAAATCTCGACAAGTGTACAAACCTTCAAAAATGCATAGATGTGCTAGAAGAATATAATCAGAAGGTGTAGACACCGGCCACGCTCAACGAATTTCTCAAGCATATCCTTGAGGACGGAGATAGTGACAATGATGAGAAAAATAACTCATCAGAAGAAACAGAAGACCATGTAGCAAGCTGCCACATGGTCTTTCATTCATCGTTATATGATGAAGAAGCCCCGCTGGTGTTAGAAAGCAACATAGAGGAGCTGGGAGCAAAATTGGAACTAAATTCTCCGAAAATGCTGGAAGAAGACCCGATTGAGAGGCTGATAAACGAAGCCTTTTAAAAGAGCAAAAATGAACAAGAACGCGAAACGTCCATATACGAAAAAGCCAAGTGGCAGCATCTAAACAAAGAGGCTACGACAAGGACGGGTCATGAAGTTCTCCAGACAAATCAAAGCACGCCTGCTACAAATAAGAGCATGACTAAAGCTGAGAAGCGATTCGCCAAAACTCTGTCCATGGGGATGAAACTGCCACCGCTCCTGTTGTACACTCCCGGGGTCTCATACTTTGACAGAGGAGAATCACATTAGAAATACTTCCTATATCACCGAAGGGTCGCCTACCCCATTGAGGAGTGCAATGCCTTCAAGAAATGGTGGCAAGGATATGTTGCTCATCGAAAACACTTCAAGAAGGAGAAGCGTAAAGCTCTCGCTCGTCAACGTAAGGGTGACAAGATGAACATACATAAAAAAACAACTGGCAACTGTCATATGGTTGGTACTAGTTCGGAAAGTGAAAAAGCTCAAGTTCTCACCATCGGGAGCGATTCCGAGGAAGAAACGCCCCTCAACCTTCTCTTTGAAGACTCCGCCTCAGGAAAAGAAAAGGAGGAGAAGAATTGCAAAAACATTCAGCAGTGTAACCGTACGCTACCTGAGAAGAACCTCAGACCTGCAAATAAAGGTTCGAACAAAAAAGACAAAGAGAAAAGGAAGATGCTTGAGAAAATCGCCCTTAATGGAGAAGCAGTCAAAGAACTCGCCACAAAGGACCCGCCTAAGAAAAAAAAGATGGACTACAATATCCTTAAACATTTGAGGAAAATACCCTCACAACTGAGCACACTGGATGCTCTCCTCTTATCCAAAGAGGCACGAGATTCCTTGATCAAGGCCTTACAAGAGCCAGATCAGTTCCAAGTTTTACTCACAGAAGAGAAAATGAAAGATGAACTGGCAGAGGTCCACACGGCTAATATTACATTCAGCGATGAAGATCTACTCCTCGGTACTTGCGAACATAATCTACTGCTATACGTCACCGGGTATTGCCACGACATCAAGATAGAGAAAATCCATGTCGACAACGGATCCTCCGTCAATCTTCTCAACGTCAGGGTGCTGAAAGAAATATGTATGAATGTTCAACGCCTTGCCCGAGATAAAATTACCATCTCTGGGTTTGACTCACAATCATCATGGACACTTGGGTAAGCCGATGTCGTGCACCTCGCAGTTCGTGGGGAGGCAGAACTTTCAAAAACAATTAATATTTGACTACGTAACACCGGCTAAACTCCAGGATCTATACGATAACCTTAACTAACATCTAACTATGGAGGTTTATCAACTATGGTAGAATATTATACCTCCAAGATACGGTCTTTCTGGCCTTCTAGTGCTCCTCTCCATGGCTCCTCGGTGATCGGATGACGAAAGCTCCATCAGCCTCCTTACATCAAAGATGATCCACTGTGAGAGAATGTTCTCCAATCTCCAACCTCTAATCGAGGTAACTAAAGTGGATGTTTCGCTAATCCAACTAGCCTAGAAGATGTGGAGAGTTCTAATGGATTGTAGTGTCTCACTAAACCCAATGGCTCACAACACGTGTGAAGGATTAAGGTTTAGTCTTGAGGAAGAAGGAGATGGAGAAACTCAAGAGAGAGAATGAGGAGAAGAAAATGAACCATGAAGAAAGCTAAGTGTAGAGAATGGCTCATATATATTTCCTTATCTCACTTATTAAGCCATAGAATAAGAAATAGTGCAAAATAGCACCCATGCTACAATAGTGAGTCAAGAAGAATAAAAAACTCCAAGAGCCATGCTATGCTCCATGCCACCAAAGTCTCCTCCATTTCCACCTCATTAATCCATTAAGAAAATGGATAAAACTAAATAATGAGGTGGCTCCTTCTAGAAGCATGCCTTGACAAATTTACAAGAATGCCCCTCACCGTATATACATACCCGTATCCGTATTCCGAAACATACGGATACACTGAAATGATAACAATCCAATAATACAATATTAGGATCTGGCTTAAACCAAAGCCCACCAGTATTGTCTGCCCGATCAGCATCCGTGTAATAGTACATGTATGTGATCAAAGCCCTGCTGTAAAACCATACATCGTCTACATCAATTGCCTGAAGCAGGGAAACCCTCTGTGTGTGACTCTAAAGACTCGACAGTACGTTGGCAGTAGGTTTAACCATAAGCCGTCAACGGTACTAGCTGCACGTAACGGCTACCGAGGTATATGTCGATAAGAAGGCCGATGAGCAAACTCATCCGGACTCCTACTGAGCCTATCTGTGACAATCTCCATACATTCCGGTATGTTCGTCTGAGATACTCGCATATCCTCCTAGGGGGATGGTAAACGCCAGACCCCTAACAACGTGATAAGTCGTGCCGGAGGAAAGCCTAATACACCATGAGAAACTACTGAAGTACCTTACCAGTATTTCTCGACTGCCCTGGCCAGGGATTTTGTGTAATGGCTTTTCGAACACTGTGCGATATCAACTCCCAATACCGGGTGAGATGAATCCTATCTGATCGATACTGTTTCTAAGTGCTTCGGGACTACACCTAACTACTACCTGTTTGCATGACTCCTTTGAGCGTGGGAGGATAGTAATCTAAGTGCAGTGGGAACACACTCGAGGCGAAGTAGCGATGACAAGTTAACGGACTAAGCTGTACTCATGCCACCTAGGAACTGCTACTTGACGATAGGTATAATACCAACCGGCAATTTTCAACGAGTCATGTCCAGTGTAACTCATAACCTAATGAGCACATGCATACCAACTCCAATACGGCGTACTAATGGCTGTAGGACAGACCATATCCCCTGCTGTGATGAGAAGCGTATACACTAATCCACTCCGAAGTATCGATGCCCCGTCTCGATAATCCAATGACTAGGGACTTATATAAAGATGTGCTTATAGACTACCCATCCCCCATAAGTGTGACTGCCATCACAATACTGGTAGTCAAGCAAAGATCTTAAGGGCTCTACCAATATGTATAAGCGATATGCTAAAAGTGTATGGTTACGGCAGCTCCCCGACCATCAATCCGTGGCCAAACGTGGAACAAAAACTTTTAAAACCCGACGATAACGGAACCTTAATCGAAGGATTATATCATTAACACTATATTATTTCTAGATAAAAAAGAGTTTGGAGAGGTTATACCGATCGATCCGTGTCCTTCAGTCTTCAACCTCTAACCCAAGCTCCTCGTGGCTTTCTCGATCAAGTTCGATCTCCGGTCTCCCTCGTCGAATACGATCCACATCGAGGATTAGTAATATGGGCTCCCGCTCCAAAACCGAAGCAACTCGGGCATCCAGTTTGCCAGCCTAGATACCCAAGATGAAGTAGAGAGTGTGTATGAATACTTTGTCTCAATACACCCTAGGTTGCTCAACTCATGAGACATGTTAGGGTGGAGGTGAAAGAGTTGCCATTGGATTAAAATGTGAGCTCAAGACTTGGCACAAAAGAAAAAAAAGTGAAGAAAGTATCTGTTGTTTTTTTTAGAGTGTGGTGTGAGGTATTTGTGTAGGAAACTAAAGAAAAGCCTTCACAAAAAAATATCTGCCTTCACCCCAACAAATATCTCACACACAAACAAAATAACCCCAAGACCTAATATCATGAGTCACCAAGTGCACATTGTTGGGGTAAAAATTTACACCCTGGTTGACCGAGTCAAAGTCAAGGTCAACCCCCAAGCAAGGTGGGCCCAAGCCCGGGTCAAGTGGGCCCATGCCCAGATCGAGTCCGAAACATGAAGCGGCCGACCCTCCCCATGCTAAATATAAATCATGTCATAAATAATTTTTATGTAATTTTTTATGTATGAATGTAAACAAAATGGGCATAAAGCCAATATTTTGTAAGCCCATGGCTTATGTGCAAAAATGAAATGGCACAAAATCATGTCATAAATAATTTTTATGCAATTTTTTATGCATGAATGTAAACAAAATGGGCATAAAGCCAATATTTTGTAAGCCCATGGCTTATGTGCAAAAATGAAATGGCACATGAGCCATGGGATAGCAAAATGCCATTTTGTGAAGCCCAAGGGGCTATGTGTAAAATGTATGGCCTATAAAGGCAAAGATAATGGAAATATCTCAACAACTTTTTCTCTCTCTAAAAAAGTTTCCAGATCTGAGATCTATTCTTCTTCTTCAAGGTTCCAAAACCTTCTTCTTTCTCTTGAATTAAATCAAGAGTTTTACTCTTCTTTTTATAAAACAAATTAGTTTTTCACCACAAAACCCACAAAGGGGAACTTGGATCTGTCATCAGATCATAAAAAGGAGAGATTTTGAGATTTCACATCTCTTGATCTTCAAGATCCAGCAAGCAACAGAAGGAAGAAGAAGAACCACTTCCATTAAACCCAGAACACATTAAGGAGCCTAACTCCTCTCTGATTTCTCTTTGAGAAATCTTTTTTTCAGGCTAAAAGCCTCTTGTCCTCTCCAGCGCGCAGCGCAAGTGCGCAAAGCGCCCGCGTGCCGACACGTGGCGCGCGCGCTTGCGCACCTGCGCGCTTGCGCAAGTGCGCAAAGCGCCCGCGTGCCGACACGTGGCGCGCACGCTCGCGTGCGCGCCTGCGCGCTTGCGCAAGTGCGCAAAGCGCCCGCGTGCCGACACGTGGCGAGCGCGCTTGCTCACCTGCGCGCTTGCGCACGTGCGCAAAGCTCCCGCGTGCCGACACGTGGCGAGCACGCTTGCTTGCGCACCTGCGCGCTTGCGCAAGTGCGTAAAGCGCCCGCGTGCCGACACGTGGCGCGCGCGCTTGCGCACCTGCGCGCAGCACGCAGTGCGCAAAGCGCCCGCGTGCCGACACGTGGCACGCACGCGTGCTTGCGCACCTGCGCGCAGCGCGCATTGCGCAAAGCGCCCACGTGCCGACACGTGGCGCGCGCGCGCTTGCGCACCTGCGCGCAGCGCTCTTGCGCAAAGCGCCCACGTGCCGACACGTGGCGCGCTTGCGCCTGAGCGCACAGCACCTAAGCGCACAGCGCCCAAGGTGCTGCCCCACGCATCCTTTGGATGCCTTTTTCCCTTTATTTATATATATATGTATATATATACATTTGTATACAAATGTACACATACACATACTCCGCAACATTCTCCCCCTCCAAAAAATTTTCGGGCCGGGGCGCTGCCCCGAATCCCGCAAGGGGGCTGCTTGCCCCCTTAACCCCCAGCCCGCTATCCGGGTAGCGGGACCCCCGTAAAAACTCTGCGTGGCTCCCGATATATCTAAAACCCCCCTTTCAAAACAGAACACACGCACACCGCACATTGGGTTCGCATGACCAGTTTAACCCGTTAATCGGAGGTTCCCTCGCCCCAAAGGCGAGGGGTAATTAACGGCAGTTTAGTCCGCGGCTGCCGGAGATTCGGATCCCCACAATCATTAAACCCCGGCCTACCCTAGGCAGGGGGAATCTGTAGTACGCCTGACAAGCGCGCGTGTATTCCCATCTCAATGGGGTGACGAAAAACACCCTACAGATTCTGGCACGCCCGGTGGGACCAATCTCTCCTCCCATATTTCGGGTTAAGCGTTCATGCGAACTCAATCAATATACATACCTGTATTTATACTAAAAATAATGCTTTTTCATGCAGATTTTCAAGCAATCACCTTCCGACAATGTCTTCGATGATGAACTCAGCTTCCGTGTCCTACACGATGAGGATGGACTCCAGGACGGTCCTTCCGGCCAGTCTCGGGCGACAATGGGAGGAGCCGCTGCTACCATTCGGCTCTATTATGTTCATACCAATTGGCGCCATCCCAGCTCCTCAAGCTCCAGCAACAGACAAACTGGTCTCGAAAGGCAGGAGGCCAAACGTGGTAGTCTCGAGGATGCCCCAACCCAAATGCAAGAGGGTGTCTGAACGACTTTCCTTGGCCCCAGCTGGAGGCAAGGCCATCAGCGCCAACAAAGCAACAGGGCGTCTCGTGCAAGCTCCGGCGGCGCCTCTGACAACTGCTCGATTGGGTGTATTCTCAAGTCTCCCCATCACTCAGCCCATGGCGGCTTCGCGAAGAGCAGAAGCCTGCCAAGCACTCAAGGCAGAGAAGCTGAGGCAGAAGCGGCTCAGATACAAAGCCAACAAAAGGGCCAGGGTTCTGGCCTTGTTAAAATTTATGAATTTTCAAAGCCCGGATCGCTCCGCGAAACCAGCTGCCAGTGATGAAAGAATGGCTGGGTATGTGTTCCGCACTGTCTATATGGTCGGACATGAAGAAACGAACCCGCCTACGCTTCACAGCCATAGTGATGATATGGTTGACGCTACCCAGCATCGGCTCGATCTAAATGATGGAGAGCCCGCTCAGACCGATAAGCCAGAGGAGCCCGTGGTTCCTGCGGAATTGAGCTCAGGCAATAAAGATTACCCGGTTGTCATAGCCGGAACTACAGAGCAAGCATTATTCCAATGGCTGCAAAGGCAATTTCAGGACAGGGATGAGAAGATGGCCGAGGTCTATTCCAAAGTCGACGAGCTGGCAAACGTCGTGGCAGATCTCGCTACCCAAGTCGCCCGATTGCAATTACAGCAGAATCAAATTTTGGCTCATGAGCCAGGGATTGATACCCGGGGGCAGCCAACTGATATCCCTTTCAACCTAAAAGCGGAGCGCCTTCGCGAAAAACGGCCGCAATCAGCCTCCAGTCCCTCCGATACATACGCCGGGGGGGAATCGCCTCTGAAAGAGAAGTTGGAAAAGGTCTATTCCTTCAAGAGGGAAAAGGTCCACAAGATATTCAGGGACGCCCTAAGAAACGGTCTACAACTGCCGGAATCAAAGAGACCGCAAGAAGCGAATATGACCGACGACCCAGAATATTGCCCCTATCACCGGGTGATAGGTCATGCCATTGAGGACTGCTTCGTCTTCAAAGATTAGGTCGAAAGGCAATATAAGATGGGAGAGATAGAACTGTCTAAAGGCGTGCTAGCAAACAGTCAAGCTACGATCGCCGATTTCATGCGAATAGAGACCGAAACCTTTCGGGAACCTAATCCTCCCAGACATGTGCCTCGAGGACCAGCATCAGTAAAGGAACCTACTCCAATGGAGGGAAAGAAGAAGGTATACTCCTTCAGGAGGGATGAAGTCCGCAAAATATTCATGGACGCCCTGAACAGCGGTCTGCAACTGCCTGTTCCAAAGAGGCCACAAGAAATGAACATGACCGGCAATCCCATATACTGCCCATATCATAGAGTGGTGGGTCATACCATCGAAGACTGCTATATTTTCAAAGATTGGGCAGAAGACCAATATAAGCTTGGAAAAACCTCACAATTCTCGGATGTATCGGCAAGCCACAGAGCTAGGTCATCAACACAGCCCCGCCAAGATCAAAGTTCAAGGAGCTGCGATAAGCAAAAAAGACCACCACGTCATTAAACTGGGAACAATCGACCACCACGTCATTAAACTGGGAACAATCGACCTCTAAGTCGTTAAACTGGGAATGTAAAAATATATGTATACATATATATGTAAATAAACAAAAAAACGTGTAAATAAAAGAAAAATAAAGAAAAGCCGAAATGATGGGGCAACCGCGAATAAAAGCCGAAATGATGGGGCAATCGCGACCTTCGCGATAAGAAAAGCTGAAATGATAGAGCAATCGCGGTAAAAAAAAAAGGGCGGATGATGAGTTGCTCCTGGCATTATTCCAGTGCAGCAATGCAGACGCCAACAAAAATTCAAATTTCCAAAATTCTCCCGGCCCTACGGTTAGTTCCCAACTTGACTACCGTATACAATCCACGGGCTCAAATAATTCTCATCATACCCATATCCCACTGCAATCACCAGTCCAGCGGTTAGTCTCCGCCCTCGGAATTATGCTCTATTGGGAAGACCCACTTATGTGTCCTTGCGCATGTGCTTCAGTGTTAGCAACGCTTATGCCGGCCCCTACCCCAAAATTCCGAGCTCGCCATCGATCGACCTCCAAGTCGTTAAACTGGAAACAGCTGACCTCCACGTCGTTAAACTGGAAACAGATGACCTCCACGTCGTTAAACTGGAGACATATGACCTCTAAGTCTTTAAACTGGGAAACATATGACCTCTACGTCTTTAAACTGGAAACAGATGACCTCTAAGTCAGTAAACTGGAAACAACAGACCTCTAAGTCGTTAAACTGGAAACAGTAGACCTCTAAGTCGTTAAACTGGAAACAGACGACCTCCAAGTCGTTAAACTGGAAACAGATGACCGCTAAGTCGTTAAACTGGAAACAGTCGACCTCTAAGTCATTAAACTGGGAACGAGGGAAATCCACTCATGTGTCCTCACGATACATGAGGAGAACAAACCTTTGTGAGATCCTTACGACTCACAAAGGAAAAACACACTTAGGAGTCCCCACGACTCCTAAGGAGAAAATACACCCGCGGGATCCTTACGACTCGTAGGGAGAAAATGCTTTTATGGGACCCTCACGGCCCATAAAATTGAAAAGTCTTAGGTGATAGGGATCCAAACCTGTCTCCTAAGCCATCGCTCCCCAATCCCCAAGTGGCGAATGATGAGTCGCTCCTGGTACCATATTCCAGTGCAGCGATGCAGACGCCAACCAAATTCCAAACTCAAATTCCCAAGTGGCGAATGATGAGTCGCTCCTGGTACCATATTCCAGTGCAGCGATGCAGACGCCATCCAAATCCCAACTCCCATACTCCAACGGCGAATGATGAGTCGCTCCTGGTACCATATTCCAATGCAACGATGCAGACGCCAACAAAGCCCCGAAATGTCTTTGGCCCTACGGTCTGGATCATACATCCTGCAAAACCGTATACAATCCACGGGCGCAAAACAATCCCGATCTCTCGTAAAAAAAAAATGCACTCGCAAAGTCCTCTCGACTTTGTTAGGAGAAAATTCCCGTGTGAGATCCTTACGACTCACAAAGGAGCAACACACTTGGGGGTCCTCACGACCCCTAAGGAGAAAATACACCTACGGGATCCTTACGACCCGTAGGGAGAAAATGCTTTGTGAGACCCTTACGGCTCACAAAATGGAAAAGCCTTAGGTGACAGGGATCTAAACCTGTCTCCTAAGCCATCAATTCCCAAATCCTCCCGGAGCACATGATGAGTTGCTCCTGGAATTATTCCAGTGCAGCAATGCAGATACCAAACAAAAAAAACCAAATCCAAATCCTCCCGGGGCAAATGATGAGTTGCTCCTGGCATTATTCCAGTGCAGCAATGCAGATGCCGACAAAAATACCAATCCCAAAATTCTCTCATGACGAATGATGATTCGCTCCTGGTACCATATTCCAGTATAGCGATGCTGATGTCAACTCAAGTCAAATCAAATCAAACCAACAACCTCTGCGGCGGAATCATGCTTCGTCC
This sequence comes from Agapanthus africanus, assembly GCA_030015575.1. Lineage (NCBI taxonomy): Eukaryota > Viridiplantae > Streptophyta > Magnoliopsida > Asparagales > Amaryllidaceae > Agapanthus > Agapanthus africanus. The sequence continues at coordinate 43,248 of JASDDO010000299.1, forward strand.
CAGAATTTACTCCGCGTCGAAATCATGCTTCGCCTCGGGATAACGACCTCCTTGCCGGAATTATACTCCGCCTCGGAATCAAGTCAACCAGCGACACTTCGCGCCGGGGAAAAGTCGATCAGCGACACTCCGTGCCGGGGAAAAGTCAACCCACGACACTTCGCGCCGGGGAAAAGTCCATCAGCGACACTCCGTGCCGGGGAAAAGTCAACCCGACACTCCGCGCCGGGGAAAAGTCGATCAGCGACACTCCGTGCCGGGGAAAAGTCAACCCACGACACTTCGCGCCGAGGAAAAGTCGATCAGCGACACTCCGTGCCGGGGAAAAGTCAACCCACGACACTTCGCGCCGGGGAAAAGTCCATCAGCGACACTCCGTGCCGGGGAAAAGTCAACCCGACACTCCGCGCCGGGGAAAAGTCGATCAGCGACACTCCGTGCCGGGGAAAAGTCAACCCACGACACTTTGTGCCGGGGAAAAGTCCATCAGCGACACTCCGTGCCGGGGAAAAGTCAACCCGACACTCCGCGCCGGGGAAAAGTCAACCCGACACTCCGCGCCGGGGAAAAGTCAACCCACGACACTCCGCGCCGGGGAAAAGTCCATCAGCGACACTCCGTGCCGGGGAAAAGTCAACCCGACACTCCGCGCCGGGGAAAAGTCGATCAGCGACACTCCGTGCCGGGGAAAAGTCAACCCACGACACTCCGCGCCGGGGAAAAGTCGATCAGCGACACTCCGTGCCGGGGAAAAGTCAACCCGACACTCCGCGCCGGGGAAAAGTCCATCAGCGACAGTCCGTGCCGGGGAAAAGTCAACCACTGACACTCCGCGCCGGGGAAAAGTCCATCAGCGACACTCCGTGCCGGGGACACGTCAACCAGCCGATACTCCGCCTCGGGGAAACGTCAAGCAGACACTCCGTGCCGGGGGCACATCGACAACAGACACTCCGCCTCGGGGAAACGTCGACCAGCGACACTCCGCGCCGGGGAAAAGTCCATCAGCGACACTCCGTGCCAGGGACACGTCAACCAGCCGATACTCCGCCTCGGGGAAACGTCAAGCAGACACTCCGTGCCGGGGGCACATCGACAACAGACACTCCACCTCGGGGAAACGTCGACCAGCGACACTCGATGCTGGGGACACGTCTACCAAATCGCTTCGTAACAGAGCGTCGACCGTCTATGTCGCAAAAAGGGCAGTGCAGGCTCCCGCAAATTGGGAACCCAAATCGCTCCGTAACAGAGCGTCGACCGTCTATGTCGCAAAAAGGGCAGTGCAGGATTCCCACAAATCGGGAACCAAATCGCTCCGGATCAGAGCGTCGACCGTCCACGTCGTAAAAGGGCAGTGCAGGCTTCCTACAAAACAGGAACCAGATCGCTCCGGGCCAGGGAAACGTCTACCACGGACACTCTGTCTCGGAGACGCGTCAAGCGTCGACCGTCCACGTCGTAAAAAGGGCAGTGCATCCCAAAAAGTGGGAACCAAAGCAAGTCGCCTCCATGCAAAAGAAGATCCATTAATTTCATGCACACGACCCACATATGCGGTGTGCATTTATTGATGGGGGGCAATTTGTTGGGGTAAAAATTTACACCCCGGTTGACCGAGTCAAAGTCAAGGTCAACGCCCAAGCTAGGTGGGCCCAAGCCCGGGTCAAGTGGGCCCATGCCCAGATCGAGTCCGAAACATGAAGCGGCCGACCCTCCCCATGCTAAATATAAATCATGTCATAAATAATTTTTATGTAATTTTTTATGTATGAATGTAAACAAAATGGGCATAAAGCCAATATTTTCTTATGTGCAAAAATGAAATGGCACAAAATCATGTCATAAATAATTTTTATGTAATTTTTTATGCATGAATATAAACAAAATGGGCATAAAGCCAATATTTTGTAAGCCCATGGCTTATGTGCAAAAATGAAATGGCACATGATCCATGGGATGGCAAAATGCCATTTTGTGAAGCCCAAGGGGCTATGTGTAAAATGTATGGCCTATAAAGGCAAAGATAATGGAAATATCTCAACAACTTTTTCTCTCTCTAAAAAAGTTTCCAGATCTGAGATCTATTCTTCTTCTTCAAGGTTCCAAAACCTTCTTCTTTCTCTTGAATTAAATCAAGAGTTTTACTCTTCTTTTTATAAAACAAATTAGTTTTTCACCACAAAACCCACAAAGGGGAACTTGGATCTGTCATCAGATCTTAAAAAGGAGAGATTTTGAGATTTCACATCTCTTGATCTTCAAGATCCAGCAAGCAACAGGAGGAAGAAGAAGAACCACTTCCATTAAACCCAGAACACATTCAGGAGCCTGACTCCTCTCTGAGAAATCTTTTTTTCAGGCTAAAAGCCTCTTGTCCTCTCCAGCGCGCAGCGCAAGTGCGCAAAGTGCCCACGTGCCGACACGTGGAGCGCGCGCTTGCGCACCTGCGCGCTTGCGCAAGGGCGCAAAGCGCCCGCGTGCCGACACGTGGCGCGCGCACTCGCTTCCGCGCCTGCGCAAGTGCGCAAAGCGCCCGCGTGCCGAAACGTGGCGCACGCGTTTGCTTGCGCACCTGCGCACAACGGGCATTGCGCAAAGCACCCGCGTGCCGACACATGGCGCGCGCGCGCTTACGCACCTGCGCGCAGCGCTCTTGCGCAAAGCGTCCACGTGCCGACACGTGGCGCGCTTGCGCCTAAGCGCACAGCGCCCAAGGTGCTGCCCCACGCATCCTTTGGATGCCTTTTCCCCTTATTTATATATATATGTATATATATACATTTGTATACAAATGTACACATACACATACTCCGCAACATTCTCCCCCTCCAAAAAATTTTTGGGCCGGGGCGCTGCCCCGCTTGACCCCCAGCCCGCTATCCGGGTAGCGGGACCCCCGTAAAAACTCTACGTGGCTCCCGATATATCCAAAACCCCCCTTTCAAAACAGAACACACCGTACATTGGGTTCGCATGACCAGTTTAACCCGTTAATCGGAGGTTCCCTCGCCCCAAAGGCGAGGGGTAATTAACGGCAGTTTAGTCCGCGGCTGCCGGAGATTCGGATCCCCACAATCATTAAACCCCGGCCTACCCTAGGCAGGGGGAATCTGTAGTACGCCTGACAAGCGCGTGCGTATTCCCATCTCAATGGGGTGACGAAAAACACCCTACACACATCAATGCACCATGCCAAGACTTGCACTCACACATTCCATCAAAACAATATTAAACATTTAAATAAAACCCTAAATGTTTAATACTAGAAAAAGAAATGGCATCTTCAAAAGTAATCCTGTAACGGATTACAAAAATACCCTCATCCGTATATACATACCTGCATCCGTATTCCGACTGAATACAAATACAACGAGATGAAAGTAATGCAACAATATAATACTAGGATCCGGCTTAAACCAAAGACCACTAGTATTATCCGTCCGATCATGATCCGTGCACAAGTACACGAATATGATCAAACCCTGCCATAATACCATACGGCCTCTACAACGTTTCGCCTGAACCAGGGAAACCCTCTGTGTGGGACTCTAAAGACTCGTCAATACGCTTGCAGTGGGTTTAACCACAAGCACGTCAGTGGTACTAGCTATACGTAATGGCTACCCAGGTATTGAGCGAAAGGGAGGCCGACGAGTAAACTCATCCTGAAACCCTACTGAACCTGACAGTGACAATATCCGTATAGTCCGGTCCGTTCGTCTTTGAGTATCGCATATCGATTCTAGGGGGTGGATAAAGTCATACCCCTAATAACTTGACATTTAGTGTCGGTATGAAGCCTATCACGAAGTGAGAAACTACTGATCCGAATCAGTAATTCTCGTCTATCCCGGCCGAGGATTTCTGGTGATGGACACCCGTGCACACCGCGACATCAACCCCCAATATACCGGGAGATATGAATTCCCTGACGATCTACTCACTACCTCTATGTGGCTCGGGACTATACCCAACTAAAACCTGCTTGCACGACTCCTTTGAGCCGTGGTAGGATAGTAATCAAAGCACAGTAGGAACTTACACGAGACAAATGACGATCTCAGGTCGATAGACTAACCTGTACACATGTCACCAAGGAACTGCTATCTGACAATAGGTATAATACCAACTAGCATGTTCCGGGTGAGTCCGTCCGGTGTACTCATAACCCAATGAGCACCTATATACATCTTAGGTGAACCAACTGACACCAATGGCTTGTGAGACCGGCCACCGCCCCTCGTCGTGGTCTCGATCTGTATACACTAGTCTACTCTTGGAGTATCGATGCCCAGTCTCGAAACTCCTACGACTAGGGACACTTTAAGGATGTGCTTATAGACCACCCAACTCTCACATATATGATCGCCATCATACTGCTGGTAGTCAAGCAAGAATCCTATGGGCTCTATCAATATGTAATAGTGATCTATAATGTCACCTGAAGTATGCACACGATGATAAAGGAAAACCAGATAGTATACAATCATCTCGACTAAGACTGTTCTACTGGTATAGGTCCTCCCTCAATCATTGCAATCACGTGCCTGTGATCCAATAATTGACTTGAGGGCACTATAGCCAACAAAAAGAAACACATGCACATATGGAGGTAGAATCAAACCAGGTAGCATACTACCATATCGAGCAAGACTGTTATTATAACTGTAAAATATCCCAAGTATCTAATATGTAATATACAATCCAGTATGATACAATAATGGCCTCTAGGGCATATATCACTAACAATCTCCCACTTGCACTAAGGACATGTATTGGCATATCGCAGACCTATCATCTTGATTAGCCGCTCGAACTGTGTCTGAGGGATGACCTTTGTGAGTGGATCTGTGGTGTTGTTCTCTGTCTCTACTCTCCGCACTTCGATCTCCCATCGATCAATGATCTCCCAGATTAGGTGGAACCGCCTCAGGATGTGTTTGGACTTTTAATGGGACCTTGGTTCCTTCGCCAAAGCTATAGCGCCGTTGTTGTCACAGTACAACGGTATTGGATCAACAATGGATGGAACCACCAGAAGCTCTGTCATGAACTTCCTGATCCTAACCGCTTCCTTCACGGCATCACAGGCAGCAATATACTCTGCTTTCATAGTCGAGTCAGCAACGGTGTCCTACTTGGAGCTCTTCCAAACAACCGCCCCTCCATTTAGGGTAAAGACATGACCCGACATGGACTTGGAGTCATCCTTGTCACTCTGGAAGCTGGAGTCGGCAAAGGCTTCGATCTGGATGTCTGCCCTACCGTACACCAAGAACATTTCCTCAGTCCTTTTCAGGTACTTGATAATGTTCTTCACTGCTATCAAGTGTTTCTCCTCTGGATTTGACTGATACCGGCTTACAACGCTCAGGGCATATGCTACATCAGGTCTGGTACATAACATCGCAAAAATTATAGAGCCTACCGCAGATGCGTAGGGTATAGTAGACATGCGATCCCTTTCCAAATCAGTCTTGGGAGACATCTCTTTGGAGAGGGTGATTCCGTGACAAGCCGGTAGATTACTGTGGTTAGAATCATCCATACTAAATCGTTTCAGTATGGCATCAATGTACCTTAACTATGAGATTCCTAACATCCGTTTAGATCTGTCACGAAAGATCTGGATCCCCAGAATTTAGGAGGCATCAACCAAGTCCTTGGAGAATCTCTGGACTGATTGTAGCATAGGAATGTCATTTCCTATCAAAAGAATGTCATCCACGTATAAGACGAGGAATACCACAGTTCTCGCTACAATTTTACTATATATGCATGGTATATCTGGATTTTTGATAAAGTCGAATTCCTTGACCGTCTCATCAAAACAGATGTTTCAACTCCGCGATACCTGCTTTAGTACATAAATAGACTTAAGCAACTTGCACACCTTTCCGCTGCTCCCACTCTGAATGAAACCATCCGGCTGATCCATATTAACGCACCCTTCTAAATTTCCATTTAGAAAAGAGGTCTTTATGTCCATCTTCCAGATCTCATAATCGTGGAAGGCAGCAATGGTAAGAAGGATCCGAATGGATTTGAGCATAGCCACTGGAGAAAAAGTTTCATCATTTCCAAACCAGGTCTTTGACAAAAACCTTTTGCAACAAGTCTAGCCTTATAGGTTTCAACCTGTCCATCTACACCAATTTTCTTTCTGAAGATCCATTTGCAGCCTACGGGTTTTACCCCTTCTGGAGCAAAGTCCAAAGTCCATACTTTGTTGGTGTACATGGACTCCATTTCGGTCCGCATTGCATCCAGCCATTTTACCGAGTCTCTGCTCTGAATGGCTTGCTGGAAGCTAGTTGGCTAATCATCGTCGATGATGTAATCCTCACTATCCCCGTCTATGAGAAAACCGTAGTATCTCTCGGGCGGATGAGACTACCTACTTGTTCTGCAGAGTGGCACGGGAGTGTCCGATTCATTCAAAACGTTTGGTTCTACCATGCTTTTAGTAATAGTCTGTAGTTCTGGAATTTCTTCCAGTTCTATTGCACACCCCCTTATCTCATTTTCTAAAAATTGAGTTTTCAAGAAGTGGGCATGCCGAGAAACAAAGACTTTTTGTTCCTCTGCGTAATAGAAAAGATACCCCCTGGAGTTCTTTGGGTATCCCACAAACTTACACAATACTGAGCGTGCCTTGAGGTTGTCCGCATGCTGCTTTTTACAAAAGCTAGACATCCCCATGTCTTAAGGTACTTAAGATAGGATTTCTTTCCACTCCACATCTGATATGGTGTGGTAGGCACTGACTTAGTAGGAACCTTGTTCAAAAGATATGCAGCTGATTCTAGTGCATAGCCCCAGAAGGATCACGGTAACTCAGCATTACTCATCATGGAACGAAACATATCCAATAGGGTTATGTTCCTCCTTTCTGATACACAATTATGCTGAAGTGTGTATGGAAGAGTAAACTAAGAGAGAATTCCATTCTCATTTAAGTATCCCAGGAACTCGGCACTTAAATATTCACCACCTCGATCAGATCTCAGTGTCTTGATACCTTTTCCAGTTTGTTTTTCCACTTCATTCTTGTATTCTTGGAATTTCTCAAAGGCCTCGGATTTATGTTTCATCAAGAATACATGTCCATACCTTGAGAAATCATCCATAAAAGTAATGAAGTAGTAATAACCGCTTCTTGCATGTGTAGATATTGGACCATACACGTCACTATGTATGAGTCCCAAGAGCTCGCTCACTCTTACTCCGTGTCTAGTGAACGGAGACTTTGTCATCTTTCTTTTGAGACATGATTGACAAGTTGCATAGGACTGATATTCAAACGGATCCAAATACCCCTCCTTATGTAACTTCGTCAATCGTGTTTCATTGATATGACCCAGTCTACAATACCGTAAGAAAAGCTGATTTAATTCCGGAGACATTCTTTTAAGTGTGTTCTGTACATTGAAAACCTGAGCTTGATTCAGTACGTATATTCCGTTATCTACTATACCTGACCCAATCAAATTTTGATTTAGGTGGATGTGTACTACATCGCTTACAAATGTAAAATCAAATCTTTCTTTAGAATGTAAAGATACAAATATGATATTACAAGCTAGACTAGATATATACAAACAGTTACGTAGAATCAATATCTGCCCACTTGTCAACTTATGTGATATTCCCCTACGGATTCAGCGTCTACGCTCATTCCGTTAGTAACTCTGAGAGTCATATCACCTGCCTTGATAACTCTACGGTTTCTCAAAGCCTGTAATGAATTAAAGATATGAGATCCTGATCCGGGATCTAGTACCCAGGAGGTAGAGTTAATTGATAGACAGTTTTCAATTACAAACACACTCGAAGCCGAAGCCACAACGTGCTTCGAATCCTGGAAACTGGATTTCTAAGCCCTGCAGTCCTTCTGACAATGCGCTTTCCCGTGACTACAAAGACATGCATCCTTCCCTACTACAAGCCCCGAAACTTTTGGCCTGCCCTTTCCCTCTACCTTGCTGACACCGCTTGTCGGCTTTTTGGAGGCTTTCTTCTTCTCTTCCTTAGCTTTTTTCTTGGATCTAGAAAAGAATGATTCCCCAATAAGCAGAACGGGTGTCTCCCTGGTTTCTTTCAGGATGCCCTCTGAGCTCCTCAATAAATTGAGGAGACTTGGAAGTGTAACTTCCTTCCGTTGAATTTTGCAATTCGAGATAAACTGGGCTTAAGTAGATGGTAGGGACTCTAGAATAAAGTTAATGCATAACTCGTTCTCCAACGTTGTCCCATGGTCCGTGAGCTGTTCTATATAGCTAATCATCGTAAGGATGTAGTCCCCTATAGATGACCCGACAACCAACCTCGCTTGAAGCAATATCTTTGAGGTCTCATATCTTACGATATGAGATTGCTCTCCATATAAGACTTTGGTATGGAGTAATATGGAAGCTAAGTCCATCTTCTCGTGCTGCCTCTGGTGTTCACTATCCATTGAGGCTAACACGAGACACTTGGCTCTCGCACCATCCTTTTCCCATGTCTGATGGATATCCATATCCGCGACGGTGGAATCTGGACCTGGGACGGCGGGGGGTTTTGTAGTAAGGAGGTGATCCAGCTTGTCATTGGTAAGTGCCATATAGACATACCTTAGTAAATCAATATAGTTCAGTCCAGTCAATTTATTATCTAATAACCTATGTCCGGTCATTGTGGTCGCTGCAATAAAAAGAGAGAGAAGAAACACTTAGCATGATACTCTTGCAAATTTAGATTGGTTATTAGTTTATCTAAACAGGATGGCTCCCACTGTTTCCTCGAATCCTTCCTCAAACCATAAAAGAAGAATTAGTCAGGATTAATCTCACTTTTATAATTCTTGCTTAACTTTTCAACCAGGCTGGTGTCGGTACTTCGAGAGAGGTTTTCCAATGCTTTCATGAAGTTCCTTAATTACATAACATCTTTTCCCTAGAAGCGTAGCCCCACTAAAACCATTCTAGACACCTACTTGGTTTATATCATCGATCGTTTAATGAAAAATCTCCCGAAGAGTAGTGCAAACTCACAGTAAGATCGGAATCCAAATATCTTTGTGTAATAAACTTGAAGGAAGCCTACCAAGATTATCATACTCCAAATGGTATGCAGCACTAGCAAGTTTCAGTTTCCTTAGAAACTCCCGATGTAGAGTTTTGCCCCATGCTCTTATGACCATGACGAAGGCCAATATATCATAATTCACATGTCAAGTTCTACCCGTCATTATCCAGATTAATTTGAACCCACCCGTACATACCCATGACGAAGGCCAAAATAGTAGTACGACTGTCCCAAACCAACGCATCTATCTGTGCTACATATGAATACCCAGCAGCTACCAATCACTATGCCTTGGCGAAGGTCAAAATACATAGCTTGAATACTACTGAATATTCATATAAAATGACGGAGGGCTACGGATGGTTTTAGCGAAACCGTGAACGTAGTGAACTTGATATAGTCGAAGTAACCATGATAGCTTTTTAAAAGGAGTGGTTTAAGCTCCGTATTTAAAATTACTTTTTGAAGAAAACCGAGTGGTTTTGAAATTTTTCCAACAATTAAGCTTTAGTTTTTTTTATCTTGGATTAATCTTTGTTAATGCGGTCCCATCATACAAATCTTATCATTGCAGCAAAAGAAACAAAAATACAACGTACGCTTATGCCATCCGCATTCTCCATTGGGCCCCGTCTTACACCGTTAGGTTACTTAACTAACGCCAAAGCGGAGGCTGGACTAGTGCGGGTGCAAAACATAAGCAACGCCTACTAGATATCATATATAATATATATATATATATATGCATTCGTCTCATGTAATAATAGGCATTCCAGATCACAGATGAATATATTGGATATACTAGAAATTCCGCGTTTCGTTTAAGCCTGTAATGAAAGACGGATTCCACGGGCATGATAAATAGCCAAATACCTCACCCTAGACCCCTACGGGTGCGGCAAACTACCCGCCAAATTCCTAAACTGAAGCAACCTCCCTCAGTAAAATAAGTAGGCCACTTGGCACTTCAAACAACCCGGTAGTCTGTGCACCCTACCTTGGGTCTATCCTAGGAGCAAAAACAGTATAAAGAAATAATGTAAAATTATGGCTACAACCTCAACCCAGATGTACCCCGCAAAATAATATTACATCACTTTTACAAATTACATGAATGAAAGAAAAGAAAATAGTCTTCTCACATCCCCCCGGCTATTCATCCACGATGATCCAAAAAAAAATCATATGCTCAAACCATCACTGATCACATCACAGATCTGTGCAACCCCCACTAATCGACGTATAGCGATTAGCAGACATTCAGCACAGATATCAAACACAAATAACAACTAAAACTATAAACGACACTAAAACTGTAAACGACACTAAAACTGCAACTTCGAAACACTCCGAAATTGCCCCAAAAGAAAGTTAACTGAATATGCAACTTGGGCAAAATCAAATATACTCTGAAACCCTAAATCCAAGTGTACTAGAGCACCAAACAAAGAACGAGACCCAACTCATTGATTTGTCCTACCAGGCCGGTCAAAAAGCCGATGTGGCTGGCCAAAGAAAGTTGGATGGCTCTCATTTTTGTTTGGTGTTCTAACTATAGCAAGAAAAGCACTCTGCAATTGTTTAAAAAAAATTGTAGGTTCTGCAAAATTCGACAGAAACTTGGACTATAGGTTTCGCATTTCGAAGTTATTTCGGTTTTGTAATTCTACTTTATCATCTAATCTGTTAGTTAAGGTTAATTAGGCTCTGATACCACTGTAAGCCGATGTCGCGCACCCGCGATTCGTGGGAAGGCAGGATTTTCAAAAACGATTAATATTTGACTACGCAACACCGGCTAAACTCCAGGATATATATATGATAATCTTAACTAACATCTAACTATCGTGGTTTATCTACTATGGTAGAATATTATGTTAGTTATATGTATGCCCTAGAGGCCATTAGTATACATAGGATGTATATTGTAGTGGATGCTGGGACATATATAGGGAGGACTTTCTTGCTCGACATGATAGTATGCTATCTGGTTGATCTTTACCTTAACGTGTACACTGATTGTCTCCCTGTTACATGTTGGTAAAGCCCTTAGGATCTGTACTTGACTACCTGGACTATGATGCGGATCATACTAGTGGGGACATGGTAGTCCATAAGTACATCCTTCAAAGTCCCTAGTCGTGCGTGTATCGAGACGGGGCATTGATATACCAGAGTAGACTAGCGTATACCTTCTCGACCCATAAAGATGGGCGATGGATGATCCCATCTCCATTGGTGTATGACATCAGAGATGATATACGGGTGCTCAGTAGAGACTGGGTACACTGGACGGACTCGCCGAGAACTCCCAGATGGTATTATACCTTACGTCAGATGGCAGTTCTCTGGTGACACTGGTACAGAGTAGTCTGTTGACCCGAGATCGTCATAGAGTCTTGTGTGGTTCCCACTGTGCTTTGATTTCCATCTTACCACGTCCAAGAGGGCGTGCAAAACGGTGGTTTTTGGGTACAGTCCCGAGTCACATGGAGGCAATGAGCGATAGGAGGGGATTCGTCTCTCCCGGTATAGGGAGTTGATGTTGCACTGTGTTCGATTGGCTATAACAGGAAATCCCTGGCCAGGGTTGCTGAGATTTACTGGTAAGTGTTACCTGTAGTTTCTCGAATTGTTATAGACCTCATATCGACAGGACTTATCGAGCTATTGGGGTCTGACGTTTACCACCCCTAGGCGAGATATGCGACATATCAGACGATCAGACCGGACTGTACGGTAGTGTTACTGGTTGGATTCACTGGAGTGTGAGCGGGCTTGCTCGTCGATCTTCAGATCGCTCAATACCCGGGTGGCCGTTACGTTTAGCAGACCGCTTGCGGCTTGTGGGTGTTTGATATGATCATCACCTGCTGCCGGCGTATTGACGAGTCTTTAGAGTCCTACACAGAGGTTTCCTGGCTCAAACGAAACGAAATAGGAGCGCATATGAGATATGTGCGGGACCAAGAATAATGCGTGTATGTGATACCGTATTCCATTCTCGCGATGAATGTATCGATTGGTTGTATGCGATATAACCTAGTTATCGATTCAAGGATTGATTCGATAAGCCGATACATTGTATACTAGTCGGTTGTGTGCGACATGACCGGATCATTGAATCAAGTGTTGATTTAATAATTTAATGCATAATTATATATTTGATATATTACTTTGCATTAACTAGTATTGGTTCACTTTAAATGGATTTTCTCACTTGGTTTGTGCACATTGTATATGTGATATACATTTGTACATATGATTGTATCATGTTTGATGATACATGATTGTTTAAGTGTATGTTAAGATTAAACCATGGTTATGTGATGGTTAGGGTTATGTTTTATTTACTTACTCATTTATTTATTTATTTATTTCATTTTGGCAAAAGAAAAGAAATGGTGGCTAGCTTTGTTTTACATTGAAACTTCATGAAGGTTTGAAAAGTCCACCATTTTTGTTTCATGCCTAACCTAACCATTGACCTAACCCTAGTTTATTCTCTACACTTGACCATGGTTGATTATGATAAGTATTCTTTTTCTATTTTGAAATTAACTTATCATAATATTTATCTTCTTCTTCTTCATCTTCTTCACTTGAAGAAGCTTGCTTCATCAATGGTGATTGATGAAAACAAGTGAGAAATCCAATTCTAAAGTCTACCCACTTCCTATTTCTTCATCCTCTACCTCTTGCCAAGTAGTAGAGTGTGTTTCCTTCACAAGTTTTCTTGACTTGGTGAAGTTGGAGCTTGATCTAGTGATGCCTCGACGTAGATCATCTTCGGCATCAACGTCGACGACCTAGCCCGTCCATTCTCCGATGAAGCCGACGCTAGAGCCCGGGGTTCGACTTGGACAGCGAGGAGACTTCATTGCGGAGCTATGGAGGTGGAGGACCGGATCTACAAAGGTTGTATTTCCGTATTCTCTTAGTTAAGTGTTAACTAGTTTCTTTTTCGCCTAGACTTCTAGCCAACGATCCGTTCTAGGGTTTCTCGGCACCGTTAAAATTTGAAATTGGCATGGTTGATGCCTTGTGAGACCTCATTAGGGTGCCTAGGAACTCTACAGTGGTATCAGAGCCTAGCTAGAGCCTTAGGCGAAGTCTAGACGCAATTTGAAGTCCGAACGAACCGAAACCCCAAAATTTCCACGCTCTCTGGACTTTTTCTGAAAACGTGGATTTTTCCAAATTAAAAATTGCTAAAAAATTCAGCAGGGAAATCTATGAATTACGGCGCAAAATTGGACCCATGATTCATCCAAACCGCGGCGGAACCGCGGCAGAAGCCCTGCTTCTGCGGCGGTTCCGCGGCTAGGTGATGACGTCACCTTCCCATTGTTGCACAGTAATTCCTATTTTAATATGCTGGGTTTTCTGGGAATTTTTAATATTTATTCAAGAGTTGAATTTTCTGGAGTTGTTTTGGGGATTCGGTGTTTCGATCGGAGTATCAAATTTTGTCTTTGTGGCTTTCCGGATAAATTTTAGAATATGTTAAAAAGTTCGACCGGATATAAATACCCAACTTTTCCCCTGGTCGGGAAATTTCCAAGTGTTGGATTTTTCCGTAGTTTAACGACGTTCTAAGTAGTGCAAGTAACGCAATGGTCCCTCTAGAAGACAACAAACCTTAACTCGATTATGTGACCGTCTTGAACTGCCCTTTGAACCTTCGGGTTTGGGGCAGTACGGCGTGCCACATGTGAGGCGTTGGCTTGACCCTTCTACGGCTGGACCGTTGGTACTGAGGCACGAACTGAATGTTGTTAGACTCATATTTCATGTGTTGATCTGTATCGGGAAAACTTGGGTGTTCGATTGTTCGATCGGAAAGTTTGACATTTTCTATTTATCCAGAATGGGATACAATAATTGGAATTCATAATAAGTTATGAGATAACTGAATGAATGTTATAAACATAGCACTTTAGTCTCACTTGATCGGTTGCCACGGAATTTTGATGTGATCAAAAGTCCGTCGCAATCACGTAGCGTACGCGGATACTCGCCGGGTAAACTTAATAGACAGCCTCACTCCATAGCCCCGACCAAGTAACTGTAGGAGAACCCCGTCACCGAAAGCATCCGTTCGGGTGCTCACGGTAGCGGTGTTCCGCCTTGGTGCACTTCGTCGACGGTATCGGGGGTGCAGCCGTCTACTGAAGTTTGCGACGAGCATTCGATCAGGATGTCGGGAATCTTGTTGAATTACCCGACTTAATATTGAAAAGTGTTTTCAATGATGAGACTAAAATGCGGGGTTTATAATTATTAGGCATACGATGTCTAAGTAATTCATTTGGTCAGGTATGCGATGTCTGAGAAGGTTGCGGATTCCAACTGTTGTAGTTTTACACTTTCTTTTCTGTGACCGTAAGTGTAATATGTGATGTCGCCGGTTTCGTTGCTATATGTCAACGACAATTGGGATGCGCATATTTACTTACGTTGATGACATGTGATGTTATGTGTTGCTGGATATGTTATATTGGATCGTCGTGTTTGAATAGCCGGGGGTTTTTATGTGAGATGAGTGTTTTTCATTTTCATTCATGTAAAAATCTGTATGTAATATTCTTTTTTTTGGGGCACTTCCAGGTTGCGGAAGTTGTCACCGTTTGTATATTATTTACTTTTCCGCACTAGGATATACCCAAGGAGGAGGGCACAAGTAACCGGGTTCTGGAGTCCAGTGGGAGACCAACTCGAGGAGTCGAGTCCGGGTCTCCTAACTCTAGAATTGGTAGGGTTGCTTGCCGCTCTCATAGGGGTTTAGGGGTGTGGGTTTGGCTATTCATCGCGACCGTGGAATCCGTGTTTTATACTGGCTCGTATTGAAAACAGGACGTCCTAGAATATCCAATACATATGTTTCTTCTGCTGCGATATCTGTGATGTGATCATGTGATGTTCTGTGATAGATACTGTATATAGTATATATGATATATTATATAGGCGTTACTTATGTTTTACACCCGCCTAGCCCTGCCCCGCTCTGTCGTTAGTTACCTAACCTAGCGGTGCACGAGGGGACATCGAGGCGAATGCGGATGGCATAAGTGTACGTCGTATTTATCTGTGATGCTTAGGTATTTAAATGATGGGACTTCATTAATGTGATTAATGAAATAAAAGAAACCTAAGATGTTGTAGAATCGAATTTCAAAATTAAAACAGGTAGCTACAGTTCTTGCTTTGCATAGAGGTATATGTGATATATCCTGCACCTTATTCGATGAGGAAAGGACCGAGATCCCTTCACCGAGAGTGACTCCTTTAGCAATAACTGGCAGATGCTACACACTCGGTTTGTCTTTTGATTGCTTTTAAGAGTTTTTGCTTTGCACAGTGATATATGTGATATATCCCGCACCTCATTCGACGAGGAAAGGACCGACGATACCTTCACCGGGAGTGACTCCTTTAGCAAAACTAGAAAAGCCTCAAAAACACTCCATTTCAAAATTCATTCGATCCTACAACGATATCAAGTTCATTACGCAATAGGTTTTCAGAAAAAACCTGTCGTAGCCCTCCGTCATTTCAGATAAGTGGTAGTTAGTATTCGTGCTACGTTTGTTGGCCTGCGTCAAGGCGTAGTGTGCGGTAGCTAACTAGTATTTATCTGCTTATGCATATGATGCAGATTGGATTAGGGTAGTCGTGCGACTTTGTTGGCCTGCGTCAAGGGTCGTGCGGGTGGGTTTAATTCGATCAGGAAATGACGGGTTGAACTTGACTAGCGCACTATGGTTTGTTGGCCTGCGTCAAGGTCATAGGACGCTAGGGGCAAAATTATCGGGAATTTCAAGTGTTGAAATTTGCAATGAGATTGCATACCTTCTATGAGATAGTTGGATCCCGATACCCGCTGCGAGTAAGAGTTACTCCTGGGAGAGTTTTATACATTACAATTAGCCGATCAAGTAGGTGTCTAGAAAGGTGTCAACGGGGTTACGCCTCTGGGAAAACGAGGTTTACATTAATTAGGTTCGTGCGAAAGCACGGGGGACCTCCCTCAAAGTACCGACACTGGCCTGGCTGAAAGATTGGCGAACTTGTAGTGTGTAATTAATCCCAGCTAGTCTTTCCTTTTAAGGTTTGAAGGAAGATTTGATAAAAAGCAGTTGGAGCCATCCTGATTAGATAAAATAATAACCAATCTATTGTTGCAAGAGCGCACGCTGAGTGTTTTCTTCTCTCTCTCTCCTGGTAGCGACCATATCACGCCTTAATCAAGATGATAATACGGAATATTGACCGAACCCGCTTGTTATACTGAGCTGGGGAACGTTGGTCCCGCTCCAACTTATAATTGTTATAAGACAGAGCAGGAAATAGGGGAATACCAGATTTCCCGTGCCGCCCAAACGAAGAGAGTGCATGCTGATGTATCATCTTCGGGTATGTTCATTACAAAGAACTGTTTCTCCGTATCCTCTACGTCCTGGGTATGTGATACCAGATCAGGATCCTAGATATGTAATCTGTTACATAGGGCTAAAGAAAGGTAGAGAACTGAGAACGGGTGATAAGTTTCATGAGGCAGAAAACGGGGCAAGTGTTGCAGCCAAGTCTGTTGGTCACTGTCACCCTGTATTCCAAATACATTGATTCTGAACGAATGTTATTAGATACCGAACCTGATATACAAAATCATATCTATCTCTTTATTAGTAAAGAAATGATAAAATTTTGTATAATTAGATAATGTTTTGAACATTTCCTATATCAAAAGTTGATCGATTCAGGCACGTTATCTAAAAGCATTAAAGTTCTAAATCAAACTGCAGTTCTTAGTATACGGAACACACACAAGAGGAAGAGTTCAGAATTGAACGATTCCTTCTTGAGGTATTGTAGACTAGGTCATATCAATGCGACCTGACTAGCTGAAGTTACATATAGATGCATATTTAAATCAGTTTGAATTTACATCTTATGAAACTTGCCAGTCATGTCACAAAGATAAAATGACCATAGCCCTGTTTATTGGAAACAGAGAAAGAGTTAGTAAACTCTTGGGATATGATACATGTTGATGTATGTAAGCTCCCCTGTCTACACATGCCACGATCGGTTCTTTATACTTCATTACATTCTCTGATGATCTTTCGAGATTCAGACCTATGTTCCTGTTGAAATACAAGTCTGAACCTTTTGAGATATTCATAGAATATAAGTTAGAAGTAGAGAACCAGAATACGGGTAAAAGTATTATGTCCTTTGATGAGATCAAGGAGGAGAATACTTGAGCACGGAAATCCTGGACTATTCTAAAGGAGAATGAGATTCTCTCTCAGCATTACTCCTCCGTATACACCATTGCACGATGGTATATCGGGGTGGAGCAATCACACCCTATATGATAAGGTGTGCTCTATGATGAGTACTACTGAGTTACCTATTTCCTTTTTGGGAGTTATGCGCTTGAGAAGCTGCATACCTATTGAATAAGGTTCGAATCAAATCAGTTGCCTACCACTTCATATTTGATATGATAAGGGAAGAGCCCATCTCTCAAGTAAGTTGAGATTTGGGGTTGTCCAGCCTATGTCTGAAAAGCAAAATCCGGACAAACTCGAGGCAAGATCTGTTATGTACAACTGGAAAGGTTCCAGCTATACAAACAACAGCAGATGATTTGGTAGAACCAAAGGATTCAGTAGATTCCAATGAACCTCAGCCTCTCCGCCGATCTAGTAGGGTTCCTTACCCACCTGAGAGATACTTCGGTTTCTCTATGACAGTGGGAGCGAGGATTGCATCATGAGATGATGACCCAACTAGTTTCGAGTAGGCCATCAAGAGTGAAGACTCTGTAAGAATGGCTGGATGCTTAGTGATTTGAGATGGAATCCTTATACACCAACAAAGTATGGACTTTGGATGCTATATCTGAAGGGTTAAATCCCCATCAGGGGCAAGTATATCTTGAGAAGATTACTTGGTGTAGATGGAAAAGTTGAGACTTTCAAAGCTAGACTTGTTAAAGTTTGCATCATTGACCAGGTGTGGATAATGA
This sequence comes from Agapanthus africanus, assembly GCA_030015575.1. NCBI lineage: Eukaryota > Viridiplantae > Streptophyta > Magnoliopsida > Asparagales > Amaryllidaceae > Agapanthus > Agapanthus africanus. The sequence goes on from JASDDO010000299.1 coordinate 61,357, forward strand.
TGAAACCTTTTCAAGCAACTATGCTTAAATCCATCCAGATCCTACTTGCCACGGCTACATACCATGACTACGATATCTGGCGGTTGGGTGTCATGACTGCTTTTCTAAATGATATTTTAGAAGAGAGCGTCTGGTACACAGCCAGAGGGCCTCGTAGACAGTGGGAGCAGCGGAAACGTGTACAGGATGCTTTATAGGATAAAGCAGGCATCGCGGAGTTGGAACATCTGTTTTGATTAAGTAGTCAAAGAGTTTGACATCATCAAAATGGTAGATGAACCTTGTATAAACAAAAAGGTAGTAGGGAGTATGGTGGTGATTCTCGTAGAGTACGTGGATGACATACTCTTGATAGGGAAGGAGTTTCCTATGCTACGCTCGATCAATCTCCGCTTATCACTATAATTCTCCATAATGGAACAAAGTGATACCTCCTAAATCCTGGGTTTTGGATCTATGAGATAGATCTAAATGGATGTTAGGATTCTCACTATTTGTAGTGAGATGATATCAATCGATCCTGAGGAGAATCACTGGAAAGGTTCCAGGGTGATAAAGACGACTGAATGTCAGTCGCAGACATTGTATTTACCCTCAGTAAAGGGACGGTATGTTGGAAGAGTTCCAAGCTAGATACCGTGACATACTAGACGATAAAGGCTAGATACATCGCTACTTTAGATGCTACCAAAGAGGCTGTTTGGGTGTATATTGGTTCATGAGATGAACTACGTTCCTACCATTATGAGACAATGGAGTTGTGGCTTATGCCGAGGAATGCCGGTCCCATCAGTGATCCAGACATATTCTAAGGCAGTGTCACCTGATCATGGAGATGCTTGATCTCCAGGGTGATCGAGGTTTGGAGAGTAGACTCAGAGGACAACACAGCGGATCCACTCATAAAGGCCTGTTCCCAAAGAGAGACTTTTATGGGATGGTTGAGTATGAGATACTGCAACCTCTGCTATCAGATGGCCCTAGTGCAAGTGGGAGATTGTTAGTTATATGTATGCCCTAGAGGCCATTACTATACATAGGATGTATATTGTAGTGGATGCTGGGACATATATAGGGAGGACTTTCTTGCTCGACATGATAGTATGCTATCTGGTTGATCTTTACCTTAACGTGTACACTGATTGTCTCCCTGTTATATGTTGGTAAAGCCCTTAGGATCTGTACTTGACTACCTGGACTATGATGCGGATCATACTAGTGGGGACATGGTAGTCCATAAGTACATCCTTCAAAGTCCCTAGTCGTGGGTGTATCGAGACGGGGCATTGATATACCAGAGTAGACTAGCGTATACCTTCTCGACCCATAAAGATGGGCGATGGATGATCCCATATCCATTGGTGTATGACATCAGAGATGATATACGGGTGCTCAGTAGAGACTGGGTACACTGGACGGACTCGCCGAGAACTCCCAGATGGTATTATACCTTACGTCAGATGGCAGTTCTCTGGTGACACTGGTACAGAGTAGTCTGTTGACCCGAGATCGTCATAGAGTCTTGTGTGGTTCCCACTGTGCTTTGATTTCCATCTTACCACGTCCAAGAGGGCGTGCAAAACGATGGTTTTTGGGTACAGTCCCGAGTCACATGGAGGCAATGAGCGATAGGAGGGGATTCGTCTCTCCCGGTATAGGGAGTTGATGTTGCACTGTGTTCGATTGGCTATAACAGGAAATTCCTGGCCAGGGTTGCTGAGATTTACTGGTAAGTGTTACCTGTAGTTTCTTGAATTATTATAGACCTCATATCGACACGACTTATCGAGCTATTGGGGTCTGACGTTTACCACCCCTAGGCGAGATATGCGACATATCAGACGATCAGACCGGACTGTACGGTAGTGTTACTGGTTGGATTCACTGGAGTGTGAGCGGGCTTGCTCGTCGATCTTCAGATCGCTCAATACCCGGGTGGCCGTTACGTTTAGCAGACCGCTTGCGGCTTGTGGGTGTTTGATATGATCATCACCTGCTGCCAGCGTATTGACGAGTCTTTAGAGTCCTACACAGAGGTTTCCTGGCTCAAGCGAAACGAAATAGGAGCGCATATGAGATATGTGCGGGACCAAGAATAATGCGTGTATGTGATACCGTATTCCATTCTCGCGATGAATGTATCGATTGGTTGTATGCGATATAACCTAGTTATCGATTCAAGGATTGATTCGATAAGCCGATACATTGTATACTAGTCGGTTGTGTGCGACATGACCGGATCATTGAATCAAGTGTTGATTTAATAATTTAATGCATAATTATATATTTGATATATTACTTTGCATTAACTAGTATTGGTTCACTTTAAATGGATTTTCTCACTTGGTTTGTGCACATTGTATATGTGATATACATTTGTACATATGATTGTATCATGTTTGATGATACATGATTGTTTAAGTGTATGTTAAGATTAAACCATGGTTATGTGATGGTTTGGGTTATGTTTTATTTACTTACTCATTTATTTATTTATTTATTTCATTTTGGCAAAAGAAAAGAAATGGTGGCTAGCTTTGTTTTACATTGAAACTTCATGAAGGTTTGAAAAGTCCACCATTTTTGTTTCATGCCTAACCTAACCATTGACCTAACCCTAGTTTATTCTCTACACTTGACCATGGTTGATTATGATAAGTATTCTTTTTCTATTTTGAAATTAACTTATCATAATATTTATCTTCTTCTTCTTCATCTTCTTCACTTGAAGAAGCTTGCTTCATCAATGGTGATTGATGAAAACAAGTGAGAAATCCAATTCTAAAGTCTACCCACTTCCTATTTCTTCATCCTCTACCTCTTGCCAAGTAGTAGAGTGTGTTTCCTTCACAAGTTTTCTTGACTTGGTGAAGTTGGAGCTTGATCTAGTGATGCCTCGACGTAGATCATCTTCGGCATCAACGTCGACGACCTAGCCCGTCCATTCTCCGATGAAGCCGACGCTAGAGCCCGGGGTTCGACTTGGAAAGCGAGGAGACTTCATTGCGGAGCTATGGAGGTGGAGGACCGGATCTACAAAGGTTGTATTTCCGTATTCTCTTAGTTAAGTGTTAACTAGTTTCTTTTTCGCCTAGACTTCTAGCCAACGATCCATTCTAGGGTTTCTCGGCACCGTTAAAATTTGAAATTGGCATGGTTGATGCCTTGTGAGACCTCATTAGGATGCCTAGGAACCCTACATATTATACCTCCAAGATACGGTCCTTCAAGTCTTCTAGTGCTCCTCTTCATGGCTCCTCGGTGATCGGATGACGAAAGCTCCATCGGCCTCCTTGCGTCAAAGATGATCCACCGCGAAAGAATGTGCTCCAAACTCCAACCTCTAATCGAGATAACTAAGGTAGATGGTTCGCTAATCCAGCTAGCCTAGGAGATGTAGAGAGTGCTAATGGATTGTAATGTCTTACTAAACCCTATGGCTCACAACACATGTGAAGGATTAGGGTTTAGTCTTGAGGAAGAAGGAGATGGAGAAACTCAAGAGAGAGAATGAGGAGAAGAAAATGAACCATCAAGAAAGCTAAGTGTAGAGAATAGCTCATATATATTTCCTTATCTCACTTATTGAGCCATGGAATAAAAAACAATGCAATATAGCACCCATGCCTCAATAGTGAGTTAAGAAGAATAAACAAATCCAAGAGCCATGTTATGCACCATGTTACCAAAGTCTCCACCATTTCCACCTCATTAATCCATTAAGAAAATGGATAAAACTAAATAATGAGGTGGCTCCTTCTAGAAGCATGCCTTGACAAATTTATAAGAATGCCCCTCACCGTATATACATACCCATATCCGTATTCTGAAAAATATGGATACACTGAGACGATAACAATCCAATAATACAATACTAGGATCTGGCTTAAACAAAAGCCCACCAGTATTGTCTGCCCGATCAGCATCTGTATACTAGTACACATATGTGATCGAAGCCCTACTGTAAAACCATACATCGTCTACATCAATTTCCTGAAGCAGGGAAACCCTCTGTGTGGGACTCTAAAGACTCGACAGTACGCTGGCAGTGAGTTTAACCACAAACCGTCAGCGGTACTAGCTGCATGTAACGGCTTCTCAGGTATATGTCGATAAGAAGGTCGATGAGCAAACTCATCCAGACTCCTACTGAGCCTATCTGTGACAATCTCCATACAGTCCAGTATGTTCGTCTGAGATACTCGCATATCCGCCTAGGGGGATGAAAAACGTCAGACCTCTAACAATGTGATAAGTCATGCCGGAAGAGAGCCCAATACACCATGAGAAACCACTGGAGTACCTTACCAGTATTTCTCGACTGCCCTGGCCAGGGAATTTGTGTAATGGCTTTCCGAAAACTGTACGATATCAACTCCCAATACTGGGAGAGACGAATCCTATCTGATCGCTACTGTCTCCAAGTGCTTCGGGACTACAACCAACTACTAACTGTTTGCATGACTCCTTTGACCATGGTAGGGTAGTAATCTAAGTGCAGTGGAAACACACTCGAGACGAAATAGCGATGGCAAGTCAACGGACTAAGCTGTACTCATGCCACCTAGGACCTGCTACCTGACGATAGGTATAATACCAACCAGCAGTTCTCGATGAGTCATGTCCAGTGTAACTCATAACCTAATGAACACCTGCATACCAACTCCAGTACGGCGTAATAATGGCTGTGGGACAGACCATATCCCTTGCTGAGATGAGAGGCGTATACACTAGTCTACTCCGGAGTATCGATACCCCGTCTCGATAATCCAACGACTAGGGACCTGTATAAGGATGTGCTTATAGAGTACCCAGCCCCCACAAGTGTAACTGTCATCACAACGCTGGTAGTCAAGCAAAGATCCTAAGAGCCCTATGTTAGATATGTATGCCCTAGAGGCCATTATTGTATAGTACTAGTTTGTATAATACATTTTGGAAGCTTGGGATATACATACGGTTTTACGACAGTCTTGCTCGATATAGTAGTATGCTACTTGGTTTGTTTCTATCTTAATATGTGTATATGTTTCTTTTAACATATCGCTAAAACATATTGATGGAGCCCTTAGGATCTTTGCTTGACTACCGGCGTTGTGATGGCGATCACACTCGTGGGGGCTGGGTAATCTATAAGCACATCCTTATTCTGGTCCCTAGTCATAGGATTATCGAGACAGGGCATCGATACTCCAGAGTAGACTGGTGCATACGCTTCTCTTTCCAGCGGGGGAGATGGTCTGTCCTACAGCCATCAGTACGTCGTACTGGAGATAGTATGCAGGTGCTCGTTAGGTTATGAGTACACTGGACAGGACTCGTCGAGAACTGTTGGTTGGTATTATACCTATCGTCAGTTAACAGTTCCCAGGTGACATGAGTACAGCTTAGTCCGCTGACTTGACACTGTCACTTCGCCTCGAGTGTGTTCCCACTGTTCTTTGATTACTACCCTACCACGGCTCTACTGAGTTGTGCAAACAGGTAGTAGTTGGGAGCAGTCCCGAATCACTTGGAGGCAGTGATGGTTAGACAGGATTCGTCTCTCCCGGTATTGCGAGTTGATATCGCGCTGTGTCTAGGAGAGCCATTACACATAGTCGTCCCTGACCAGGGCAAGCGAGATTTGCTGGTAGTGTTACCAGTAGTTTCTCAGGGTGTTTTTGGGCTATACTCCGACACGACTTGTACCGCTATTAGGGGACTGACGTTTGCCACCCCCTAGGCCCACCATGCGATACTCTTAGATGAACAGACCGGACTGTACGGAGATTGTCACATACAGGCTCAGTAGGAGTTCGAATGGGTTCACCTCATCAGTCTTCTTATCGGCATCTACCTGGGGACCGTTACGTACAGCTAGTGCCGCTTGCGGTCTGTGGTTAACCCCACTGCCAGCGTAGTGTCGAGTCTTTAGAGTCCCACACAGAGGGTTATTCGCCTTTGGGCAAAACAGAGTAGAGGTCGCATGGTTTTGCGACGGGGTTCGTTCACATCCGCGCACTTGTGCACGTTTGGTGTCCGAACAGTTATTACTAGCGGACTTTGGTTTAAGCCAGATCATAGTATATGTTTTGGGATTGGTTTTATCTCATTGTATTCGTGTTCCTCGGAACATGGATGCGGGTGTGTATGCACAGTTGACTGAGACAGAGGCAGAGGATTCTCATTTGGGTTATGGTACGGGTGTGTATGCACAGTTGACTGTTGTCTTTTTCCAAACCCTAATGAGAAAAGGAAATATGATTAATAATATTAGTTAACAATTATTGTGCCATGGTTGAGTTGAATTCTTGACTTTTGTTGACTTGTTGACTTTAGTTGACCGGTTGACCAAAGTGGACTTGTTGACCATCATCATTTGTTTTCAAAGATGCTTCTTATTCTTTGCAAAAGCATTTAATGAATGAAATGATAATGGTTATTCATCAACTCACCATCACAAATTGTTAATTATTATTATTATTATTATCATTTTCTAAAATATGAGAGCATGGTTGTAAAAAATTGATTCATTCTTACTTGCATCTTCTCTCTCATCCATTGATCTCCTTCTTCCTCTAGCTCAAGGAAAATCCCTCTCATGAGTTGAGAACCATTTTCCCTTGAGATAAAACACCAAGACTACTCTCTACTCTTTCTAGGGTTCTAGGTTTAGCAAACCAAGCACCTTAGTTACCTCTAGGTTGAGGTAGGAGCTCAAGTTCAAGGCCCTCGAATGGATCTATCTTAGGCAAAGAGGAGACAAGGAGGAGGAGCCGTTCAAACTACCACAAGGAGCAAGCAAGGAGGAGAACAACAAGAAGAGAAGGAGTTCAAGACAAGGTATAACCCCCCAACCGAGTAGGTAAAGCTCGTAGTTGTTGCTAGTGTGTTGTTTAGCAAAGATCTGGGTTTTCTAGTCCATGTTACCAAAACCCTAAAAATTATTTTTCACCGTTTCCGCAACCCCGTAAGAACCGGTAGAGGTAACGTGGACCTAACACTCTAACAATATGTATAAGTGATATGCTAAAAGAAACACATGCACATATTGAGGTAGAATCAAACTACGTAGTATACTACCATATCGAGCAAGATTGTTATTATAATTGTGAAATATCCCAAGCATCCAATATGTAATATACAATCCAGTATGATACAATAATGGCCTCTAGGGAATATATCACTAATATTATCTCCGTAACCCCATAAGAAGGAATATTGCGTTACGCCCTCTCCTTAACATAACCTAAGACTAATAATGAAGCTAATTAAGAAGCTTTGATAGCCAGACTTGAGATCGCTATTGATATAGGAATCAAGGACCTCCTCATATATAAAGACCATTGGCCCGAGGATCATAGACTGAGGAATATCTCTAGTTTATTTTTTGCTAAGCATGGTAGAGGTCTTTATGTCCATCTTCCAGATCTCATAATCGTGGAAGGCAGCAATGGTAAGATGGATCCGAATGGATTTAAGCATAGCCACTGGAGAAAAAGTTTTATCATTTCCAAACCAGGTCTTTGACAAAAACCTTTTGCAACAAGTCTAGCCTTATAGGTTTAAACCTGTCCATCTACACCAATTTTCTTTCTGAAGATCCATTTGCAGCCTACGGGTTTTACCCCTTCTGGAGCAAAGTCCAAAGTCCATACTTTGTTGGTGTACATGGACTCCATTTCGGTTCGCATTGCATCCAGCCATTTTACGAGTCTCTGCTCTGAATGGCTTGCTGGAAGCTAGTTGGCTCATCGTCGATGATGTAATCCTCACTATCCCCGTCTATGAGAAAACCGTAGTATCTCTCGGGCGGATGGGACTACCTACTTGTTCTGTAGAGTGGCACGGGAGTGTCCGATTCATTCAAAATGTTTGGTTCTACCATGCTTTTAGTAATAGTCTGTGGTTCTGGAATTTCTTCCAGTTCTATTGCACTCCCCCTTATCTCATTTTCTAAAAATTGAGTTTTCAAGAAGTGGGCATGCCGAGAAACAAAGACTTTTTGTTCCTCTACGTAATAGAAAAGATACCCCCTGGAGTTCTTTGGGTATCCCACAAACTTACACAATACCGAGCATGCCTTGAGGTTGTCCGCATGCTGCTTTTTACAAAAGCTAGACATCCCCATGTCTTAAGGTACTTAAGATAGGATTTCTTTCCACTCCACATCTGATATGGTGTGGTAGGCACTGACTTAGTAGGAACCTTGTTCAAAAGATATGCAGCTGATTCTAGTGCATAGCCCCAGAAGGATCACGGTAACTCAGCATTACTCATCATGGAACGAACCATATCCAATAGGGTTATGTTCCTCCTTTCTGATACACCATTATGCTGAAGTGTGTATGGAAGAGTAAACTAAGAGAATTCCATTCTCATTTAAGTATCCCAGGAACTGGCACTTAAATATTCACCACCTCGATCAGATCTCAGTGTCTTGATACTTTTGCCAGTTTGTTTTTCCACTTCATTCTTGTATTCCTGGAATTTCTCAAAGGCCTAGGATTTATGTTTCATCAAGAATACATGTCCATACCTTGAGAAATCATCCATAAAAGTAATGAAGTAGTAATAACCGCTTCTTGCATGTGTAGATATTGGACCATACACGTCACTATGTATGAGTCCCAAGAGCTCGCTCACTCTTACTCCGTGTCTAGTGAACGGAGACTTTGTCATCTTTCCTTTGAGACATGATTGACAAGTTGCATAGGACTGATATTCAAACGGATCCAAATACCCCTCCTTATGTAACTTCGTCAATCGTGTTTCATTGATGTGACCCAGTCTACAATACCATAAGAAAAGCTGATTTAATTCCGGAGACATTCTTTTAAGTGTGTTCTGTACATTGAAAACCTGAGCTTGATTCAGTACGTATATTCCGTTATCTACTGTACCTGACCCAATCAAATTTTGATTTAGGTGGATGTGTACTACATCGCTTACAAATGTAAAATCATATCTTTCTTTAGAATGTAAAGATACAAATATGATATTACAGGCTAGACTAGATATATACAAACAGTTACGTAGAATCAATATCTGCCCACTTGTCAACTTATGTGATATTCCCCTACGGATTCAGCGTCTACGCTCATTCCGTTAGTAACTCTGAGAGTCATATCACCTGCCTTGATAACTCTACGGTTTCTCAAAGCCTGTAATGAATTAAAGATATGAGATCCTGATCCGGGATCTAGTACCCAGGAGGTAGAGTTAATTGATAGACAGTTTTCAATTACAAACACACTCGAAGCCGAAGCCACAACGTGCTTCGAATCCTGGCAACTGGATTTCTAAGCCCTGCAGTCCTTCTGACAATGCGCTTTCCCGTGACTACAAAGACATGCATCCTTCCCTACTACAAGCCCCGAAACTTTTGGCCTGCCCTTTCCCTCTACCTTGCTGACACCGCTTATCGGCTTTTTGGAGGCTTTCTTCTTCTCTTCCTTAGCTTTTTTCTTGGATCTAGAAAAGAATGATTCCCCAATAAGCAGAACGGGTGTCTCCTTGGTTTCTTTCAGGATGCCCTCTGAGCTCCTCAATAAATTGAGGAGACTTGGAAGTGTAACTTCCTTCCGTTGAATTTTGCAATTCTAGATAAACTGGGCTTAAGTAGATGGTAGGGACTCTAGAATAAAGTTAATGCATAACTCGTTCTCCAACGTTGTCCCATGGTCCGTGAGCTGTTCTATATAGCTAATCATCGTAAGGATGTAGTCCCCTACAGATGACCCGACAACCAACCTCGCTTGAAGCAATATCTTTGAGGTCTCATATCTTACGATATGAGATTGCTCTCCATATAAGACTTTGGTATGGAGTAATATGGAAGCTAAGTCCATCTTCTCGTTCTGCCTCTGGTGTTCACTATCCATTGAGGCTAACACGAGACACTTGGCTCTCGCACAATCCTTTTCCCATGTCTGACGGATATCCATATCCGCGACGGTGGAATCTGGACCTGGGACGGCGGGGGGTTTTGTAGTAAGGAGGTGATCCAGCTTGTCATAGGTAAGTGCCATATAGACATACCTTAGTAAATCAATATAGTTCAGTCCAGTCAATTTATTATCTAATAACCTATGTCCGGTCATTGTGGTCGCTGCAATAAAAAGAGAGAGAAGAAACACTTAGCATGATACTCTTGCAAATTTAGATTGGTTATTAGTTTATCTAAACAGGATGGCTCCCACTGTTTCCTCGAATCCTTCCTCAAACCATAAAAGAAGAATTAGTCAGGATTAATCTCACTTTTATAATTCTTGCTTAACTTTTCAACCAGGCTGGTGTCGGTACTTCAAGAGAGGTTTTCCAATGCTTTCATGAAGTTCCTTAATTACATAACATCTTTTCCCTAGAAGCGTAGCCCCACTAAAACCATTCTAGACACCTACTTGGTTTATATCATCGATCGTTTAATGAAAAATCTCCCGAAGAGTAGCGCAAACTCACAGTAGGATCGGAATCCAAATATCTTTGTGTAATAAACTTGAAGGAAGCCTACCAAGATTATCATACTCCAAATGATATGCAGCACTAGCAAGTTTCAGTTTCCTTAGAAACTCCCGATGTAGAGTTTTGCCCCATGCTCTTATGACCATGACGAAGGCCAATATATCATAATTCACATGTCAAGTTCTACCCGTCATTATCCAGATTAATTTGAACCCACCAGTACATACCCATGACGAAGGCCAAAATAGTAGTACGACTGTCCCAAACCAACGCATCTATCTGTGCTACATATGAATACCCAGCAGCTACCAATCACTATGCCTTGGCGAAGGTCAAAATACATAGCTTGAATACTATTGAATATTCATATGAAATGACGGAGGGTTACGGATGGTTTTAGCGAAACCGTGAACGTAGTGAACCTGATATAGTCGAAGTAACCATGATAGCTTTTTAAAAGGAGTGGTTTAAGCTCCGTATTTAAAATTACTTTTTGAAGAAAACCGAGTGGTTTTGAAATTTTTCCAACAATTAAGCTTTAGTTTGTTTTATCTTGGATTAATCTTTGTTAATGCGGTCCCATCATACAAATCTTATCATTGCAGCAAAAGAAACAAAAATACAACGTACGCTTATGCCATCCGCATTCTCCATTGGGCCCCGTCTTACACCGTTAGGTTACTTAACTAACGCCAAAGCGGAGGCTGGACTAGTGCGGGTGCAAAACATAAGCAACGCCTACTAGATATCATATATAATATATATATATGCATTCGTCTCATGTAATAATAGGCATTCCAGATCACAGATGAATATATTGGATATACTAGAAATTCCGCGTTTCGTTTAAGCCTGTAATGAAAGACAGATTCCACGGGCATGATGAATAGCCAAATACCTCACCCTAGACCCCTACGGGTGCGGCAAACTACCCGCCAAATTCCTACACTGAAGCAACCTCCCTCAGTAAAATGAGTAGGCCACTTGGCACTTCAAAGAACCCGGTAGTCTGTTCACCCTACCTTGGGTCTATCCTAGGAGCAAAAACAGTATAAAGAAATAATGTAAAATTATGGCTACAACCTCAACCCAGATGTGCCCCGCAAAATAATATTACATCACTTTTACAAATTACATGAAAGAAAGAAAAGAAAATACTCTTCTCACATCCCCCCGGCTATTCATCCACGATGATCCAAAAAAAATCATATGCTCAAACCATCACTGATCACATCACAGATCTGTGCAACCCCCACTAATCGACGTATAGCGATTAGCAGACATTCAGCACAAATATCAAACACAAATAACAACTAAAACTATAAACGACACTAAAACTGTAAACGACACTAAAACTGCGACTTCGAAACACTCCGAAATTGCCCCAAAAGAAAGTTAACTGAATATGCAACTTGGGCAAAATCAAATATACTCTGAAACCCTAAATCCAAGTGTACTAGAGCACCAAACAAAGAACGAGACCCAACTCATTGATTTGTCCTACCAGGCCGGTCAAAAAGCCGATGTGGCCGGCCTAAGAAAGTTGGATGGCTCTCATTTTTGTTTGGTGTTCTAACTATAGCAAGAAAAGCACTCTGCAATTGTTTAAAAAAATTTGGAGGTTCTGCAAAATTCGACAGAAACTTGGACTATAAGTTTCGCATTTCGAAGTTATTTCGGTTTTGTAATTCTACTTTATCATCTAATCTGTTAGTTAAGGTTAATTAGGCTCTGATACCACTGTAAGCCGATGTCGCGCACCCGCGATTCGTGGGAAGGCGGGATTTTCAAAAACGATTAATATTTGACTACGCAACACCGGCTAAACTCCAGGATATATATATGATAATCTTAACTAACATCTAACTATCGTGGTTTATCTACTATGGTAGAATATTATACCTCCAAGATACGGTCCTTCAAGTCTTCTAGTTCTCCTCTTCATGGCTCCTCGGTGATCAGATGACGAAAGCTCCATCTGCCTCCTTGCGTCAAAGATAATCCACCGCGAGAGAATGTGCTCCAAACTCCAACCTCTAATCGAGATAACTAAGGTAGATGGTTCGCTAATCCAGCTAGCCTAGGAGATGTAGAGAGTGCTAATGGATTGTAGTGTCTTACTAAACCCTATGGCTCACAACACATGTGAAGGATTAGGGTTTAGCCTTGAGGAAGAAGGAGATGGAGAAACTCAAGAGAGAGAATGAGGAGAAGAAAATGAATCATCAAGAAAGCTAAGTGTAGAGAATAGCTCATATATATTTCCTTATCTCACTTATTGAGCCATGGAATAAAAAACAATGCAATATAGCACCCATGCCTCAATAGTGAGTTAAGAAGAATAAACAAATCCAAGAGCCATGTTATGCACCATGTTACCAAAGTCTCCACCATTTCCACCTCATTAATCCATTAAGAAAATGGATAAAACTAAATAATGAGGTGGCTCCTTCTAGAAGCATGCCTTGAAAAATTTATAAGAATGCCCCGACAAATTTATAAGAATGCCCCTCACCGTATATACATACCCATATCCGTATTCTGAAAAATATGGATACACTGAGACGATAACAATCCAATAATACAATACTAGGATCTGGCTTAAACAAAAGCCCACCAGTATTGTCTGCCCGATCAGCATCTGTGTACTAGTACACATATGTGATCGAAGCCCTACTGTAAAACCATACATCGTCTACATCAATTTCCTGAAGCAGGGAAACCCTCTGTGTGGGACTCTAAAGACTCGACAGTACGCTGGCAGTGAGTTTAACCACAAACCGTCAGCGGTACTAGCTGCATGTAACGGCTTCTCAGGTATATGTCGATAAGAAGGTCGATGAGCAAACTCATCCAGACTCCTACTGAGCCTATCTGTGACAATCTCCATACAGTCCAGTCTGTTCGTCTGAGATACTCGCATATCCGCCTAGGGGGATGGAAAACGTCAGACCTCTAACAATGTGATAAGTCATGCCGGAAGAGAGCCCAATACACCATGAGAAACCACTGGAGTACCTTACCAGTATTTCTCGACTGCCCTGGCCAAGGAATTTGTGTAATGGCTTTCCGAAAACTGTACGATATCAACTCCCAATACTGGGAGAGACGAATCCTATCTGATCGCTACTGTCTCCAAGTGCTTCGGGACTACAACCAACTACTAACTGTTTGCATAACTCCTTTGACCATGGTAGGGTAGTAATCTAAGTGCAGTGGAAACACACTCGAGACGAAATAGCGATGGCAAGTCAACGGACTAAGCTGTACTCATGCCACCTAGGACCTGCTACCTGACGATAGGTATAATACCAACCAGCAGTTCTCGATGAGTCATGTCCAGTGTAACTCATAACCTAATGAACACCTGCATACCAACTCCAGTACGGCGTAATAATGGCTGTGGGACAGACCATATCCCTTGCTGAGATGAGAGGCGTATACACTAGTCTACTCCGGAGTATCGATACCCCGTCTCGATAATCCAACGACTAGGGACCTGTATAAGGATGTGCTTATAGAGTACCCAGCCCCCACAAGTGTAACTGTCATCACAACGCTGGTAGTCAAGCAAAGATCCTAAGGGCCCTATGTTAGATATGTATGCCCTAGAGGCCATTATTGTATAGTACTAGTTTGTATAATACATTTTGGAAGCTTGGGATATACATACGGTTTTACGACAGTCTTGCTCGATATAGTAGTATGCTACTTGGTTTGTTTCTATCTTAATATGTGTATATGTTTCTTTTAACATATCGCTAAAACATATTGATGGAGCCCTTAGGATCTTTGCTTCACTACCGGCGTTGTGATGGCGATCACACTCGTGGGGGCTGGGTAATCTATAAGCACATCCTTATTCTGGTCCCTAGTCATAGGATTATCGAGACAGGGCATCGATACTCCAGAGTAGACTGGTGCATACGCTTCTCTTTCCAGCGGGGGAGATGGTCTGTCCCACAGCCATCAGTACGTCGTACTGGAGATAGTATGCAGGTGCTCGTTAGGTTATGAGTACACTGGACAGGACTCGTCGGGAACTGTTGGTTGGTATTATACCTATCGTCGGTTAACAGTTCCCAGGTGACATGAGTACAGCTTAGTCCGCTGACTTGACACTGTCACTTCGCCTCGAGTGTGTTCCCACTGTTCTTTGATTACTACCCTACCACGGCTCTACTGAGTCGTGCAAACAGGTAGTAGTTGGGAGCAGTCCCGAATCACTTGGAGGCAGTGATGGTTAGACAGGATTCGTCTCTCCCGGTATTGCGAGTTGATATCGCGCTGTGTCTAGGAGAGCCATTACACATAGTCGTCCCTGGCCAGGGCAAGCGAGATTTGCTGGTAGTGTTACCAGTAGTTTCTCAGGGTGTTTTTGGGCTATACTCCGACACGACTTGTACCGCTATTAGGGCACTGACGTTTGCCACCCCCTAGGCCCACCATGCGATACTCTTAGACGAACAGACCGGACTGTACGGAGATTGTCACATACAGGCTCAGTAGGAGTTCGAATGGGTTCACCTCATCAGTCTTCTTATCAGCATCTACCTGGGGACCGTTACGTACAGCTAGTGCCGCTTGCGGTCTGTGGTTAACCCCACTGCCAGCGTAGTGTCGAGTCTTTAGAGTCCCACACAGAGGGTTATTCGCCTTTGGGCAAAACAGAGTAGAGGTCGCATGGTTTTGCGACGGGGTTCGTTCACATCCGCGCACTTGTGCACGTTTGGTGTCCGAACAGTTATTACTAGCGGGATTTGGTTTAAGCCAGATCCTAGTATATGTTTTGGGATTGGTTTTATCTCATTGTATTCGTGTTCCTCGGAACACGGATGCGGGTGTGTATGCACAGTTGACTGAGACAGAAGCAGAGGATTCTCATTAGGGTTATGGTACGGGTGTGTATGCACAGTTGACTGTTGTCTTTTTCCAAACCCTAATGAGAAAAGGAAATATGATTAATAATATTAGTTAACAATTATTGTGCCATGGTTGAGTTGAATTCTTGACTTTTGTTGACTTGTTGACTTTAGTTGGCCGGTTGACCAAAGTGGACTTGTTGACCATCATCATTTGTTTTCAAAGATGCTTCTTATTCTTTGCAAAAGCATTTAATGAATGAAATGATAATGGTCATTCATCAACTCACCATCACAAATTGTTAATTATTATTATTATTATCATTTTCTAAAATATGAGAGCATGGTTGTAAAAAATTGATTCATTCTTACTTGCATCTTCTCTCTCATCCATTGCTCTCCTTCTTCCTCTAGCTCAAGGAAAATCCCTCTCATGAGTTGAGAACCATTTTCCCTTAAGATAAAACACCAAGATTACTCTCTACTCTTTCTAGGGTTCTAGGTTTAGCAAACCAAGCACCTTAGTTACCTCTAGGTTGAGGTAGGAGCTCAAGTTCAAGGCCCTCGGGTGGATCTATCTTCGGCAAAGAGGAGACAAGGAGGAGGAGCCGTTCAAACTACCACAAGGAGCAAGCAAGGAGGAGAACAACAAGAAGAGAAGGAGTTCAAGACAAGGTATAACCCCCCAACCGAGTAGGTAAAGCTCGTAGTTGTTGCTAGTGTGTTGTTTAGCAAAGATCCGGGTTTTCTAGTCCATGTTACCGAAACCCTAAAAATTATTTTTCACCGTTTCCGCAACCCCGTAAGAACCGGTAGAGGTAACGTGGACCTAACACTCTAACAATATGTATAAGTGATATGCTAAAAGAAACACATGCACATATTGAGGTAGAATCAAACTACGTAGTATACTACCATATCGAGCAAGACTGTTATTATAATTGTGAAATATCCCAAGCATCCAATATATAATATACAATCCAGTATGATACAATAATGGCCTCTAGGTAATATATAACTAATATTATCTTCGTAACCCCATAAGAAGGAATATTACGTTACGCCCTCTCCTTAACATAACCTAAGACTAATAATGAAGCGAAATAAGAAGCTTTGATAGCCAGACTTGAGATCGCTATTGATATAGGAATCAAGGACCTCCTCATATATAAAGACCATTGGCCCGAGGATCATAGACTGAGGAATATCTCTAGTGTCTAAGAACAAAAAAGGCAGTGTCTAAGAACAAAAAAGACTGGCACGAAATGCTACATGAGGCACTTTGGGTGTACCGAACAACATTCAAGATGGCCACAAATACAACACCTTATGCATTAGTGTTTGGCACTGAAACGGCACTCCCACTAGAGATAGAACACCCTTGACTATGACTAGCAGTTCAATACGGGCTAACGGATGAAGAAAATGCTCATCTTAAACTCAAGTAACTTGACGCTCTCAACGAAACCATCCTTATAGCACAATAGAATCTAGAGGCTTATAAGGAAAGGATGCACGGTTGTATAAAAGACTGACCAGGCCGAAAACATTCCGCCAAGGCGAACTCGTGCTGGTCATCAAAAGACCAATGATCCCTAAGCGTGCAAAACAAGAGAAGTTCAAGACGAAATATGAAGGCCCGTACATCATAGATAATGTCTACCAAGGTAGAACTTAACTTCTCATGGACATGCATGGCAAAAGGCTATTCTGGCCGATAAACGATCGATTCCTCAAAAAGTACTATGTCTGAAGAGTCGCGACTTAGGTCAATGATATATGACGACGCTTGTGTCCGCTCGCTATCTTCCTGAGTCAAAACTCTGAAAGTGGTGCGAATTAAAATTCGTCCCAAATATAGGAATGACGGACCACTATGTCCTTAAACTGATATTGGACCGAAAAATCCCTAAACTAATATTGGACCACTACGTCCTTAAACTGGTATTGGACCGAGAAGTCCCTAAATTAATATTGGACCGAAACTTTCCTAAACTAAAATTAAACCGAAATGTCCTTAAACTAATATTCGTCCCAAATACGAGAATGTTGGACCGAAATGTCCCTAAACTAAAAATGGATCGAAATGTCCTTAAACTAATATTCGCCCCAAAACAAAGTAATATTGGACCGTAATGTCCTTAAACTAATATATTGCCCTACGATTGGTCTCCATATCTGAGCATTGTATACAATCCACGGGTATAAAACAATTCACAACCTTCCCAGGTCTCATATGATGCAGCCCTTCAAAGAATGTCGTGATCGATAACTGTTAGTGCGTTACTTTACGGGCCGTCTAAATAAAAAGGTATGTACACAAGCGGAATGGGCACCGATGAAAACCCGAAAGGGCGCCGTAATTAAAAATAGCAGGTCTACTGGCGAGCTTGTGAAAACCTGAGAGGGTGCAAACTTGTTAAAAGATGCACTTCTAAAGTCCTCACCACTTCGTAAGGAGAAAACACCTATGTGAGATCCTTACGACTCATAAAAGAGCAACACACTAAGGAATCCATATGATCCGTGAGGAGAAAATGCACTTACAAGATCCTCACGACTCGTAAGGAGAATATACCCTCTATAAGACCCTCACGGCTTATAGAATTCAAAAGCCTTAGGTTACAGGGACCTGAACCTGTTCTTAAGCCACCAAAACCTTACAAATTTATTCCTTACAGGTGGTCCAAAATCGACCCTTGTATACAATCTACGGGCGTAAATAAATCTATTCCCAACCAAATCCTACTGAAATTGAGAAATATTGCTCAATAAGATGAACTCCACATGCGAATCCTTACGATTTACAAGAGAAAATACTACTTAGGAATCCTCATGATTCTTAAGGAGAAAATACACCAATGAGATCCTCACGGCTCATAGGAAAAAATACCTTTATGAGATCCTTACAGCTCGTAAAGTCAAAAGCCTTAGTCGACATGATCCTAACCCTGTTTGCTAAACCACTTTTGTTCAAACCAACAAAGGTAAATGATGATTCGCTCCTTGCAATATTCCAGTTGTAAGGATACTGATGCCAAAATTGGTATCAGATGCCAAATCCTTATCTCGCAATAAAAATCGGGCGCACAAAAAAATATATGCATATGAATCAACCAAAATGTTTGGACAACTCGCAATAAAAAGCAGTGAGTAAGAAAAATGACATAGACGAAATGAATGGGCACCACGAATGAAATAGCCGAAATGATTGGGCAATCACGACTTTCGCGAGATAAAAAGCTGAAGAGATAGGGTATCGCGGAAATACAAAAAATATATAATAAAATAAAACTTTTTTTGCCCTGCAAGTAGGTTCATACTAACTCTTGTATACAATCCATAGGCACACATGAAAGAAAGGGAACCATAGCTTCCCACCATGCTTTGTCAAAAGAAGAGCCGGGTCTTGACGGCACATATACAGCCTAAAGACTATTTGGACATCCCTCTTACTCCAGCAAAATACAGACGCAGCGTCAACAAGGACCCAAGAGTCAAATAAAAGTGGGGTGATAGCAAAATTCTAGCTCTAGATCTTGATTGTAATATCTACAGCCTAGAGATCATCTCGGCGTTCCTCCTCATTCCAGAATGATGCGGATGCAACTACAAATGAAATTGGAGCAATAGCATATTCCTAACTCTAGCCTCGATTGTGATACATACAGCATAGAGATCACACAGATGTCTACCTTACTTCGGCAAGGAATCAGTACGACACTAAAACAAAAGGAGAAATGAAGTGACGGCATAATCCTAGCTTTAGATCTTGACGGCAAGCCTAGAGACCATTGGAGATCATCCCACTCCAGAAGGGTGCGGTTATGACTCATCGGGGTTTCAAATTAAGCCTAACCTCAAGTAAAGCGCCACGACACTACCTAACACTTGATCTTCCGATGGTAATACGGATATTCCAAACTAAAAAGATTACTTGAAAACGTCTTGTCCAGCCTCAGAAGGGATCATAGACACGACAGACGCGGGGCTACTCAAGCAGTAAACCTAAGGGACTGCATGTCGAGAATATATCAGCCAACGTTGCAGTACGATAGACTTAACCTAGTACCACAAAACCTAACGGACCCCTATCATAAAATAGGGGTTATCTATATTCAACGTTAGGGTGAGTTTGCCTATAAACCTAAGGGAAAGATAAACTAGAAACTCCGAAATGAGGGAATAAAGTAGAAACTCCGAAATGAGTGAATAAATAAGTCCATACCAGATTAAGACAATCCAGAAGTAAAGGAGCAATTTTGAAAATAAATATCTTTTATTCACAAATCAAATATCTAAAAGATACAATCTATAAAGAAAAAGGAATACAATGACAGCTGTTAAGAAGGTAGGGTTTTCAACAAATCGGGGACCCACTCATTCTCCTGCCGGAGCTCATCTTCGCGCTCCACTAGTGCAGCCAGCAGTGTTTCAGTTTGAGCATGCTGTTGCAGGCATGAATTAAGCTTCTCAGAAAGCTCATGTTTAGCAACCTCATGGCCCCGCATTCCTTGCTCTGTAAATTCAAGGTCCCTCTTTAGCTCCGTTCCTTTGAAAATACAGCGTTGCAGATTTTGGAAGATGACTTGGGGCCGCGCAGCATTAGCCTCCATCTGAGCTCGCGGTTTTCTTGACTCTCTGGAAGTCGCCTCATACGCCTCTTACTCCCTGGTTAGCTCTACCCGTAACGTTGAACAAAGGCGGAAAATTGTTCGATTCACGCACTCAATTGGGCCCTTGAAAATAAAGCTTCAGGTGGGAAACACTTGCGCTCAATCTCATAGAGGCAAGCCTCAATCTGCTTGCAATAATCAACGCAAATAGGAACGAAATCTTCATTATGGAAAGTCATAAGAGTCGCCAGCATAGGGTTGACTTCATCCGCAAAGTCCCTAGCAGAACTGAGGGCCTCAACATCAAGGTCTTTAATAAATTCTCTTAGCATGTGTCTGCTATTTTCTGCACCTCTAGAAGATTGGCGTTTAGCGAAGGGTCCCACGGGCATAGCTATGCGGGATTCAAAGGGAATCGAAACCAGCAAAGCTGCTATAAAATATAACATACATAAAGATGGGTCAGATCTCTATTTAAATAAGGAAAAAGGAATAAGATTTAACCTACTAATAATTGGAAGCAGCAAATCTGGGTGCATAAAGCGCTCAGCCATTTTTTCGTCTTCTCCGTCGAGCTATAAGACTGCAGTCAATACAAGAAAATTCTTATTAGGAAATGATTACTTGTAGAAAGTTGAAATAAGAAATTAAAAATATACTAACCAACGCCAAAAGAAAGGGCATGTCCCAGTTGGAGAGCAAAGCGCGAGGTTAACGCTTGGTACGGATGGTTAAAAAGCACTCTTGCAAGATTGCAACAGTATGTGCCAAGCAATTAGCATAAGGAGTAAAATTAAAGCTGAAATGAAGAAATGACAAAGAACTCGAAGGAAAAGATTCCCTTCTGTGGCAAAGCCCGAAAAGATTCATGGAAGTGCATATGAGATAGGTGGAGTGACAACGGTCATGGTACCAGCCGACGGGGGTTCTTCAACCGATAAATCTCCAGGGTTTATGGATGTTACGACCGATACAATAGTTGTCACACCTATACCAGAAATGAAGAAAACGTTTGCAAATATATCTAGCGGAAATAAGAATTCAAAAGTGATAACATGTAAAGTACCCGTAGGTCCCATGAGAGCCGGCGATGTAGGAACTAAGATTGTGTCCAGAGCATTATTAGCCGCAACAACTTCTTCAGTTTCCATCGCCACAGAGGAAATGGACTCAACGTCCACCCCTTCGTCTCCCAAATCAATCAAGGATGTCGCTATGCTAGCATCACCTGCAGATACTGAAGATCTACTGAGGGAAGGAGTGGCAATTAGAGCAATATTAGACTCGGGATTGTGGTTCTCCAACCCAGAATCTCTATATGCCGCTCATTCGCTGCTCCAGCATCTAAACAGTCCTTACTATATCAAATGACATCATAAAAGGAGGGGAATGTAAAATTTTGAATAAGTTGCTATGTGAGGAAACCTGGAAAATAAGTAATCCTACCAGGTTTTGTCGAGGAATCATGCGCTACTTCCCCCTAAATCAAACGCTCCGCATCCTCATGAGCTGCGCGCGCAATGTGCTTGTGAGCAGTTGACAAGGACACAGGGATATCCTCTATAGGAGCATTAGGTGTTCGTGTTTCACTCGAGCCTGCACCTGCGGCCAGGCGCTCCTTTTTTGCACGCTTCCGGCGTTTCTCCTCCGCTTTAGCCGTATGCAGAGACCTCTCCAAGACAGCCGATAGAGGAAGATCCTCATCGGAATCGGTTCCAGCATCAGGATCTGCTACAGGATCCATCATCGACTGCTTCAACGATACTTCCCATCATAGCTCAGGATAGGCCTGAACAACAGTTGACGGCTCTAGCAATTCCGTAGCAGCTATTGAAGGAAGAATATCTTCAATATTAACACCTGAGGATTGCACCTCACTAGAAATAGCACTGGCTGTGAAGGTTCCTATAAAAAATAAAGAGTAAGGATTCAAGGTTTGGGCAAAATAAAATTGATGTTCTAAAGCGCATAAATTAATTCATACCATGGCCCATAGAAACGCGAAGCACGAAGCCTTTCCTCTTCCCCGTATGTCTTAATTGATGCCTGGAGAGCCTCCTTAACAGAGATGCCTGTTGAGAAAATAAAGTGTTAAATAAATTACAATATCATTTTACCCTAAGATATACGAAGAGTATAAAGGAGGTATACCTGACGCCGCAAAAGTAGCGAATGCCGCTTGCTCAAGAGCTAATCGCTTGGATGCTTCAAGAGCTGGTTGAAGATCGGTCGCTGGGTTCTCATCGGTGGAAGTCTCAGGAAGAAGAAGATTGTCATTGGTTCCATATTCGGACAAGCCTTCACTATAGGGAGCATGAGGCTCTTTACCAAATACGACGTCAGCTGAAAACATAGATTTCTTCTTCTTCTGGGAGCCGAGAGTAGCACCCGACGATAAGAGATTTCGCTTCACAGGCATCTTAGGACGGCGTGTTCTGATTCTGAGTCAATATCTGGCTCAAGAGACATTGTAGCCATCACGGCGCCAGGGTTACTCATGTCGGGTCTTGGTTTAACCATTGTCACCATTAGAAAAGTACATGGAAGTACCGCTGCATCGCTTTCTCTTAGAGTGGGGTGGACGAATGTTCGTCGTTTTAGCGGGACCGCAAGATTGCTGGCAGGGACAGAATCCTTATGGTCGAGAAGCATTCACTTTTCTTCCTTGATGACGGGGCCCATCGCGTGCCGATACCAGGAAGTATAGGTAGATGAAGCCCTCGGAATATAATCTGGTTCATTTATCAAGAAATAAGATCTTGTATTCAATCGCATGAAATGGTGGGCCGCATTGCGAACAGTCTCCTATGATGCAGCAGGATGGGAAAGAAAAGCCTCAAGGGGAACACCTTGGTCGTAACCTAATTGTTGAGCAAAACAATGCGGGTTATGCCTCATGAAATACACAGCCGCATTTCACTTGTACACTAAAAACCTAGGCCGAATGGAGTTAAATGCGCAACTTCCTTGGCCTTTAAAACGGAAACCCCATCCTTTAACACGTCATGTAGTGGCTGGACCACTCTTGAGAGCTCCTGGATAGTCGTCAAAACCCTATCAACAAAGGTCATATTGTCCCCCACAAGGCGCGGACGTAAAAGCAATCGTCGAGCTGCCTGTTGTGTTGGATCGGGAAAAGAAGTATCGACCAGCTTCATGACCCACGGAAAGTTATACCCTTCATAAAACTTAGGTATTTTATGCTCGCTAAAAGCATCCAGCACGTGCATCTCTATCCATGAGGTAAGATAATGGAGAGGGAAATTCATGGGTTCCACACCAGACTGGGCGGTGTCAGTTGCCATACTTAAGCCGTTATACAAATGGGCTAATCTCGTAACTCCAACGTTCATACACATGCCCGTCGCGATACGATGAGATGAATAGAAGTTAGATGGCCCCATGTACTGTTGATGTGTCCGAAGAGCGAACCATCTAAGCCATAAGCCAATGAAACCCACGTGAAACGTCTCCTCGTCAATATCTGGAGCGGCAATTTCTGTAAAGGAAGTGACGGGGGTGTCTAGAATGAAAAATTGCTTCAGATCCTCATTTGCAGTCGATAGCTTGTCTGAACTAAACCCGAAGGGATCATTAAGTTTAGCAAACTTCATGGCTTTCTTCGACAGAACATTCGGACGAAGGAAACGGGTGATGAAATCTGCAAAACTGACCGCGTGTCCTCCCGACTCTAAATACAGGCTTTCATGGATGTTCAGCACCTTGATTAAGCTCAGGAATTTGTGTCGGATAGTATTCTCTGGTGTAAGACCAATGACGACTGATTCAGTGGCAAAATTTTATTCGTCGGGAGGAATTATCTCCTTATAATGCTCCCCCTTGATGGGAAATTCAGAGATTTCTTGGAGTTCTTCCAAAAAAATCGACACCTCCCGGACCGATAGTAGAAACGTATGAGTTGGGATGTTCCATTGTTCCAAAAAGGTCTTAACCCACCATAGGTGAGGAGTATGATAATAGAACAGAGATGCGTAAATCACCGGATACAGCCCAGTCTTTAGCAACAACAACTTCTTGGAGGATAAGACATAACAGGCCCAAGCGAAATAACCTGCTGGATGACGGAAGGTCACTCCTATAGTGTAAACCTGACCCCACGGCCATGTTTCTCCCTTGCATATCCGACGCTCCAAAATATCTATGGCCATCGGTGGTTGGACCGATATCGACGCCATGGATGATTGAAGATGACCATTTGTAGTCCAATCAATTTCCTCCATCATATAAATAGTCGGTGGGAGGTTCGAATACTGAATTGGAGGCATCGGCTCTGACGGTGCCTCGAAAGCTAAAGCTGCGTCATCCCCGGATGATATAACTGTACCACACTCCCCATAGATGAAGGGATTTCTGGTCCAGATCATCGTCCCGAATTAGAGTAAGGACTTCACGATCAGGAGGTGCATCAGCAAAAGCACTTTCTGAGCGGACATAAGGGAAATAGGAACCTGAAGTCATGGTACCTGAAAAGAAACCAGGCGAAAAATTATCAATAAAAAAATAGCTAAAACTACTAAGTCCAAAAAGCTAGTGGGCCCCACAGAATCAAGATGGTGGCTCATTAATGATTGGAACTTGTGCCCAATAGAGAAATCTAAAAAGATTCTCTAAGGCTGGCTTTAATAATAATAAAATTTCAGAGTTGTGCTCTGTTTTATAAAAAATGGTATAAAACACCAAAGATTTCCCCAGAAGGAAAAACAATCAAGATTAGGGCACAACTTTAAAAAATAAATAGAGTTAAGTTCTAAAAAATCCCTAAATAGGATATTTGATATTAAAATTGTCAGAGCAAAGCTCTGTTGAATAAAAATTTCAAGAAAATCCCCAAAGGGAGAAAATCTGAAATTAAAATTAGAACTAAGTTCTGTGATAACAAGTGAAGTTAAATTTTCAAGAAAATCCCCTAAGGGGAGACAATTTAAGATTGAAAATTAGAACTAGGTTCTGTGATCATAAATGAAGTCAGAACTTCAAGAAAATTTTTAGAGCTAAGCTCTGTGACTAAAAATGGAGTCAATTTTAAAATTTCTTTAAGGGAAAAATGTTCTGAGGGCAAGAGCTAAGCTCTACTGAAGAAAATTCTTACCAAGAAAATTTTGGCAGAGTGGGTTTACAATATAGATCTTTGAAAAGAATAACGAACTAAGTTTCAAGAAAACAGAGCTAAACTCTGATGGAGAATAAAATTCTCAAGGAAGAAGGAAAGATAGAGGCGCGGCTGTTGTCTAGGGCTTGAAGCCCTATTTAAAGTAATGGGAGTCGGTTCAAATTCCCCAAATCCCAAGGCGGATTGGATGGCTTAAAACTGGACACCATTGCACTTACTTGCAATCCACATGATAACAACGATAGGGGGGGCATTTGTTCCCTCGTATAAAAATTATTATTGGTTAAAAAAAATAAGGCAGCGCCTGTTCATCATGAAAAACTGTATTTTAATACTGCCCATTCATTATCAATTTTGTGATATATTGGTACTATTAACCCGTGTCTGATCAATAAATACAGGTTCCAGGTATTCATGACAAAACACTGGAAATACACTCAAATACACGGATACAACATTTGTAAGCCAACACTGCAACCGGAACAGAAAAACGATCAGTATTCAAAGAGTTTTGCAAAACAATTCAAATGTACACATTTTTATGCAAAATCGTCAAACATGATACAACTGTGAAACACAAACTCTTTTGATGCATGAACCTTGGTAGGGCAGCCTAGCACAAGTGGACACACAAGAATCATGACTTGTGCAAGTGGATGAGGCAACTGGGTGTGTGATGAGTGAAGTAAAAAGGTATGATGTGATTTAAAGTTACAATTTCCTTCCAAATCTACATATCAATATCCAAGTGTTTATAAAAAATCAAACAATGCTAGTGAGATCATGGAGAGCACATAAGATCACCATAAGAATACGAGCTCCAACACTGAACAGAAAACCGGCAGAAACCCATAAATGGCCGCCACCGTCGGTCCCACTAACTCCAAAGTGCTCCAACTTTCTTCTGGTCATCCCATGTTGTCACATCATCTTATTTTTATTGTTTGTTTTTATTGATTTTGTGCCTATAAATACCAGAACAGAGAGCAAGCTCAAGCATATATACTTTGGCAATACTTTAACACTTCATTCCATTTCTATTTTGTAATTTTTATTTTACTCTTTGTATATATTAGTTAGTTGGCTTGAGTTCCTTAGCTTCTCCTGATCTTGCAAGCTCTTGATTGAGCTTGCAAGTTTAGGTTTTGGTTATTGAACTCATTGGTTGTACTTTTGTATTGAACTTAATGATGCTTTCACATTCTTGCAACTATGGTTCTTAGTATTTCTTCTCTTTACTTACTTTCTTGCAATTTCATTTCTTACTTTACATACTTGCAATGTTGTTTCTTTGATCTCTTCTTCTTTTGCAATATCTTTTGATGTTAATTATGGTTTGTGAATAGTGGATAATGTTAGGGTAAGAGAGTGGTTGTATAAGTTAAGAATCTCTTTTGCTCATTTCCTTTGCCCGATATTAGCTAATTGAACTCCGCCCAAAGCTCACGCAAGCGCTCCGTTAGGCACCCTACCGTACCATGGTATCAGTGATCCCTAACCGTGACCAGTTGTGTTTGGTTTGGCTAGAGGCGAAAGTCAAGAGACAAGAATGGACGGACAAGCGTCAATAAGCTGGATTTCACAAATACACTTAAACACCCTAAGCCACGTTGTTATCGATTACTCTAGCTTCAATAGTCAAGTTAGGAACAAAAGAATGAGTACGGATTTTCCTAACTTATACTAACCTATCTCTATCCCTAACAAGCTTATATTTTGGATTTACAAACACATAGGTTAGAATTGAACTTATTGGGACCTTCAGCTTAACTCGTGAGAAGAAGAACTTAGAACACACCATCTCCCTGTGGACGACCCATACTCATCACGGCTAGCTACACGCGACGCTTTCTTGATTACGGTTACTTTAAAATTTAAGATACGACATGCAAAATCTTATTTCGATCAGCGCCTCACGTGAAACACATGTAAGCGTCGGCGCCAGGCTTTAGGAGGATTAAATCCTATACCAGCGCCTTACGTGAAAGACACGTGAGCGTCGGCGTGCATAGCACGTGAGCATTAGCGCCCAAATTTAAGTGGGTCAGCTTAAGTAGAATTAAATTCTACATGGAAAATATTTCCAGAAAATATATTCTGTTAAACAGATCCGTTGGATCAAAGATCCATGGGTGATTAAAAATTATCAAAAGATAGAATTAAATTTTATATGGAAAAATATTTTCCTAATCTTTCTAAACTAGAAATATCTACTCTGTTATACAGAGAACTCTTGGATTAAAAATCCTATGGTGATTAAAAATCACCGTTTGAATTAAAAGATAGAATTAAATTCTATGCATGGGAAAATATTTTCTTAATCTTATTAAAAACAAGAAAATATATTCTGTTAAACAGAAGGTCTTCGATCTAAGATCCAATGGTGGTTAAAAATCACCCTTTGATTATAAAATCAAATTAAGATCCCTCAAATAAGATATTTTCTCAACTAATCAACAGTTTTTTTTATCACCTATATAAAAGACTTGAGACTTCAAGTCTGGAGAAATAGACATACACACACACACACAAAGAGAGAGAAACCCCCAGTAAGTTTTGGCAGTTACAACCGAGAATTCAATTCTCTTACTGAAGAAAAGTTCTTGCTCCTCTCAAAACCCTAGGTAAAGAAAACAAAGATCAAAATATCTCTTTTCCGTAACATATAAAAATATAAGGGTTTAACCCTCCAAAAGAACTTAGTTCTTTTTTTGGATCTGAGATCCACAAGGCAAATCTCCCATAAGTTGAGAATTTAATTCTCATTGGGATAATTTTGTTCTTCAGACTCAAGATTTAGGAGAAAACTATGTATGAGAAAAGATATAAAAAAAAGAAAGAAAAGAGATGGAATTTATATTCCAAAAATTTAATTCCTCTAAAAATAGGGTTTAACCATATATGAAGAACTTAGTTCTTACAAAAATGAACAGAAGAACTTAGTTCTCAAAAGGAAATCTGATCCCCAAATGTTCAAAACAATGATTTCAGTGATCATTAATGGTCAAAACGTCATTAATAGATGTTTAAAATCTTTTTAAAAGATAAACAGAGTGTATATCTCTAAAAGACTCAGCGCCTCACATGAAACATATGTGAGCGCCCAACGCTTAAAAACTCAGCGCCTCACGTATCTCACACGTGAGTGCCTCAAAAAGAAAACTGAGCGTCGGCGTAGTACATGAGCGCCAGAAAGCAAAAAAGATCAGTGCTTAGCACTATTGCAGCGCCTCACATGAAACACACGTGAGCGTCAAGAGACTCAGCGGCTCACGTGTAACACACATGAGCGCTGAATAAAAGTTCTTAGCAATATATACATAGTCAACAGATCAGTGTTTAGCACTGCTGAATGAGGGAAAAGCCCTGAACTGAGCCCAAATTGGCTAAGTCTCTGAAACTTCTTTACAGCCGAGCCCATATGCTCTGTTGATGGATCTTACCAAAATTTAATGATCCTCAAATATATTTATAAATTGATCTTAGTCTCATATAGGACTAACGTATCCTTAGTTTAAATAAATTGAGCCCAAATGCTCATAAGTTTAAGTCGATCTTAATTTAAAATCAGATTAACGGTCCTTCAATAAAATGAAAGATTTTTTGAACTAACAGAATATACAACCTAGGTTCAAACCCCAAATCTAAAATATATGGATTTGGACTATTCCGCGCCCTACGAGCGACAACATAAACTAGTCTCCATATAAAATCTACCGGCAACCAAAATAAATAAAACATAATACGACACGAAGTGACCTACTAGAGCAGGAGAAAGTTGTTATCGCAACGCAATAACGTAATTAACTATAAGGGCTTGCGCCTGCGGGGAAGAGTGTCCCCACAATCAAAAACATCTCACAAATGAGGGGGAATCTGATAAAGTCGGCTACATCGGTCGCATCTATCAAAACCTCCGATATATGGTGTCATAAATCAACTTGGTATTTTCGGAGAGCTGGATGGATATGTCTAAATAGCATCTGCCCTCAAATTCATGCTAGACGCCTCCACGTCTCAGTCCAGTTTTCGGCGGTAAACAAGGAAGAGTTTACTTCTCGGTACAGTTACGTTGTGGGCCTCATCGCATCTACGCCTCGTATTTTGGGAAGCAGGGCATGACAGAAATAACATTGAAATGAACATCTAATCTATTTTTATATACGGAGAACCAACGGAATAGTACCGACGAAATAACTCGAAATGAATAAAAACATAAGTGAATGCAGATGTTTACTTTATACATTCCTAATTTGTCCAAACTGGACAAATCTATCTGTTATTATACGATTGAATATTGTTGTCACATAGACTACCGACGGTTATTAGCACCGAACGATACCGTCCGATTTTTAACATCCTTCGTGAAGTTTTATGTCATGACATACACCGAACGTATGTTAACCGATAGACAGGGTCTACGGCGCGTAATTTAGTTTGACAAATTATCTAAGTTTCAATTTATAATTTCACTTAGGTGTAGAATTGTTAGTGTGTATGTGATTTGTGTATGTGTGTATTGTTTTGTGTGCGCGTGTTGTATGTGTGTGTTTTGCATATGTGTGTGTTGTGTGGTGTTTGTAGGTAAAAGACGTGGGTAAAATGTTTTTGAACATTTCGGCAGCACCTCCTCTGTATTTATAAAATTTCCTAAATTAGGATACAATGAGATACGTGGCACGAAGGCCGGAAATATATACAACATTCACAACAATAACTAAATTAATCTAAAATACCCTTGCCTATTATTTTTTCACTAAAATACCCTAACCCCGAACCCTAACTTTAACCCTAACCCTAACAAAAAATTTCAAAATTACACAAAATTACCCTTAAATATTTTCACTAAACTATCAAATTCTTTTTCAAAATTACACTAAACTCCTTACTTTTTTTTACACTAAAATACCCTTACCCTCACCCCAACCCCAACCCAGACCATAACTTCAAGTTCCATTTGCAGAACTATTCAAGTTTTGTTCTTCTTCATCTTTTATTAACCTGCAGTCTTGATTCTCTCTCTACGAATTCTTTATGAATACATATTTCGGGTTTATGGATTTCTAGTTGTTATAGCTATAATTAAAGTTAATTACATAAAACCGGCTTGTAGCTTACTGATCAGTCGAAAATATTGCATTTTTAACACGACAATTTTCCTACTATTTGCAATCATCTAAAGGTGTTCGGTATGAATATAACACATATTAGCAAAACAGCCGTAAAATACCAAATTACTTGTGTTATACTTTAAACCTGACATTTTGAAGGAAATTGAGTATTTATCATTCATCGCATAATCTGTGTATAGCGCAACACTTGTCTCGAGAATCTGTGCAGGAAATTGCAGGAAAAGAGCCGAAACTGTCAAAAGTGCTGAGAAAAATACGCCAAGTCCAAGACTTGAGATCTGGCAGAAATAAAGAAAGCAAAATGAGATTCAACACAATTTACAAAGGCCACAAAGTTAGCCCAATAACAGCCCAGAAGTTCCATGCCCTAAGGCTAATAAAGCGTCGCGGATCCGCGGTGCATTGATGACATCATCTCCTCAGTTTTCCTCCACGTGGCTCCTGTAACGACCTTAACTTCCAGAAGATTCCAGAATCACACGTGGCTTCATCCAGAAGGCTCGACCTAACAACCTAGCCCTAGAATATACCTTATTCTAGAATATTCCCTCCAAGAAACTTCTTCTAGAAGCCTCTCTCTAACAAACTTTTGGAGGGAAATTTGAAATTTGAATTCTAGATCTAGGGTTAAGATGACTATAAAAGGAAACCTAGATCTAGGGTTTTGGGTTGTTCATTAACCATTACACACACAAGTTGAGTGACACAACTTGTGCATTCAAACCCTAACCCTAATCCAATCTAATCCAAAGCCAAATTCAAGATCCCTGAGTACAATTCAAGCAAGAAGCCTTCAACCTTTTAGGAGCAAAGCCGATCTTCATCCGAGCAAGTGATCCAAGACGATCTGCGACTCACGAAGATGAGCGAAACCAAATCGATGATCGAGTTCTTTCCTCATTGTAGATCTTGAGAGAATTGTAACAAAATTATTGATAAATAAAAGGTGAAATTCTTTATCCTGCTTTCTTTACATTCTTGCATCATGATTAGATCTCAATTCTTGATTGTGTTTCTTGCTATGATGTTTGAGTAAAACTCCGCTTGTGAAGGAATCGAGAGAATCAGTAGATGATGATGTTACAAATCTTGAAACGATTCTTAAGTCCTATGAGTTTTGTAAACATTAGTAAATTGAAGAATCGACAACCTAGTTTCGAGCGATGCTTTCTTGATTGTGTTCGCTCTTATTTAGGGATCTATAATCGATTCTTGAATTTACTAGAGGCTAGAATATGAATGAAATCAACGAAAGGACAAGGGATAGATGATGAAAGCCTAGTTTTCGCAAGAAATCCCTAATTCTCGTTGATCGTCATCGATCTAGTATCAAATCATTAATGGATAAGAAAACGTAATCAATAGTTTTCATCACATCTATAGATTCAATCGATTCCTATCAGCCTCACTTCGATTCTTGATTACTATTTGGATTGGATATCATCAATTCTTCATTCTTGATTTTAAATGTTTTCTTGATTTTAGATTTAGATCTAGATAATTCTTGAACTTCAATTTTATAAATCTTGAATTGAATTGTCTTTTCTTTTCTTTCTTTAATTTTTAATTCATCTAATTCAATTACGAACGGATCACACTTTCCCTGTGGACGATCCGCACTCACTAACGCGCTACAATTGACACCGTTATTGATTGCGGTCAAAAAATTTCTTTGGTTGTGATTTCTATATATTTTCTACCTACACACCGAGAATCATTCAATCAAATGACGCCGATGCCGGGGATCGTGTGCTAATTTGTTCGTTTTTGAAATTTGAGTTGAAAAGTTTATTCCATCAAAAAATTTAGATCTAAATTCGCGCGAACACTAAACGATTCGTTGTGAATTGTTGCGAGGAAATCTGGAATCTGTGGAGCAAGTGGAAAAATATTCAGAGAGTTCCAGAGAGCTAAAGAAGTGAGCAGGAACAGATCCTAAAATTTCTGTGTAGAGATTCCTCGAGACTGCGGCGGATCCGCGGCATTGGTAGCTTCCCGCGGCGGAAGCGCGGCGGCACTGTAGCTCCAGTGTACGGAAATTCTCAGGTGACATCTTGACTTTCTTACTCTTTCTCTGTCTGCTCCAATAACAATTTTCTGCAGATTTTCTCTGCAAAAATTCGCAGCGCCGCAAAAGTAAAAAAATTGTGCGTATTTGATCTTGGTTGTTTGCATTTTTAATACGGAAATTAAGGGGCAACGACCAAATTCAGATTAGTTGGGGAGTTCATTACCCTTCCTAAGCCCCGAAAATCACAAAACTGCATCCGCATTACCCTCATTAATTAAAAGAAATCTAGACATGACTCTAAGGACCGTCGCGCTCACTTAGGACAGGAGAAGGTCGTGGGTAATCTATTGCTTATCCACGTTTCTTTTGTGGTGTCTAAGGCAAGTGTGTCTAAGGCAAGTAGTTACTTAATTAGGCCCACTACTTACGTAGTGGAGAACCTCCCACTTACCTGGCACTTACTTGGCCACAGGAGGGATAAAGAGGCAGTAGATGATTGATCCTGCGATTTGTCTTCTGGCAGTTAGGAGCGGTCTAGAGACTTGACTGTTTAATATGTATGCCCTAGAGGCTATTATTGTATAGTACTAGTTTGTATAATACATTTTGGAGGCTTGGGATATATATACGGGTTTACGGCAGTCTTGCTCGATATAGTAGTATGTTACTTGCTTTGTTTCTATCTTAATATGTGTATATGTTTCTTTTAACATATCGCTAAAAACATATTGATGGAGCCCTTAAGATCTTTGCTTCACTACCGGCGTTGTGATGGCGATCACACTAGTGGAGGCTGGGTGGTCTATAAGCACATCCTTACTTTGGTCCCTAGTCATAGGATTATCAAGACAGGGCATCGATACTCCAGAGTAGACTGGTGCATACGCTTCTCTTCCCAGCAGGGGAGATGGTCTGTCCCACAGCCATCAGTACGTCGTACTGGAGATAGTATGCAGGTGCTCATTAGGTTACGAGTACACTGGACAAGACTCGTCGGGAACTGTTGGTTGGTATTATACCTATCGTCAGTTAACAGTTACCAGGTGACATGAGTACAGCTTAGTCCGCTGACTTGACACTGTCACTTCGCCTTGAGTGTGTTCCCACTGTTCTTAGATTACTACCCCTGCACTTTTTTAGAGTGGCAATTTTTTGCAAAAGAAACAAGAGGGAGTTTGGTAGAACTGGAAGAAATTCAGCGACCACAAAATGAAACTGAAGATTTGACAGAACCTCAGGATTCAATAACCCCAGACGATCCTCAGCCACTCTGCAGATCTGGTAGGATTTCTCGTCCGCCCGAGAGATACTACGATTTTCTCATAGATGGGGATCGAGAGGATTGCATCTTGGAAGAAGATGACCCTACCACTTTCAAGCAGGCCATTATCAGTAGGGACTCTGATAAGTGGCTAGAAGCAATGCAATCCGAAATGGAGTCCATGTAAACCAATAAAGTGTGGACCTTAAATATTGCTCCACCTGGGGTAAAACCCGTTGGATGCAAATGGATCTACAAAAGGAAACTTGGTGTAGATGGGCAGGTGGAAACCTATAAGGCTAGACTCGTTGAAAAAGGTTTTTGTCAAAGACCTCGTGTGGACTATGACGAAACTTTTTCTCCAGTAGCTATGCTCAAATCCATTCGGATTCTACTTGCCATTGCTGCCTTCCATGACTATGAAATCTGGCAGATGGACGTTAAAACGGCTTTTCTAAACGGCTGTTTCGAAGAGTGCGTTTACATGGATCAGCCAGAGGGTTTTGTAGACAGTGGGAGCAACGGGAAGGTGTGCAAGTTGCTTAAATCTATTTATGGATTGAAGCAGGCATCGCGGAGCTGAAACATCTGTTTTGATGAGGCAATCAAGGAATTTGATTTCATCAAGAACGAAGATGAACCTTGTGTCTATAAGAAGATTGTAGGACGAACTGTCATGTTCATTGTCTTGTACATGGATGACATTCTTTTGATAGGAAATGACATTCCTATGCTACAATCGGTCAAGCTATTCTTGTCACAACGGTTCTCCATGAAGGACCTGGGTGATACCTCGTACATTCTAGGGATCAAGATCTACAGAGATAGATCTAAGAGACAACTGGGACTTTCGCAGTCCAGGTACATAGAGACCGTACTAAAGAGATTTAGTATGGAAGATTCCAAGCGCGGTAACATACCCGCATTGCACGGAATCACCCTCTCCAAGAAGATGTCTCCTAAGACTAACGAGGAGAGGGTTCGCATGAGCACTATACCCTAAGCTTCGGCGGTAGGATCTATAATGTATGCAATGCTATGTACAAGACCAGATGTAGGTTACGCGCCGAGCGTGGTGAGCCGGTATCAGTCAGACCCAGGTGAGGACCACTGGACGGCAGTGAAGAACATTCTCAAGTACCTGAGAAGGACCAAGGAGATGTTCCTGGTTTATGGTAATGGAGACCTCAGGGTCGAGTCCTTTACCGATTCAAGCTTCCAGAGTGACAAAGATGACAGCAAGTCTGTCTCGGGTTTTGTGTTTACCCTCAACGGAGGGGCGGTGTGTTGGAGGAGTTCCAAACAGGATACCGTCGTAGACTCGACGATGGAGGCTGAATACATTGCTGCAAGCGATACCGCAAAAGAGGCGGTCTGGATGAAGAAGTTCATTAGTGAACTTCAGGTGGTTCCGTCCATTGTTGACCCAATACCTTTGTATTGCGATAACAATGGGGCTATAGCTTTAGCAAAGGAACCAAGGTCCCATCAGAAATCCAGACACATCTTAAGGCGGTATCACCTGATCAGGGAGATCATTGATCTCCAGGAGCTCGAGGTACGGAGAGTGGACATAAAAGACAACACGGCGGATCCATTCACAAAAGCCCTCCCTCAAACACAGTTCGAGTGACTTTTTGAGCTATTGGGTATGCGGTACGCCAGCAGCTGGCCTTAGTGCAGACGTTGGGTATGCGGTACACCAATTACTGGCCTTTAGTGAAAGTGGGAGATTGTTGAATATGTATGCTCTAGAGGCCATTATTGTATAGTACTAGTTTGTATAATACATTTTGGAGGCTTGGGATATATATACGGGTTTACGACAGTCTTGCTCGATATAGTAGTATGCTACTTGGTTTGTTTCTATCTTAATATGTGTATATGTTTCTTTTAACATATCGCTAAAAACATATTGATGGAGCCCTTAGGATCTTTGCTTCACTACCGGCGTTGTGATGGCGATCACACTAGTGGGGGCTGGATGGTCTATAAGCACATCCTTACTTTGGTCCCTAGTCGTAGGATTATCGAGACAGGGCATCGATACTCCAGAGTAGACTGGTGCATACGCTTCTCTTCCCAGCAGGGGAGATGGTCTGTCCCACAGGCATCAGTACATCATACTAGAGATAGTATGCAGGTGCTCGTTAGGTTATGAGTACACTGGACAGGACTCGTCGGGAACTATTGGTTGGTATTATACCTATCGTCAGTTAACAGTTCCTAGGTGACATGAGTACAGCTTAGTCCGTTGACTTGACACTGTCACTTCGCCTCGAGTGTGTTCCCACTGTTCTTAGATTACTACCCTACCACGGCTCTACTGAGTCGTGCAAATAGGTAGTAGTTGGGTGCAGTCTCGAAGCACTTGGAGACAGTGATGGTTAGACAGGATTCGTCTCTCCCGGTATTGGGAGTTGATATCGCGCTGTGTCTAGGAGAGCCATTACACATTGTCGTCCCTGGCTAGGGCAAGCGAGAATTACTGGTAGGTTTTCCAATAGATTCTCAGGGTGTTTTGGGCTACACTCCGACACGACTTGTACCACTATTAGGGGTCTGACATTTACCGCCCCCCTAGGCCCGCCATGCGATACTCTTAGACGAACAGACAGGAATGTACGGAGATTGTCACATTCAGGCTCAGTAGGAGTTTGGATGGGTTCACCTCATCAGTCTTCTTATCGGCATCTACCTGGGGACCGTTACATACAGCCAGTACCGCTTGCGGCCTGTGGTTAAACCCACTGCCAACGTAGTGTCAAGCCTTTAGAGTCCCACACAGAGGGCTATTCGCCTTTGGGCAAAACTGAGTAGAGCTCGTATGGTTTTGCGACAGGGTTCGTTCACATCCGCGCACTTGTGCTCGTTTGGTGTCCGGGCAGTTATTACTAGCGGGCTTTGGTTTAACCCAGATCCTAGTATATGTTTTGAGATTGGTTTTATCTCATTGTATTCGTGTTCCTCGGAACACGGATGCGGGTGTGTATGCACAGTTGACAGAGGCAGAGGCAGAGGATTCTCATTAGGGTTGTTGACCGTTGACTTTTTCTAAACCCTAATGAGAATGAGAAATATGATTAATAATATTAATTAAGGATTATTGTGCCATGATTTAGTTGAACATTTTTCTTTTGTTGAATTGTTGACTTTGTTGACCGGTTGACCATTGTGGACTTGTTGACCATCATCATTTCATTTCAAAGATGCTTCTTGTTCTTTGCAAAATGCATTAAATGATGAAATGATAATGGTCATTCATAAACTAACCATCACAATTCTTAATTATTATTATTATTATTATCATAATTCCTAATATGTGAGTATGGTTGCAATATGAGAGCTCATTCTATCATATTCTTTCTCTCTCTTGAAAGAAAGCTCTCCCTCTTCCTCTCTAAAAGTTTAAGTGTTCCATGAGTTGGAAATCATAAACTTTTGAGACAAAACCACCATAACTCTTCTCTACTCATTCTAAGGTTCTAGGTTTAGCAAACCAAGCACCTTAGTTATCTCTAGGTTGAGGTAGGAGCTCAAGTTCGTGGCCCTCGGATGGATCTATCTACGGCAAAGCGGAGACGACGAGGAGGGGCCGTTCAAACCACTACAAGGAGCAAGTAAGGAGGAGAACCACAAAAGGAAAAGAAGGAGTTCAAGACCTAGGTATAACCATTCTACATAGTAGCTAAAACTTGTAATTTATTTGGTAGTTTTTGTTTAGCAAAGATCCTTCATGGATGGTCCATGTTACCTAGTTAGAAAATTTTGATTTTTACCTATTCCGCCTCCCCGAAAGTACCAGGTGGGTAACGTGGACCTAACATTGACCTAGGTGACCACTAGACTTAGGGTTTTGCTTATGCATTTGTTATGATTTGCATCATTTTTTTCAAAAAAATCCGTATCGTTTTCAAAACAAACACCAACCAATCTTTCCCCTAATTATTACCAACGCTGCCACTTGTGCTACAACTATTTAGCACATGTTAGGCTGGACATGGGATTCCATTTTCCATCTTGTCCGTGTTTCTTTTATCGACCCCAGAGTCGGTAATTCTTCGTCTTCTTCCCCACCACCCACCACGACCGCGATGGACGGATTTCTATCAAACTTTAACACCACTCTGCCACCGCCCGTAGGTGCGCAGAATCCTCCACGCATTTCTCTCCAAGAGAGATTATATCCTACACGTGTTCCCCTTCCTATCTGTCTTTCTATACCACCAGCCAATGGGGACAATTTTGAAATCAACCCCTAACTCATCAAACTGTTACCCAAATTTCACGGTCTTGATTCTGAAGACGCATACGTTTTTATCTCCAAATTTGAAAACGTATGCGCAATGATTGGAACGTCACAACTGTTTTTGGATGCTCTGCGTTTACATTTTCTCCTATTCACTTTATGCGATTTAGCCGAGAAGTGGCTTTATAATACAACCGCACATTCTATTTCAAAATAGGATGAATTTGTTGCAGCATTCCTTAAGAAATTTTATCCCAATCACAAGACCAGCCGTGTTCGGAGCGAAATCTTCAAATTCACCCAACTTCCCAATGAACCATTCTGGAAATGTTTTGAACGGTTCAAGGATCTTCTTTTACAATGCCCTCATCACGGAATCTCCAGATGGGATTTGTGTCGAATTCTCTATGAGGGTATTGATCTCACTATTAGACAAATGCTTGGAACCATGTGTCATTGCCAATTCCTATCTAAAGATGATGGTGAAGCTTAGAAATACCTAGAAGATTTAGCTCAAAACACAATGGGAAAGTGTTAGACCACCACCGCCTAGGAAGATGTCAATCAGCTCGATGTTTCCATCATAATGAAAGCCGAAATGGCCGCAGTACAAAGGAAACTCGACGTTATAGAAAACAAAATCTCTTCAGTCTCCCTAAACCAATACACACTTCCCAAAACCGTGTGTGGCTGCTGTTCAAACCCTTCACATTTGACGGAAGAATGTCCTTTGAATGTACCGTTTCAAGGTCACACTAATGATACATTTTGGCAAAGACCTGGAAACGATCCTTTTTCTTCCTCATATAATCAAGATTGGAGGAATCACCTTGATTTTTCTTGGATCCAACACTAACCTCAATACACGGATCCAAATCAAAACAATTTTCAAAGGGCTCTTCCACCACAACAGCAACCACTTCAATTGAGTTAGCACCCCTACCAATTACAAAATTTCCAAAATCCGGCCAACACTTTTGCACCACATGAAAACTCTTTGCAATTGGCCGGTACTGATAATACCTCTGCACTAGTACAAACCTTGGTTATTTTCATGAAACAATCCATCCAAGGGTCAGCAAGTTTTCAATCTTCCGTCGATAATATGATGAAGGTCATTCTCACTCAAAATGAGAATATTAAATCGATGGAAGCACAAATTGAACGAATAACAGCCGAAATAAGCGCTAGAGAAAAAGGGAAACTTCCAACTCAACCCCAACCTGATCCTGGACCTTCACATTACACTAATGTGGATGCACTTACCACGTTGAGATCTGGAAGAGTGCTAGACAATCATGTGGGTGAACAAATTGATAATGATGAATTGATCATTAACACCCCAGCTTCCACTTCCACTTCCATTCCCACTTCTACCTCTTGTCCTATTTCGTCTAATGTACCTTCTTCTTCTGAGCCTATTCTCCGTTTTCCCAAAGGCTCGAACCCTCCACCCACCTCACCTTTTCCACCCCCACAAACTTCTCCACAAATGTTGGACCCAACACTTATTGATATAGCTCCATTTCCTGAAAGGTTGAGGCCCAACAAACATGATGCATAAAGAGAGAAGCTTGTGGACATGTTTAAAGAAGTTAGCATCAACATCCCTCTCCTAGATGCTATACAGCAAGTTCCGGCCTATGCGAAAATTCTTAAGAACTTATGCACTAGGAAGAGGAAGACTCAAGTGCCTAAAAAAGTTTTCATGTCGAGTACTGTAAACACGGCTTTTCCCCAACAATTACCAATGAAACGTAAGGACCCTGGCTGTCCTACTATTTCTATTCCTATTGGGGATAAACACATTAATCGTGCTTTACTTGACCTTGGCGCTAGTGTTAACTTGCTTCCATATTTAGTCTATGAGCAACTAGGTATCGGAGTGTTAAAGCCCTCGAACATAACTCTACAGATGGCCGATCGATCTATCACCAAATCTAGGGGTGAACTTGAGGATGTGTTGATAAAAATCGGGGAATTTGTATTCCCTGTGGACTTTATTGTTTTTGATACACAGCCTGTAGCAAACCCACGGAACCGAATTCCGGTGATTCTAGGTCGTCTCTTTTTGGCTACTTCCAACGCTGTAATCAACTGTAGAAACGGCTCTATGAACCTATCTTTTGGGAATAGGTCAATTGAGCTCAATATTTACAAGTTGGGAAGTCAACCCTCCGATCCTCATGCTCGAGTTTGTTCTGTCGAATTAATGGATGTCGACAGCAGCGAATTTGATCAGCTTCACGATACAGATCCAGACTTCCTTTATACGTTGTTTGACCCAGATATGTATCATATACATACTGACCCTTCTTTCAAGTTGTCCGGGTCAACATCTAACGTCGATGATGAACCTTTTCTGGAGTCTGAGTATCAACCCGCACTCTTTGATATAGATGAAAGCTTCGCCGATAGACTCGCACTCTTAGCAAATATGGGTGTTGAGATGAATCATCTCCAAAACAAAGAAATTGAACCTCCACCCCTTCTTCTGAATTGTAAAAAGAATGCAAGTAATCCATCACAATCACTGCATCGTCTCTCCAAAACGAGACGTAAACACATTCTATTCCACCACTTATCCTTTCCCCACTTCTTCTTCCACCAACCTGAGCACTACATTGATAAAATTTTCGAATGGTCGGTGTTGACCTTCGGTCTTTGCAAAGCTTGGCATCGACCAATAATTTTTGACCCCCTCTTGTGATTTTCAAAGATTAACATTGCTTAACTCAAGTTTAGGGGGGTGTAATCTGGCTCCTGAAAAGAAAATTTTTTACACCAAATTGAGAGCCAAAAATAAGTTTGGGGGAGAATCTTCACTTAAATATTTTGCCCCCATTAATAAATGTCCTCCCAAACATACAGGTTTTTTGAGGTTTAGCAGATAGCAACAGCGAGGACACTGTTGAAAACAAGTTTGGGGGAGGTTTGTGCTTATTTTCGCATCACTTCGCATACTTTGCATAAGCACAAAACATTTTCTAAAAAAACCTATAAAAATTTAAAAAATTTCGAAAATATAAAAAAATTTGTAAGATAATAAAAGATTAGATAGTGAAAAATTACATCCAAAACATTAGAAAAATTTAAGAAA
Source organism: Agapanthus africanus (assembly GCA_030015575.1). Lineage (NCBI taxonomy): Eukaryota > Viridiplantae > Streptophyta > Magnoliopsida > Asparagales > Amaryllidaceae > Agapanthus > Agapanthus africanus. Next base: position 102,165 of record JASDDO010000299.1, read on the forward strand.
ACCAAGCAAATTAGAAGTTTTCTTAAACGAACTAGTAATAAGTAGTTATGAGCCGTTGTCCCAAGGGTTGGTAAGATGAAGGAAGTCACTAATCTGAGAATAAAAATAAGTCTGAAAAATAGTTCCTATTCTGGAAGCCAAACATTTTGAACGTTGATACCCTGCTATTCACACTTACACATGTCTTGAAACTCGGGATAGCAGAGAATACCTTGAAATACTCTTGTCTAAAAGCCAAAGTATGAAGGAAATAAAAAATGAATAAAAAATAAATAAATAAATAAATGGTGAAGAAAAATGAACACTGGTTTTGTTATCGCCAAGGCAGCAATAAAAAAATATAGCGAGGGTGCCTCTTCACCTAGTACCTTAGACCAACTGGTCTGGGAGTCACTGCTAAGCCTTAGGTGGTGCAAGACAAAGAAAAACACCGTATAAGCAAGCACATGAGTAATCGGTCAGTTAGTATCTCAAGAAGTATTAACGGTCGCATGAAAATGTGTGAGCAAATCTAAATATTCATTAATTAAAAAGTACTGAGGCAGATGGACAAGAGTATGATAGCTTGAATTGAATTCTCCGGGTGTAGAGATGTATATTACACACACGTAGGGTTATAAGATCGATGTTTGGAAGAAAGATAGGAATGAAGAATAAAGACGATGTTTTATTGAGGGATGATGTGATTTCTGACATTTTTTCATGACTATTAAGATAGGGCTCATGACAACCGAAAAGTTAGCATAGTTGGAAACCCTAATTTTCAAAATCTTTCTTTTATAATTCTTATCTTTAAATGTAACTTTCACGGTCTTCCTTTTATTATTGGATTTTATGGGTGCAATCCGCTGGAAACCCTCAGGAAACAACACTCCTCCTACTAGGGACACCTAGAGGTTTAAAGGCTTGTTGCACGTGCTCAGTGCAATCGTGTTGCCTACGAAAGTGTACTGGTTAGTTTTTCTCTTTCTTTATTTTCTCCTTCTCTTTTTAATAAAACAATTCGCTAGAGACAACCGAAAATAAGTTTGGGGAATTTGATCAGTCGAAAATATTGCATTTTTAACACGACAATTTCCCTACTATTTGCAATCATCTAAAGGTGTTCGGTATGAATATAACACATATTAGCAAAACAGCCGTAAAATACCAAATTACTTGTGTTATACTTTAAAACCGACATTTTGAGGGAAATTGAGTGTTTATCATTGCATCGCATAATCTGTATATAGCGCAACACTTGTCTCGAGAATCTGTGCAGGAAATTGCAGGAAAAGAGCCGAAACTGTCAAAAGTGCTGAGAAAAATACGCCAAGTCCAAGACTTGAGATCTGGCAGAAATAAAGAAAGAAAAATGAGATTCCACACATTTTATAAAGGCCACAAAGTCAGCCCAATAACAGCCCAGAAGTTCCATGCCCCAAGGCTAATAAAGCGCCGCGGATCTGCGGCCAGAAGGGCCTTGGCGCCACGGATCCACGGCGTATTGATGACATCATCTCCTCAGTTTTCCTCCGCGTGGCTCCTGTAACGGCCTTAGCTTCCAGAAGATTCCAGAATCACACGTGGCTTCATCCAGAATGCTCGACCTAACAACCTAGCCCTAGAATATACCTTATTCTAGAATATTCTCTCCAACAAACTTCTTCTAGAAGCCTCTCTCTAACAAACTTTTGGAGGGAAATTTGAAATTTGAATTCTAGATCTAGGGTTAAGATGGCTATAAAAGGAAACCTAGATCTAGGGTTTTGGGTTGTTCATTAACCATTACACACACAAGTTGAGTGACACAACTTGTGCATTCAAATCCTAACCCTAATCCAATCTAATCCAAAGCCAAATTCAAGATCCCCGAGTACAATTCAAGCAAGAAGCCTTCAACCTTTTAGAAGCGAAGCCGTTCTTCATCCGAGCAAATGATCCAAGACAATCCGCGACTCACGAAGACGAGCGAAGCCAAATCGACGATCGAGTTCTTTCCTCATTGTAGATCTTGAGAGAATTGTAACAAAATTGTTGATAAATAAAAGGTGAAATTCTTTATCTTGCTTTCTTTACATTCTTGCATCATGATTAGATCTCAATTCTTGATTGTGTTTCTTGTTATGATGTTTGAGTAAAATTCCGCTCGTGAAGGAGTCGAGAGAATCAATAGATGATGATGTTACAAATCTTAAAACGATTCTTAAGTCATATGAGTTTTGTAAACTTTAGTAAATTGAAGAATCGACAACCTAGTTTCGAGCGATACTTTCTTGATTGTGTTCGCTCTTAATTAAGGATCCATGATCGATTCTTGAATTTACCAGAGGCAAGAATGTGAATGAAATCAACGAAAGGATAAGGGATAGATGATGAAACCCTAGTTTCCGCAAGAAATCTCTAATTCTCGTTGATCGTCATCGATCTAGTATCAAATCATTAATGGATCAGAAAATGTAATCAATAGTTTTCATCACGTCTATAGATTCAATCGATTCCTATGAGCCTCACTTCGATTCTTGATTACTATTTGGATTGGATATCATCAATTCTTCATTCATGATTTTAAATGTTTTCTTGATTTTAGATTTAGATCTAGATAATTCTTGAACTTCAATTTTATAAATCTTGAATTGAATTGTCTTTTCTTTTCTTTATTTAATTTTCAATTCATCTAATTCAATTACGAACGGATCACACTTTTCCTGTGGACGATCCGCACTCGCTAACGTGCTACAATTGACACCGTTATTGATTGCAGTCAAAAAAATTTCTTTGATTGTGATTTCTATATATTTTCTACCTACACACCGAGAATCATTCAATCACTTACCTTATATACTTACACTCACTCAAGTGATTTATTAGCCCAAACATTCTCTCTGTTCATTGACCGAAACCCTTAAAAACAATCAAATTCAACTCTTAACAACTCAAATTATTGTCTAACTTAACTCAAGAACTTGTTTGTAAATTTTGAATCACAAGCAACCAATTAACTGCCCTGACAATAATTAAAAATTAAAAATATGTAACTAACCTTTTGAGAGGAGCTCGGGTTTAGGAGTCGAGGAGGAGGAGGAGGAGGAGGCAGTGGCGGTCGAGAGTTGAGAGGAGCTCGGTTTCGAGATGGGTTGAGAGGCAGCGGCAGTCGAGTTGAGATGAGCTCGGGCGACGCACGGTTGAGGAGGAAGAGCTCGGGTTGAGGAGTCGAGGAGGAAGAGGAGGCGGCGGCGGTGGTAGAGTTGAGAGGAGCTCGGATTCGAAATGGGTTGAATGGCAACGGCGGTCGTGCTGAGAGGAGCTCGGGCGACGAGCGGCAGAAGAGGAGTTGCCAACAAGTGGCGAAGGAGGAGGCGGTGACGACCGGGTTTGGGTTTTTTTCGCACCGCCTTGGATTTGGGAAGGAATTTATGTTTTATTTATAAACCCCCCCTCCCGACATTGCCTCTATGGTTTCCACAATAGGGGTTTCTCTGCCGGCACCGTAGGGACAACTTAAGTTCGCTATAAAAGTTAATTTTTTCTGTAGAAATGCTTCTACGGTGGTAACCGTAGGGGCAATCTAATGTAGTCCCTACAGTTTTTCTAAATCGTAGGGACAAACCATCTTTGTACTAGTGTAGAAACAAATTGGGTTTTCGCTAATGACTTTTTTCTGTTGATGCAAATTGGTCTTGCTTTAATTAAAATGATGGAGAATATTATCCTTGTAATTACATGCAAATTATTTGATTTATTAGCAATGTTTAAATCATAGAAACAACACCATTAATTTCTGATTACATAACATAATCCACAACAAGACATATAGCGACAGCTGTAACATCTCATCATTTGGTTTGCTTTTAAGCCTAAATAAAAGCAAGCAAAAGTTACGTCAAAGTTGTGATTAGTGACTTTGTGATAAACTAATGCTACAAAAAAAAAGAGATTAGATGACTTAATACTTGGGCGGTTCGAAGTTGTTGATGTTAAATTGTTAGTAAAGAATGATAAATTGAGGGAAGACAAAAGAGAGGGAACCAATGTGTTGGGATGCTTTTAAAAAGACATTTGTGATGACACTTTTCATAATGGAGCATATATAAAGGCCTCATTGCATCATCTTTCCATTCACTTTCAGTTGGGCATGTTTAAACACTACTACAAATATTGTTCGCCCCCACGGATTGGAAAATAGGGCAATTTTTGTTTAGAAAAAAATTATTTTCTTTTGTTGCCTCTACGGTGCCGCAAAAGAAATCCCTACAGTTGGCATTGCAGGGGCAAAGTGAAGCACATAAAAAAATAAATAAATAAAAACCCCACGGCCAAAATCCTCAGCCCAAAGTCCCCTTGCCAAAAATTTTCCTCGTCGCCTCCTCCTCGTCGTCATCACCCTAGACCTCATCATCCTCGTCGCCGTCGCCTAAATCCCCCCTTAAATTTTCACCTCGTCGCCGTCGCCTTGCTCTTTCTAGTCGCCGTCGCTGTCACGTCCCGAAAGTACGGAACATAACCGGCACTTTAACTACGAAACGTCTCGAGACGTACGTAATCTAAATAAGCCGAAAACCCAGAAATCCAAACCAAGAAAGTAGTAGAGTGGAGGAAAAACCACTTTAAATCAAATAGTTTGCAACATAAGCCGAAATATGCATTTTTAAAATCACAAGTCTTTTCTAAAAATTTCGGCAGAGTTTCCTTTGTAAAAACTGACCCCAAACGGGTACAAAACCTGATAAAGCATATATAATGAATAAAGACATCCCCAAGCGGGAGCTAGCTCTTCGTCAATCGACAGTCACAACCACACAAGCAATATAATATACAACGCCGAAAGGCGAGAATCACAACAGAAAAGGAAACTCAAAACAGTATGAAACCTAAAAAAATATAACGCGTGACTCTAAGGTCGAAAGAATAAACATCACTGGTCTCTATCTGAAATAAATACATGTTTGGTTGATGGAATTTACTAGATATTACCGAATAATAATATACAAGATATATTGATGGTCACGATACAAGTGAACCCATCTACTAGCAAATCACCCGGAAAAGAAAGTAGTGCCAACAAAGCCGTAATGAAACCTGTACGGCAAAACCTGCAAGAAACTGTAGTACAACGGGAGTGAGTTGCCAACTCGTGAGTAGAAAAACATCTACGAACAGAAATCGCATGAACAACGCAATCTTAGGTCATATGATCATAATATATCCTCAAATATATAACCTGCAGCCTATAACAATGGCTAGGATATGCCTCTAAACAACCATACTACCAAGTGCTCGTGTCAGTGCCTCAGGTAGCAATATATCATATGAATGATGTATGAATGCATGAAATAGAACGCATGTGCTGAAGAAACTGCTTTCATAAATTAGTGAGATTTCTGTATTTTTTTAAAACGAGTTATTATAAATGAAATCAGTATAAACAGTGTCTAGTATCGACACAAAACATAAATCCCAATGTCTCAAAATCCCAGGCTCCGGCTATCCGGACTGGCCTGTATCATCAAATCTCAGTACCTCAATATCTCAAAATCTCTGTATCAATCTCACTATATAGGGCGCCGTCAGTCCATACCGACCCCTACCATCAATCTCAAGACCACGACGGTATCCTCCGGATATCCGACGCGTCGGGTAAAATCACCGGTAGGTAGTGCTCCCCTGCCAGGCTCATCGTCTACTACTCGAACTTCTTGCCCCGGGGTACCTTACCGGGTCCACCATGTACCCGAAACTGTTCATCCAACTCCTCGAATCGGGTCTCGAAATCTATCAACAAACTCATAGTGGACGACTCATACATCATGGGAAAACTGCACTTTTCATTTAAAAAGAGAGAGAAAAGAAGTTTATAAATGTTTTTGCGGTTTTCCCCCAAATCCAGGAAATCTCATGAAAATCCGAATCCAAATCATCAACAGCATGTAAACAGTGAATATAGGCATAGAAAATCCATGAATGCGGCATAACGGTGAATAATAACATGCATGAAATAGCAAGTAATAACTACAATGTCTAAACAAGCATATAAGGCAAGTATACTAATATCATGTCTAAACTATTTGCTAACAAACTATGTCAATGCAATAGTATTTTCTAAAGTGTTCGTGACATGGCAATTACCGATGAAGATGTGTGTGAGCCGGCAAGTAAGTGTACGTGGAACATACGCATCATCGGTAATGGTGCTGGTGTCCTAACAGCATGATATCAACAAGCAATATGAAATCATAATATAAGTATGCGATGCGGAGCGAACAGCAATAATGAGCGGGAGCTGAATACTGGACATAACGATAACTAATCTGCATTTAATATAAATCTAGTCTAACAACTACACTAAACTATAGGGCTGAGCTAACAGGCTAACTGAAGGTAAGGAAACCACCTAACATCTGAGTCGATATATATATATATATATATATATATATATTAGTCGGTGATCCCGCCTCGATAATATCACATCCGATACCATATCTATAATCAGATATTCGCAAGTCAAGAGTGCAGATCAAACATCAATATATAACTCGTACGTAAATCCGTCATACGGCATCCCAAATCTGGGTACGGGTCAATATCATACTCATCACATTATTCATCTGGTATCCTCTTTATCAAAGATCACAATCCGGCGTACTGATCTATGTCTAGTACAATACTAATATCATCAATATAATCATGATCTGACTACTGATCGACAGTCTCGTACAAACCGATATCATCAGCACATATCATCATAAAGGAGTATACATTGCCCAATGCGACCCATTATAGCTATCTTAACATATCTTATCTCATGTCTCGATCACAAGTCAACTATTCTATGTATATCACCATTCACATGATATCGTCATCTAAAGATCCGCTATAACATCATGACGAATCTCAAATACGGATTCTGTCATATCACCGATCTCACGGTCTCAAATCACATCTCATCGACTCACCTCAAATCCCAAGTACTATCGTCAAATCCAGTATATGATCACATAGTCCTATACCCATGTGAACACATAAATATATATTCCCATATACGCACATATGAAAGAAGAATGTATGCAAGTATGGGGGTATGTGTGTTTGTGTGTGTATGTGTGGTGCAACCACTACTCTAGGGTTTCGCAACACTAAATCAATCCAATCACACCTAGAATCCATCATTATCATCAATAATCTCAAACAATATATAATCAATATATCTGTGTATACATATTCGTATACATCACCACGAACTGCGGGGGTGCTATATGCCATCCACCCGACTTCTCCCCGTAGATATAAATCTACTCACCTTGCTTCTTGTGTGCCGATACCGATGTCACCATCTTTATCTTCAACGCCTCGACGTCACGTGGGGTATCTACAGGGATATCACAAAAGCTAAAGCACATAAAAATCACATCGGAAAACCAAAACGACACACGCTACTCTCATAGGTAAAAACCTACAGTCTCGCATGCAAACACGATCAATAACCCCTTGCCGTTGACGTTCAAACGCCACCCGACAGAAACGAATCACCAAATACCAAAATCCATGCTAAAACAAGTCGTAAATCATGCGCCAACATAAGAAAACTACCCCAGATTCTACCCTAGTGGAATCAGTCAAAATTGCATATACCAAAGGTCAAGTTTATAGGGTAAAAGGCTACAGAACAAAAACGAGGGGGTTCCAACCTGCTCTGGCCGTAATTTGCGGCCAGAAGGGATAAATTGGCGGCCTGGGGAAGGAGTTAGGGGCTAGGGCTTTGGGTGGTGGTTCCTAGATGCCTGCACATCTTACTGTCAAACCAATTTTATTTTCAGATGGCTCGGGTGATAGCAGATTTCTAAAAACAGTCACAGAATTACAGTTTTTCCCGATATCGTTTCTATAAATCCGTATTCTGGGTTTTACTCTCAGTTCTGGTCTAATGTAACATCACACCAGGGGTTGTAGTCCCTAATTACACCTCAATTCACCTTTGATTTCAGATCAAACCCTAAACCCTAACTTGAAATTTCCAAAGTCCTCAAAACGACACAATATCGACATGAAACAAGTATAGATGCACAAGAAATCGAAATACTACTCTAAAGATGCAGAATTTATCTCTTTTGGCAACTCAAGAATTTTCTTGAGTTGCTCAAATTCCTCAAAATCCTCTCTTTCTAGGTCCAATGTGTAGCTAGCGAGCTTGGGAACAATTTTTGTGAAATGGGAATGGGGTTTCGGGGTGAATTTCATGGTGTTATGGGGGATGGAAAATGGAGGAAGAAGAGAGAGGAGCAGGAGTAGCAGCAGCTCAAGAGGGAGAGGGAGAGAGAAAATGAGAAGAAGAAATGATGGGGTCATGGTTCAAAAAGAAGGGTTGACCTCCACTTTTCTCTCTCTTCATCATTCTTACCTTTTTCTTTTCTTTTCTTTTCATATCCTTCTCACTCAATGGTCAACCCTAATCAACCATGCTAAAATGAAGAGAAGGCAAAGAAACAAATGAAACATAAGTGTAAAAATGATATGTGCATGTTTTGCCCAAAAATGCTAAAAAACCGATTAGCGATTTTTAATCGCGATTAGCGCTAAATTAGTATATAATTAACCATAAAAACTTAAAAATGGCATAATTCCCCAAAATACCCTATTTTAGGATTTTCCATAATTTTTCCAAAATTTTCCCCATTTATCGGTATTTAATTATACCGAAATATTAAAATATTCATTAAAATAATATTAATTTATAAAAATTCCCAAAAATAATATTTTTTTTTTTTTAAAATGTTACAGTCGCCTTAGCCCTCCTCCATATCACCGTCGCCTTCCTCCTTCCCTGACCTCATGTCGTCGATCCTCCTTCCCGGCCTCCTCGTCGTCACCGCAGCAGCCACCCCTTCTCCTCGCCGTCGCAGCAACCACCTCATCCTCGTCGTTGCTGCAGCAGCCACCCCTCCTCGTCGCCGTCGCTGTAGCAACCAACCTCCTCCTTGTCGCCGCCGCTTCCCTCCAAACTTGTTCGATTTGACGATTAGTTTCATCAATTTTAAATTTTTTTTCCTAAAATTTTGTTGTTAATTTCTTCAATTTTAGGGATTTAATTGTTAATTTTTAATGATTTTTTGGTATTGTTGTTGTTGATTTCTAATAATTATTAAAAATTATTATAATTTTGTTGTTAGGGTTAGGGCCGGTTTAAGACTGGGTTGGGTTAATTAGGGTTAGGGTTATAATTTGGGATATGTATGTGTTATGTAAATAACCGTAATTAAGACGGTATCGCAAATAGCTAGCCACGATGAGTACGGGTCGTCTGCAGGGAAACGTGAATTTCTTTTCTTATTTTAAACGGGTTGATTAAAGAAATGTGGGATTGTTGTCGTTTTAAACTAAGATAGTTAGAAAATTTTATAATAGAAAAGCTTGTAGAGTTTATAGAACTTAGTAGTTAATGGATGAAGGTTTAGAAATGATTCTTTTTATTTTTTAATAGTTTAAAACTTGAGAGAGCGATGAATATGAATTAGGGTTCTTAGAGAGAATTAGGGTTTCCCACTACCGCCCCTTGTCCTTCCATTGATCTCTATTTATCTCAAGCTCTTAACAAAACAAGTATTAACTAATCTCAAATTATGGTTGTGACTATGATTAATTGATAGCGCGCCCGATAAGAGAGTTAACAATTATTTTGCTAAAATAATTAAACATTAAAATATCAAAGGAAGTTAAGTGAATTTTCATCCATTATTCTATCCTATCCTACAAACACTAGCAAGCAAGAAATTACTCACTCATGGTTATTAGTGAATTAAAAGAGAGGTGGAAGATGAATGAATTCATAATTAAAATCAGAAATTATTGCTGAATGTAATGCAGAAAAATAACACGTAAAAGTAATGCAGAAAAGTAAATGCGAAAAGTAAAATGCGAAAAGAATAAAACACTACCTTTATTGATCAACTATTGCATTACAAAATTTCTCTTTAAAGAGGTAGATTACAAGAACCCTAGTTTCGCTCGTAGATCTCTCTCTTGATCGATAGGGAAATGAATAGATGATTAGATTCGATGATTTTGGAATGCATAACTCTCGGTCCTTTATATAGCCCCTGAAAGTACAAACCCTAGATGACATATTGGAGTAGTTGAGATTACGATCAGATCCATAAAATTCCACATCCAACGGCCCAGAACCGACCGTGGTTCTTCTGTCCTTGCCACCAATTGACTGCGGATCCGCCACCTCCTAGTGGGTATGTGACTTGGGATTTTTTTTTGGTTTTTCTCTCGATATTTGGAGATTCTCTTGATATATAGATTCTGAAAATATTTCTCTTAGTCTCTGCCATTGCTAGATTCTCCGATTTGCTTCTAATATTTGGTAGATTCGGTTTGATATTTCGATTTGACTTGGATCTCCTACTTAGATTTCTGACCTGAGCTAATACCTGCACCAAATCACATTATTAGTAGCATTTGGTGTTTTTGAGATATTATTCCAACCATTTATATGATATAATATTTAAAGAATATTGATTAGAAATATGTAATATGATATGAATATTTTAGTTAATGATATTTCATTTAAATATTACATGCATATATTTTCCCTAATTATATTAATTATAAATGAAGCAACATATGATAATAATCTTTTTACAAATAAACCCGCATATGTTCTTTATTTAAAAAATAACACCTTTTTTTAGTTAATAATAGTAGAGAAAATGTCAATACAAATGTGCAATATATTTGACTAATCAAATACCCCTAAATTTATCTTTGATCGTCCCGAGAAAAGTATTTATTATCAAAAGAAAAAGAAAAGCGTAGCACACTTTCGTAGGCAACACGGTTGCACTTAGCTCGTGTAACAAGTCTGTAAATCTCCAGGTGTCCCTAGTAGGAGGAGTGTTGTCTCTTGAGGGCTTTCAGCGGAGTTCACCTACAAAATACAATAAAAGAAAGAAAATAAAAATTATATGCAAAGATAAGGAACATATAAAAGAAAGAACTTGAAAATAAGTGTTTCAAACTACACTAGTTTTTTAGTTGTCATGAGCCATATCTTAATGGTCTTGAAAATATGTCAGAAATTACATCATCCCTTAATAAAACTTCGTCTTTAGTCTTCCTCCCTACCTTTTTTCAAAACATCGATCATATACTCCTACGTATGTGTAAAATACATCGCTACACTTGGAGAATTCAATTCAAGCTATCATACCCTTTATTCATATATCTTAGTACTTTTTAGTGGGCGATATTTTAAATGGATTTGCTCACACATTTTTCATGCGACTGTTAATATTTTTGAGATACTAACCAACCGATTACCGAATGTGCTCACTTATTAAGGCGTGATTAGCAATATCATAGTCTTACAACACTTAAGGCTTGGCAGAGACTCCCAAACCTATTGGTCTAAGTCACTATGTGATATGACATCATCGCTATATTTTTTTTATGTTACCTTAAATAATTACAAAACCAGTCTTCATTTTTCTTCACCATTTATAATTTATCTGTTATATATTTTTGTTAATTTATATTTTTTTCCTTCATACTAAGGCTTTTAGACATAAGCATTTCAAGGTATGCTCTACTATGTAGGGTTCCTAGGCACACTAATGAGGTCTCACAAGGCATCAACCATGCCAATTTCAAATTTTACAAGTGCTGAGAAACCCTAATACAGATCGTTAACTAGAATTTTAGGCGAAAAAGAAACTAGTTAACAACTTAACTATAAGAACGGAAATACAACCTTTGTAGATCCGGTTCTCCACCTCCATGGCTCCATGATGAAGTCTCCTTACTGTCCAAATCAAATCCCTGGCTCTAGCGTCGGCTTCATCGGAGAAATGGGCGGGCTAGGTCATTGACTACGATGCCGAAGATGATCTACGTCGAGGCATCACAAGATCAAGCTCCCACTTCACCAAGTCATGAAACTTGTGAAGAAAACACCCTATACTACTTGGCAAGAGGTAGAGGATGAAGAAATAGGAGGTGGGTTCGCTTTAGAATTAGATTTCTCACTCATTTTCTCAAGTTACCATTGTTGATAGCAAGCTTTTCTTCATGTGAAGAAGAAGAAGAAGAAGCAAGAATATGATAAGTGTTATATCAAAATAATAAAATAATTGAATACTTATCATATCCTAACTATGATTAAGTATAGAGAATCTACTAGGGTTAGTGAATGGTTAGGTTTAGTAGATGAAGACAAAATGGTCAAACCTTCTTGAAACTTCAACAAGCATCATGTTTTTCAAGCAACCATTTTGTTTTCTTCTCTCTTTATTTGTCCAAAAAATAAATGGATAAATAAATAAATGGATAATTCAAAACCCTAACCATTATGATAACCATAGTATAAGTCTTTACACAAAATCAAGTAAGTATGTATCATCAATCATGATACAATCAAGTGCACAAAAGTATATCATATATACAACTTGTGTACTACAAGTGAGAAAATCCATTTAAAGTGAACCAATACTAGTTAATGCAAAATAATATATCAAATATATAATTATGCATTAAATCATTAAATCAACACTTGATTTAACGACCCGGTCATATTGTTAGTGTATATGCCCTAGAGGCCATTACTGTATCATACTAGTTTGTATATTACTTAATGGAAGCTTGGGATATTCACCTTGTATAAACAATCTTGCTCAATATAGTAGTATGCTACTTGGTTTGTTTCTACTTCAATGTGTACATGTGCTTATTTTACGATATCACCTATACGCATTAGTGGAGCCCTTAGGATCTTTGCTTGATTACCAGCGTTGTGATGGCAGTCACACTAGTGGGGGCTGGGTAATCTATAAGCACATCCTTATACAGGTCCCTAGTCGCAGGACTATCGAGACAGGGCATCGATACTCCGGAGTAGACTAGCGTATGCGCTTCTCATCCCAGTGTGGGAGATGGTCTGTCCCACAGCCATCAGTACGTCGTACTGGAGATAGTATACGGGTGCTCGTTAGGTTACGAGTACACTGGACAGGACTCGTCGGGAACTGACAGGTTGGTATTATACCTATCGTCAGTTATCAGTTCCCAGGTGACATGAGTACAGCTTAGTCCGCTGACTTGACACTGGCACTTCGCCTCGAGTGTGTTCCCACTGCACTTTGATCACTACCCTACCACGGCTCAAAGGAGTCGTGCAAACAAGTAGTGGTTGGGTGCAGTCCCGAAGCACTTGGAGGCAGTGACGGTTAGACAGGATTCGTCTCTCCCGGTATTGGGGGTTGACATCGCGCTGTGTCTAGGAGAGCCATTACACAAGTAGTCCCTGGCCAGGGCAAGCGAGATATACTGGTAGGCTTCCAGTGTTATCTCAGGGTGTTTTGGGCTTCACTCCGACACGACTTGTACCGCTATTGGGGGACTGACGTTTTACCGCCCCCTAGGCCCGACATGCGATGTATCAGACGAACAGACCGGACTGTACGGAGAATGTCACATTCAGACTCAGTAGGAGTTCAGATGGGGTTCACCTCGTCAGCCTTCTTGTCAGCATCTACCTGGGGACCGTTACGCACAGCTAGTGCCGCTTGCGGTCTGTGGTTAAACCCACTGCCAGCGTAGTGTCGAGTCTTTAGAGTCCCATACAGAGGGTATTCGCCTCTGGGCAAAACAGAGTAGAGATCGCATGGTTTTGCGACAGGGTTCGTTCTCATCCGCGCACTTGTGCACGTTTTGGAGTCCGGACGGATTATACTGGCAGGCTCTGGTTTGAGCCAGATACTGGTATATGTTTTGGGGTTGCTTTCATATCTCGTTATTCTTGTTCCTCGGAACGAGAATGCAGGTGTGTATGCACAGTTGCTTGAGGCGGAGGATGAGGTATTTCATTAGGGTTTCGGAACGGGTGCGTTTGCACAGTTGACAGTCGTCATTTTCCAAACCCTAATAGATTTATGAAATATCAATTAATAATAGTAATTAAATGAAATATTGTTATGGTTGATTTTGTTGACTTGTTGACCATGGTTGACTTGTTGACCATGGTTGAAGTTTGACCACCATCATGCTTTGAAAAGATACTCCTTGATTCATGCTTACACTCATTTATTGAAAGTATGATAGTGGTCATTCCAAATTAACCATCAACTATTCTCATTTTCAATTATTATTATTAATTAGATATTTCCTTTTCTTTTAGTTATGGTTGCAAAAGAAAAGAGCTCATTCTATCATAATCATTCTCTCTCCTCACTTCATCTTCTTCTTCCTCAAGCTCAAGGTGATTCCTTCTCATGTGTTGAGAATCCCTCACCTTGAAAAGAAAACAACCCCTAGACACTCTCTACTCTCTCTAGGGTTCAAGGTTTAGCAAGCCGGAAATCCTAGTTCACTCAAAGTTCGAGAAAGAGCCCGAAGGTTGAACCCTCAGGTGGATCCATCTTCGACGGAAGAAGGCGACGAGAAGAGAACCATCAACCTCTACAAAGTTTAAAGAAGAAGGAGTTCAAGTTTAGGTATAACTCTTCATCCGAGTAGCTAACGCTCCTTTGTATGCTTGCTAGTTTAGTTTAGACACGATCCCGACCTTGTTTAGTCCATGTTGCCTCTTGCGATAAAAATTTGTTTTTATACCGTTTCCGCCTCCTCGTAAGCACCGGGGTTCGCAACGTGGACTTACAGTGGTATCAGAGCCTAACTAAACTTAAACTACCTAAGTAGTGAAGTGTAACGAAGTTCGGAAACGAAAAATCGCAAAACCGGAAAAACCAAAACCCTAAGTTTCTGTTAAAAATTTTTCTGGTCAAAACGAGATTTGTTACACACCTAAATTCGGCTCAGGGTTTTGTGTGAACACCCAAGAAAAACGATCCCATGATTCATTCAAACCGCCGCGGTTCCGCGGCATGAGGTAGGCATTTGCCGCGGAACCGCCGCCGTTTGTTGTCCTCTCGTCATCGTTTTTCGTGCAGTGTGTCTCTGTGTTGGTTTTGGGATTTTTAAGATATATTATATGTGCCCAGATTTTCCAGAACTGAAATTTACTTTTGGGGTCCTATAATTCCGTATTTTTTTCCGAACTTCACTGCACTTTGACTATGGTGGTTATATCTGTGATGTTTGCATGTATTGAGCGTCGGCTAATCGCTATAAGTCGATTAGTCGGGGTTATACATGATCTGTGTTTGATATTGGATTGTGTATATGAATGTGTTGGACTGTCGCGGGTGAATAGCCGGGGTGGATGTGAGATGAGCTTTTGTTTTTCTTTCATTCATTGTAAATGTAAATTGATGTAATATTATTATTTGTTTGGCCGCACAACCGGGTCGGGGTTGTAGCCGTCATTGTTGTTAGGTCCACGTTACCTCTCCCGGTACTTTCGGGGTTGCGAAAACGGTAAATCAAAATTTTTCTAAACTTTGTAACATGGACCGTAAAAGCCGGATCTTTGCTAAACTAAACTAGCATACTAGCTAAAGAGAGTTAGCTACTATGAAGATGGTTATACCTAAACTTGAACTCCTTCTCTTCTTGTTGTTGTTCTTCTTTCTTGTTCTTTGTAGAAGCTTGAATGGTTCTCTTCTCGTTGCCTTCTTCCGTCGAAGATGGATCCACCTCGAAGGTTCGACCTTTGGGCTCTTCCTCGATCTTTGAGTGAACTAGGGTTTCCGGCTTGCTAAACCTTGAACCCTAGAGAGAGTAGAGAGTGTCTAGGGGTTGTTTTCTTTTCAAGGTGAAGGAATCTCAACACATGAGAAGGAATCACCTTGAGCTAGAGGAGGAAGAAGATGAAGAGAGGAGAGAGAATGGATATGAAAGAATGAGCTATTTTCTTTTAGCAACCATAACTAAAAGAAAAAGGAAATATCTAATTAATAATAATAATTGAAAATGAGAATAGTTGATGGTTAATTTGGAATGACCACTATCATACTTTCAATAAATGAGTGTAAGCATAAATCAAGGAGTATCTTTACAAAGCATGATGGTGGTCAATATTCAACCTTGGTCAACAAGTCAACCATGGTCAACAAGTCAACAAAAAAATCAACCATAACATAATTCTCATTTAATTACTATTATTAATAGATAATCCATAAATCCATTAGGGTTTGGAAAATGATAACGGTCAACTGTGCATACGCACCCGTTCCGAAACCCTAATGAAAAAACCTCATCCTCCGCCTCAAGCAACTGTGCATACACACCTGCATTCTCGTTCCGAGGAAAAAGAATACCAAGATATAAAAGCAACCCCAAATATATATACCAGTATCTGGCTCAAACCAGAGCCCGCTGGCAATATCCGTCCGGACTCCAAACGTGCACAAGTGCGCGGATGAGAACGAACCCTGTCGCAAAACCATGCGACCTCTACTCTGTTTTGCCCAGAGGCGAATACCCTCTGTGTGGGACTCTAAAGACTCGACACTACGCTGGCAGTGGGTTTAACCACAGACCGCAAGCGGCACTAGCTGTGCGTAACGGTCCCCAGGTAGATGCCGACAAGAAGGCTGACGAGGTGAAACCCCATCTGAACTCCTACTGAGTCTGAATGTGACATTCTCCGTACAGTCCGGTCTGTTCGTCTGATACATCGCATGGCGGGCCTAGGGGGGCGGTAAACGTCAGTCCCCTAATAGCGGTACAAGTCGTGTCGGAGTGACGCCCAATACACCCTGAGATAACACTGGAACCTACCAGTACATCTCGCTTGCCCTGGCCAGGGACTACTTGTGTAATGGCTCTCCTAGACACAGCGCGATGTCAACCCCCAATACCGGGAGAGACGAATCCTGTCTAACCGTCACTGCCTCCAAGTGCTTCGGGACTGCTCCCAACTACTACCTGTTTGCACGACTCAGTAGAGCCGTGGTAGAGTAGTAATCAAAGAACAGTGGGAACACACTCGAGGCGAAGTGACAGTGTCAAGTCAGCGGACTAAGCTGTACTCATGTCACCTGGGAACTGATAACTGACGATAGGTATAATACCAACCATCAGTTCCCGACGAGTCCTGTCCAGTGTACTCGTAACCCAACGAGCACCCGCATACTATCTCAAGTACGACGTACTGACGGCTGTGGGACAGACCGTCTCCCGTGCTGGGATGAGAAGCGCATACGCTAGTCTACTCCGGAGCATCGATGCCCTATCTCGATACTCCCACGACCAGGGACGTGTATAAGGATGTGCTTGTAGATTACCCAGCCCCCACGAGTGTGATCGCCATCACAACGCCGGTAATCAAGCAAAGATCCTAAGGGCTCTACTAATGCGTATAGGTGATATAATAAATAAACACACATGTACACATTAAAGCAGAGACAAACCAAGTAGCATACTACTATATTGAGCAAGATTGTCTGTACAACTGTGAATATCCCAAGCTTCCATCAAGTAATATACATACTAGTATGATACAGTAATGGCCTCTAGGGCATATACACTAACAATCTCCCACTTGCACTAAGGCCATGTACTGGCGTATCGAAGACCTATCATCTCGATCAGCCGCTCGAACTGAGTCTGGGGTAAAGCCTTTGTGAATGGGTCCGCAGTGTTGTCCTTTGTATCCACTCTCCGCACCTCGATCTCCTGTCGATCAATGATCTCCCTGATCAGGTGATACCGCCTTAAGATGTGCCTGGATTTCTGATGGGACCTTGGTTCCTTCGCTAAAGCTATAGCCCCATTGTTATCGCAATACAAAGGTATTGGGTCAACAATGGACGGAACCACCTGAAGTTCACTAATGAACTTCTTAATCCAGACCGCCTCTTTTGCGGCATCGCTTGCAGCAATGTATTCAGCCTCCATCGTCGAGTCTGCGACGGTATCCTGCTTGGAACTCCTCCAACATACCGCCCCTCCGTTGAGGGTAAACACAAAACCCGAGACAGACTTGCTGTCATCTTTGTCACTCTGGAAGCTTGAATCGGTAAAGGACTCGACCCTGAGGTCTCCATTACCGTAAACCAGGAACATCTCCTTAGTCCTTCTCAGGTACTTGAGAATGTTCTTCACTGCTATCCAGTGGTCCTCCCCTGGGTCTGACTGATACCGGCTTACCGTGCTCAACGCGTAAGCTACATCTGGTCTTGTACATAGCATCGCATACATTATAGATCCTACCGCCGAAGCGTAGGGTATAGTGCTCATGCGAACCCTCTCCTCGTCAGTCTTAGGAGACATCTTCTTGGAGAGGGTAATTCTGTGCAATGCGGGTATGTTACCGCGCTTGGAACCCTCCATACTAAATCTCTTTAGTACGGTCTCTATGTACCTGGACTGTGAAAGTCCCAATAGTTTCTTGGATCTATCTCTATAGATCTTGATCCCCAGAATGTACGAGGCATCACCCAGGTCCTTCATGGAGAACCTTTGTGACAAAAACAGCTTGACCGATTGTAGCATAGGAACATCATTTCCTATCAAAAGAATGTCGTCCACGTACAAGACTAGGAACACGACAGTTCGTCCTACAATCTTCTTATACACACAGGGTTCATCTTCGTTCTTGATGAAATCAAATTCCTTGATTGCCTCATCAAAACAGATGTTCCAGCTCCGCGATGCCTGCTTTAATCCATAAATGGATTTAAGCAACTTGCACACCTTTCCGTTGCTCCCACTGTCTACGAAACCTTCTGGTTGATCCATGTAAACGCACTCTTCCAAACAACCGTTTAGGAAAGCCGTTTTAACATCCATCTGCCAGATTTCATAGTCATGGAACGCAGCAATGGCAAGTAGGATCCGAATGGATTTGAGCATAGCCACCGGAGAAAAAGTTTCATCATAGTCCAAACCAGGTCTTTGACGAAAACCTTTTGCAACGAGTCTAGCTTTATAGGTTTCCACCTGCCCATCTACACCAAGTTTCCTTTTGTAGATCCATTTGCATCCAACGGGTTTTACCCCAGGTGGAGCAATATCCATGGTCCACACTTTATTGGCGTACATGGACTCCATTTCAGATTGCATTGCTTCCTGCCACTTATCAGAGTCCCTACTGATAATGGCTTGCCTGAAACTGGTAGGGTCATCTTCTTCCAAGATGCAATCCTCTCGATCCCCGTCAATGAGAAAACCGTAGTATCTCTCGGGCGGATGAGAAACCCTACCAGATCTGCGGAGTGGCTGAGGTTCGTCTGGGGTCATTGAATCCTGAGGTTCTGTCAAACTTTCAGTTTCAGTTTGTGGTCGCTGAATTTCTTCCAATTCTACCGCGCTCCCACTAATTTCTTTTGCAAGAAACTCCGTTTCCAAGAAAACGGCATGCTGAGCAACAAACACCTTCTGTTCCTCGGTGTGGTAGAATAGATATCCATAACCATTCTTTGGATATCCCACAAACTTACATAAAACTGACCGTGCCTCCAGTTTATCCGGTTTATGCTTTTTAACATAAGCCGGACAACCCCATATCTTAGATCTTTTAAGATATGGCCTCTTTCCATTCCATATCTCGAACGGAGTTTTAGGCACAGATTTAGACGGAACATCATTCAATAGATATGCCGCTGTCTGAAGCGCATGTCCCCAAAATGAAAGAGGCAACTCAGCACTACTCATCATGGAGCGAACCATATCCAATAGGGTACGATTCCTCCGCTCCGAAACACCGTTGTGCTGTGGTGTATAAGGAGGAGTAAGCTGAGAGAGAATACCATTCTCTTTTAAGTAATCTAGGAATTCCGTGCTTAAGTACTCCCCTCCCCTGTCAGACCGGAGGATCTTGATACTTTTGCCTGTCTGGTTCTCTACTTCGTTTCTGAATTCCTTGAATTTCTCAAAAGCTTCAGATTTGTGTTTCATCAGATACACATATCCGAACCTAGAGAGATCGTCAGTGAATGTGATGAAGTACGAGAACCCACCCCTTGCATGTATAGACATCGGACCACATACATCACTATGTACGAGTCCCAAGAGCTCTGCTGCTCTTTCTCCATGTCCGGTGAACGGAGATTTGGTCATCTTTCCTTTGAGACAAGACTGACAAGTTCCATAAGATGAAAACTCGAACGCATTCAAGAGTCCATTTTTATGCAACTTACTCAGTCTTTTCTCTCCGATATGACCAAGTCTACAATGCCACAAGTAGGATTCATTTATATCTGAATTCTTCCTCTTGCGTGTGTTTTGTATGTTGAGAACTGTATTCTGATTTAGAACGTAGATACCATTAAACAGTGTACCCTCTGCAACCAGTACCTTATCAAGGTAAATGTTCATGATATTCTTTTCAAGAACAAAGTTATATCCTTCTTTATCAAATAAAGAAACTGATATGATGTTGCAAACCATGGAGGGTACATAGTAGCAATCGTTCAAAATCATAGTCTTGCCATTTGGCAATACTAGGTGATATTCACCGACGGCTGCCGCATTAACTTGTGCTCCGTTCGCTACTCTGAGCGACATATCACCCGGTGCAACTTTCCTACTTTTTCTCAGTCCCTGCAATAAATTACAGATATGAGATCCTGATCCGGTATCAAGTACCCAGGAGGTAGGGCTGACCGTAAAACAGTTCTCAATTACAAGAACACCTGAAGTAGATGCAAAACCATGCTTCTTCTTCAACTGGGTATCCTGGAAATCCATACTTTCCTCTTTCCCATTCTCATACTCATGACTGTTGTCACAAGTTAGAGCTGAACCAACTTTCCCCAGTCCCGAATAAAAATTCGGATCGGTCAAGCGATACATTTTATTATCTTGATTAGGGCGTGAAAAGGTTGCTGCCTGGAGAGAGAGAAAAGAAACACTCAGCGTATGCTCTTGCAAGATTAGATTGATTTATTAATTTATCTAACCAGGATGTCTCCCACTGTTTCCTCAAATCCTTCTTTAAAACCTTTTTAAAAGAAGAACTAGCCGGGTTTTAATTCACGTCACAATACTTGCTTAACCTTTCAGCCAGGCTAGTGTCGGTACTTCGAGGGAGGTTTTCCAACGCTTTCGCGAAGTTCCTTAATTAAAGAACCTCTTTTCCCTGTGGGCGTAACCCCGCTAACACCTTTCTTGACACCTACTAGGTTTATAGCATTGATCGTTAAGTGAAATAATCTCCCGAGAGTAAACCAACTCATCAGTGGGATCGGGATCCAACTGTCATTGTGTGATAACCAAGATGGAATCCACTCTAGTCACCACACTCCAGAAGGTATGCTAAATCTGCAAGTTTCAGTTCTTTTGAAACTCCCGATGTGGTTTTTGCCCCTAACTGTTCATGACCTTGACTAGGTCAACAAGCCACAAACTGTTAGACAAGTTCTACCCGTCATAATCCTGATTGCATTAAACCCACCCGTACGTGCCCTTGACTAGGTCAACAAGGCCGCACGACTGTCCTAACCAATCACATTTGCAATCCACAGAAAAAATATTATTTAGCTACCGTTCACTACGTCTTGACTAGGTCAACAAACGCAGCACGAATACTGAATAATATTAATCCGAAACGACGGAGGGCTACGGCTGGGTTTTTGGCGAAAAACCCGTTAACGTAATGAACTTGATATCGTTGAAGGAACCTGATTGCACCCTTTTGAAAATCATAGTGGCGAAAACTTTTGCTAAAGAGGTCACTCCCTGCGAAGGGATCTCGGCTCTTTCCTCGTCGAGTGAGGTGCTGGGTATTCATAAGATGAATACCTCGATGCAAAGCAAGAATAATCGACTATGGTGAAGTTATTACCCTGACGCAAACTTTTGTCCAAGGGGTCACTCCCGGTGAAGGGATCTCGGCCCTTGCCTCGTCGACTGAGGTGCTGGGTATTCATAACCGAATACCTCGATGCAAAACAAAAATGAGCATCCTTGCAATAACAGCTTTTTGAAAAACTTGTTCCAACAACGTCTTATAGGTTTATTTTCTTGCATTAGTTCTTTTAATGCGTGATATTCTTGCATTAGTTCTTTTAATGCGTCCCATCATTTAATCCTACCATTGCAGAAAACAACCAAAATATGACGTACGCTTATGCCATTCGCATTCGCCACGGGGTCCCGTCATCACTCGTTAGGTTACTTAACTAACGACAGAGCGGGGGCTGGGCTAGCGCGGCTGTAAAACATAAGCAACGCCTAAATAGTAAAGCAATGATAGACATTACAGATCACAGATGAATACATTGGATATACTAGCAATCCGCAATCCTTTCGAGCCTGGAACGAAAAACGGATAACACGGTCGCGGTGAATAGCCAAATACCCCACCCAAGACCCCTACGGGTGCGGCAAACTACCCGCCAAGAACTCGGTAGTTTGTGCACCCCCTCCATGGGTCTATCCTAGGAGCAAAAACAGTAAAAAGAATTATACAATGACGGCTACAACCCCGACCCGGTTGTGCGGCCAAACAAATAATATTATTACATCAATTTACATTTACAATGAATGAAAGAAAAACAAAAGCTCATCTCACATCCACCCCGGCTATTCACCCGCGACAGTCCAACACATTCATATACACATTCCAATATCAAACACAGATCATGTATAACCCCGACTAATCGTCTTATAGCGATTAGCCGACGTTCAATACATGCAAACATCACAGATATAACCAACATAGCCAAAGTGTAGCGAAGTTCGAAAAAAAAATACGGAATTATAGGACCCCAAAAGTGAATTTCAGTTCTGGAAAATCTGGGCACATATAATATATCTGAAAAATCCTAAAATCCCACCAGAAGAACACTGCACGAAAAACGATGCAGCAAGGAAACCAACCTGCGGCGCTTCCGCGGCACATGCCTACCTCGTGCCGCGGAAGCGCGGCGACTTAAATGAATTACGTCATCGTTTTTCTTCTGTGTTCAAACAAAACCCTGAGACGATTTTACAAGTATAAAGTTTTTCATTTAGAGCAGAAAAAAAAATTAACAGAAACTTAGGGTTTTGGTTTTTCCGGTTTTGCGATTTTTCGGTTTCGAACTTCCATACACTTCGCTACCAAGCTAGTTTAAGTTTAGTTAGGCTCTGATACCACTGTTAGGTCCACGTTACCTCTCCCGGTACTTTCGGGGTTGCGGAAACGGTAAATCAAAATTTTTCTAAACTTTGTAACATGGACCGTAAAAGCCGGATCTTTGCTAAACTAAACTAGCATACTAGCTAAAGAGAGTTAGCTACTATGAAGATGGTTATACCTAAACTTGAACTCCTTCTCTTCTTGTTGTTGTTCTTCTTTCTTGTTCTTTGTAGAAGCTTGAATGGTTCTCTTCTCGTTGCCTTCTTCCGTCGAAGATGGATCCACCTCGAAGGTTCGACCTTTGGGCTCTTCCTCGATCTTTGAGTGAACTAGGGTTT
Organism: Agapanthus africanus; assembly: GCA_030015575.1. Lineage (NCBI taxonomy): Eukaryota > Viridiplantae > Streptophyta > Magnoliopsida > Asparagales > Amaryllidaceae > Agapanthus > Agapanthus africanus. The sequence goes on from JASDDO010000299.1 coordinate 125,442, forward strand.
CCGGCTTGCTAAACCTTGAACCCTAGAGAGAGTAGAGAGTGTCTAGGGGTTGTTTTCTTTTCAAGGTGAAGGAATCTCAACACATGAGAAGGAATCACCTTGAGCTAGAGGAGGAAGAAGATGAAGAGAGGAGAGAGAATGGATATGAAAGAATGAGCTATTTTCTTTTAGCAACCATAACTAAAAGAAAAAGGAAATATCTAATTAATAATAATAATTGAAAATGAGAATAGTTGATGGTTAATTTGGAATGACCACTATCATACTTTCAATAAATGAGTGTAAGCATAAATCAAGGAGTATCTTTACAAAGCATGATGGTGGTCAATATTCAACCTTGGTCAACAAGTCAACCATGGTCAACAAGTCAACAAAAAAATCAACCATAACATAATTCTCATTTAATTACTATTATTAATAGATAATCCATAAATCCATTAGGGTTTGGAAAATGATAACGGTCAACTGTGCATACGCACCCGTTCCGAAACCCTAATGAAAAAACCTCATCCTCCGCCTCAAGCAACTGTGCATACACACCTGCATTCTCGTTCCGAGGAAAAAGAATACCAAGATATAAAAGCAACCCCAAATATATATACCAGTATCTGGCTCAAACCAAAGCCCGCTGGCAATATCCGTCCGGACTCCAAACGTGCACAAGTGCGCGGATGAGAACGAACCCTGTCGCAAAACCATGCGACCTCTACTCTGTTTTGCCCAGAGGCGAATACCCTCTGTGTGGGACTCTAAAGACTCGACACTACGCTGGCAGTGGGTTTAACCACAGACCGCAAGCGGCACTAGCTGTGCGTAACGGTCCCCAGGTAGATGCCGACAAGAAGGCTGACGAGGTGAAACCCCATCTGAACTCCTACTGAGTCTGAATGTGACATTCTCCGTACAGTCCGGTCTGTTCGTCTGATACATCGCATGGCGGGCCTAGGGGGGCGGTAAACGTCAGTCCCCTAATAGCGGTACAAGTCGTGTCGGAGTGACGCCCAATACACCCTGAGATAACACTGGAACCTACCAGTACATCTCGCTTGCCCTGGCCAGGGACTACTTGTGTAATGGCTCTCCTAGACACAGCGCGATGTCAACCCCCAATACCGGGAGAGACGAATCCTGTCTAACCGTCACTGCCTCCAAGTGCTTCGGGACTGCTCCCAACTACTACCTGTTTGCACGACTCAGTAGAGCCGTGGTAGAGTAGTAATCAAAGAACAGTGGGAACACACTCGAGGCGAAGTGACAGTGTCAAGTCAGCGGACTAAGCTGTACTCATGTCACCTGGGAACTGATAACTGACGATAGGTATAATACCAACCATCAGTTCCCGACGAGTCCTGTCCAGTGTACTCGTAACCCAACGAGCACCCGCATACTATCTCAAGTACGACGTACTGACGGCTGTGGGACAGACCGTCTCCCGTGCTGGGATGAGAAGCGCATACGCTAGTCTACTCCGGAGCATCGATGCCCTATCTCGATACTCCCATGACCAGGGACGTGTATAAGGATGTGCATGTAGATTACCCAGCCCCCACGAGTGTGATCGCCATCACAACGCCGGTAATCAAGCAAAGATCCTAAGGGCTCTACTAATGCGTATAGGTGATATAATAAATAAACACACATGTACACATTAAAGCAGAGACAAACCAAGTAGCATACTACTATATTGAGCAAGATTGTCTGTACAACTGTGAATATCCCAAGCTTCCATCAAGTAATATACATACTAGTATGATACAGTAATGGCCTCTAGGGCATATACACTAACAATTGTATAATTCTTTTTACTGTTTTTTCTCCTAGGATAGACCCATGGAGGGGTGCACAAACTGCCGAGTACTTGGCGGGTAGTTTGCCACACCCGTAGGGGTCTTGGGTGGGGTATTTGCTATTCACCGCGACCGTGTAATCCGCTTTTCGTTGCAGGCTCGAACGGATTGCGAATTGCTAGTATATCCAATGTATTCATCTGTGATCTGTAATGTCTATCATTGCTTTATATTTAGGCGTTGCTTATGTTTTACAGCCGCGCTAGCCCAGCCCCCGCTCTGTCGTTAGTTAAGTAACCTAACGAGTGATGACGGGACCCCGTGGCGAATGCGAATGGCATAAGCGTACGTCTTATTTTGGTTGTTTTCTGCAATGGTAGGATTAAATGATGGGACACATTAAAAGAACTAATGCAAGAATATCACGCATTAAAAGAACTAATGCAAGATAATAAACCAAGTTAAAGTCGTTGGAACACTTTCGAAAAACCACTCGGTTCTTTTCAAAAACTAACTTTTAAATGCGGAGCTTGAGCCACTCCTTCTAAAAGCTATCTCGTTCCATCGATTATATCAAGTTCACTATGTTCACGGTTTTTCCAAAACCATTCGTAGCCCTCCGTCGTTTCGCATGAATAGGCAATAGTATTCAAGCTATGTATTTTGGCCAAAGTCAAGGCATAGTGATTGGTAGCTATTGGGTGTTCATGTGTAGCATAGATAGATGCGTTGGTTTGGGACAGTCGTGCTGCCATTTTGGCCAAAGTCAAGGGTATGCACGGATGGATCCAAATTAACCTGGATAGTGACGGGCAGAACTTGACATGTGACTTATGATATTTTGGCCAAAGTCAAGGTCATAAGAGCATGGGGCAAAAATCCACATCGGGAGTTTCATAAGTACTGAAACTTGCTAGATTTGCATACCATTTGGAGTGTGATGATTCTGGTAGGATTCCTTCAGTTTCGTCACGCGATGATATTTGGATCCCGATCCTACTGTGAGTATATGCTACTCCTCGGGAAATTTCTCACTAAACGATCAATGCTATAAACCTAGTAGGTGCCTAGAAAGGTGTTAGCGGGGCTACGCCCCCAGGGAAAAGAGGTTCTTGAATTAAGGAACTTCGCGAAAGCGTTGGAAAACCTCCCTCGAAGTACCGACACTGGCCTGGCTGAACGGTTAAGCAAGTATTGTGCGGTGGGATTGATCCCGGCTAATTCTTCCTTTGTGGTTTGAGGAGGGATTCGAGAGACAGTGGGAGCCATCCTGTTTAGATAAATTAAAAACCATTCTAAACTTGCAAGAGCATCGTGCTAAGTGTTTCTTCTCTCCCCCTGCAGCGACCAAATCGAAATGACTGGACTTAAGTTACTTCTAGATAAAAACATACTGACAGGGCCAAACTACAAAGATTGGCTCAGGAATGTCAAATTAGCAATCGCTTACGACAAGCTGGGGTATCTTCTTACCACCAAAGCTCCCCCCGTCCCAGGTCCCACCTCCAGCGTCGCGGATAAGGAAATCCGTAAGACTTGGGAGATTGATTGTGCGAAGGCCAGGTGCCTCGTGCTTGCCTCTATGGACAACGAATATCAGAGGAGGCATGAGAATATGGACCTTGAGTCCATATTTCTCCATACAAAAGAACTGTATGGAAAGCAGTCTCGTATCGCAAGATACGAAGTGTCGAAGAAGTTATTTTCGACAAAGTTGGCCGTCGGATCATCGGTAGCGGACTACGTTCTTAAGATGATTGGCTACACTGAAGAGCTCGCGGAACTTAGGACCACGTTGGACAGTGAACTCTATACGGATTTAATTCTCCAGTCCCTTCCATCCACTTACGCCCAGTTTATACTGAACTTCAACTTACAAGAAAAGGAAGTTGAACTTTCAGAACTCCTCAACCTGCTGAGGAGCGCAGAGGGCACCTTATAGAAGGGTAGGGAAACACCCGCTTTGTTTGTAGGAGGATCTTCTTCCTCTAGGTCCAAGGCGAAAGCCAAGGGAAAGAGGAAGAAAGCCCCCGCCAAACCAAGAGGCGGTGTTAGTAAAGTGGGTACGAAGGGAAAGGAAAAGGCAACAAAGATTGCGGGGAAGCTTGTTGGAAAGGAAGAATGCTTCTATTGTCATAAGAGTGGACACTGGAAGAAAGATTGCAGGGCTTGGAAGGCCAGGACACAGGAACTGAAGCAGGTTGCGGCTTCAGCTTCAGGTGTGTATGTTATTGAAAACTGTCTTTCTATAAACTCTACTTCCTGGGTATTGGATACCGGATCAGGATCTCATATCTGTAATTCTTTGCAGGCGTTGAGAAACCGTAGGTTTTTGAAGGCAGGTGACATGACCCTCAGAGTTGCGAACGGAGCTAGCATGGATGCTAAAGCCGTAGAGGACTATCACCTGGGAATGTCAGATGGGCATGTTTTGGTTTTGCGTAATTGCTTTTTTGTACCCAACGCAACTTGTAATATCATTTCTGTATCTTTGGTTTCTAAAGAAGGTTATGAATTTGCGTTTGTAAGTAATGTTGTAAACATTCACCTTAATCAAGTTCTGATTGGGTCAGGTACACTGAGCAATGGTATATACGTATTAAACCAACCACAGATTTTCAATGTCCAGAATACACACAAAAGAAAGTCTCCAGATATCAATCAGACTTTCTTATGGCATTGTAGACTGGGTCACATCAATGAGAGAAGGTTGACTAAGTTACATAAAGAAGGATATTTGGATCCGTTCGAATATCAATCATATGCCACTTGTCAATCCTGTCTCAAAGGAAAGATGACAAAGACTCCGTTCACTGGACACGGAGTAAGAGCGAGCGAGCTCTTGGGACTCGTACACAGCGATGTGTGCGGTCCAATGTCTACACATGCGCGAAGCGGTTATTCTTACTTCATTACTTTTACGGATGATTTTTCAAGATACGGTTATGTCTTCTTAATGAAACATAAGTCCGAAGCTTTTGAAAAGTTCCAGGAATATAAGAATGAAGTGGAAAAACAGACCGGCAAAAGTATCAAGATTCTAAGATCGGATCGAGGTGGAGAATACTTAAGTGCCGAGTTCCTGAATTACTTAAAAGAGAATGGAATTCTCTCTCAGCTTACTCCTCCATACACTCCGCAACACAACGGTGTATCGGAGAGACGGAACCGAACCCTATTGGATATGGTACGGTCCATGATGAGTAACGCTGAGTTACCGCGATCATTCTGGGGGTATGCGCTAGAATCAGCTGCGTACCTTTTGAACCGAGTTCCTACTAAGATTGTGCCTACTACACCATATGAGATGTGGTGTGGGAAGAGACCCCATCTCAGTCATATTAAGACTTGGGGAAGTCCAGCTTTTGTTAAAAAGCAGCATGCGGACAAGCTCGAGGCACGCTCAGTACTGTGTAAGTTTGTGGGATATCCAAAGAATTCCAAGGGATATCTCTTCTACTACGAAGAGGAACAAAAAGTTCTTGTTTCTCGTCATGCCCACTTTCTAGAACACCAGTTCTTAGAAAAAGAATTAAGTGGGAGCGCAGTAGAACTGGAAGAAATTCCAGAACCACACACTATTACTGAAAGCTTAGTGGAACCAGAGGGTTCAAATGAACAGGACATTCCTACGCCGCTCCGCAGGAGTAGTAGGCAGTCTCATCCGCCCGAGAGATACTACGGTTTTCTCATAGACGGGGATAGAGAGGATTGCATCATAGATTATGATGAGCCTACTAGCTTCCAGCAGGCCGTTCAGAGCGTTGACTCGGTAAAAGGCTGGATGCAATGCGGACCGAAATGGAGTCCATGTACACCAACAAAGTATGGACGTTGGACATTGCTCCAGACGGGGTAAAACCCGTAGGATGCAAGTGGATCTTCAAAAGGAAGATTGGTGTAGATGGACAGGTTGAGACCTATAAAGCTAGACTTGTAGCAAAAGGTTTCCGTCAAAGACCTGGCTTGGACTATGACGAAACTTTTTCTCCAGTGGCTATGCTGAAATCCATTCGGATCCTTCTTGCCATTACTGCCTTCCACGAATATGAGATTTGGCAGATGGACGTAAAAACCGCTTTTCTAAATGGAAATTTAGAGGAGTGTGTCTATATGGATCAGCCAGAGGGTTTCATTCAGAGTGGGAGCAGCGGAAAGGTGTGCAAGTTGCTTAAGTCCATCTATGGACTGAAGCAGGCATCGCGGAGTTGGAACATCTGTTTTGATGAGACGGTCAAGGAATTTGACTTTATCAAAAATCCAGATGAACCATGCATCTATAGTAGATTTGTAGCGAGAACTGTAGTATTCCTTGTTTTATACGTGGATGACATTCTCTTAATAGGAAATGACATTCCTATGCTACAATCTGTCAAGGGTTTCTTGTCACACAGGTTCTCCATGAAAGACCTGGGTGATGCCTCATACATCCTGGGGATCCGGATCCATCGTGATAGATCCAAGAGGATATTAGGACTTTCACAGTCCAGGTACATCGATACCGTACTGAAAAGATTCAGTATGGAAGATTCCAAGCGCGGTAACCTACCGGCTTGTCACGGGATCACCCTCTCTAAAGAGATGTCTCCCAAGACTGATTTGGAAAGGGATCGCATGTCTATTATACCCTACGCTTCTGCGGTAGGCTCTATAATGTATGCGATGTTGTGTACCAGACCGGATGTAGCTTATGCACTGAGTGTGGTAAGCAGGTATCAGTCAAACCGTGGGGAGAAACACTGGATAGCAGTAAAGAACATTCTCAAGTACCTGAGAAGGACTAAGGAGATGTTCTTGGTGTATGGCGGAAAAGACCTCCAGATCGAGGCCTTTGCTGACTCCAGCTTCCAGAGTGACAAGGATGATTCCAAGTCCATGTCGGGTTTTGTCTTTACCCTCAACGGAGGGGCGGTGTGTTGGAAGAGTTCCAAACAGGAAACCGTAGCAGACTCGACTATGGAAGCGGAATACATCGCTGCATCTGATGCCGCAAAAGAAGCTGTCTGGATAAGGAAGTTCTTAAAAGAACTTCAGGTGGTTCCGTCCATTGTTGACCCAGTACCTCTGTATTGCGACAACAACGGGGCTATAGCTTTAGCAAAGGAACCCAGGTCCCATCAGAGATCCAGGCACATCTTGAGGCGGTATCACCTGATCAGGGAGATCGTGGATCGCAAGGAGATCGAGGTTCGGAGGGTTGCTTCAGAAGAAAACACTGCAGATCCATTCACCAAGGCCCTACCCCAGACTCAGTTCGAGCGGCTGATCGAGATGATAGGTCTTCGATACGCCAGTACATGGCCTTAGTGCAAGTGGGAGATTGTTAGTGTATATGCCCTAGAGGCCATTACTGTATCATACTAGTTTGTATATTACTTAATGGAAGCTTGGGATATTCACCTTGTATAAACAATCTTGCTCAATATAGTAGTATGCTACTTGGTTTGTTTCTACTTCAATGTGTACATGTGCTTATTTTGCGATATCACCTATACGCATTAGTGGAGCCCTTAGGATCTTTGCTTGATTACCAGCGTTGTGATGGCAGTCACACTAGTGGGGGCTGGGTAATCTATAAGCACATCCTTATACAGGTCCCTAGTCGCAGGACTATCGAGACAGGGCATCGATACTCCGGAGTAGACTAGCGTATGCGCTTCTCATCCCAGTGTGGGAGATGGTCTGTCCCACAGCCATCAGTACGTCGTACTGGAGATAGTATACGGGTGCTCGTTAGGTTACGAGTACACTGGACAGGACTCGTCGGGAACTGACAGGTTGGTATTATACCTATCGTCAGTTATCAGTTCCCAGGTGACATGAGTACAGCTTAGTCCGCTGACTTGACACTGGCACTTCGCCTCGAGTGTGTTCCCACTGCACTTTGATCACTACCCTACCACGGCTCAAAGGAGTCGTGCAAACAGGTAGTGGTTGGGTGCAGTCCCGAAGCACTTGGAGGCAGTGACGGTTTGACAGGATTCGTCTCTCCCGGTATTGGGGGTTGACATCGCGCTGTGTCTAGGAGAGCCATTACACAAGTAGTCCCTGGCCAGGGCAAGCGAGATATACTGGTAGGCTTCCAGTGTTATCTAAGGGTGTTTTGGGCTTCACTCCGACACGACTTGTACCGCTATTGGGGGATTGACGTTTTACCGCCCCCTAGGCCCGACATGCGATGTATCAGACGAACAGACCGGACTGTACGGAGAATGTCACATTCAGACTCAGTAGGAGTTCAGATGGGGTTCACCTCGTCAGCCTTCTTATCGGCATCTACCTGGGGACCGTTATGTACAGCTAGTGCCGCTTGCGGTCTGTAGTTAAACCCACTGCCAGCGTAGTGTCGAGTCTTTAGAGTCCCACACAGAGGGTATTCGCCTCTGGGCAAAACAGAGTAGAGATCGCATGGTTTTGCGACAGGGTTCGTTCTCATCCGCGCACTTGTGCACGTTTTGGAGTCCGGACGGATTATACTGGCAGGCTCTGGTTTGAGCCAGATACTGGTATATGTTTTGGGGTTGCTTTCATATTTCGGTATTCTTGTTCCTCGGAACGAGAATGCAGGTGTGTATGCACAGTTGCTTGAGGCGGAGGATGAGGTATTTCATTAGGGTTTCGGAACGGGTGCGTTTGCACAGTTGACAGTCATCATTTTCCAAACCCTAATAGATTTATGAAATATCAATTAATAATAGTAATTAAATGAAATATTGTTATGGTTGATTTTGTTGACTTGTTGACCATGGTTGACTTGTTGACCATGGTTGAAGTTTGACCACCATCATGCTTTGAAAAGATACTCCTTGATTCATGCTTACACTCATTTATTGAAAGTATGATAGTGGTCATTCCAAATTAACCATCAACTATTCTCATTTTCAATTATTATTATTAATTAGATATTTCCTTTTCTTTTAGTTATGGTTGCAAAAGAAAAGAGCTCATTCTATCATAATCATTCTCTCTCCTCACTTCATCTTCTTCTTCCTCAAGCTCAAGGTGATTCCTTCTCATGTGTTGAGAATCCCTCACCTTGAAAAGAAAACAACCCCTAGACACTCTCTACTCTCTCTAGGGTTCAAGGTTTAGCAAGCCGGAAATCCTAGTTCACTCAAAGTTCGAGAAAGAGCCCGAAGGTTGAACCCTCAGGTGGATCCATCTTCGACGGAAGAAGGCGACGAGAAGAGAACCATCAACCTCTACAAAGTTTAAAGAAGAAGGAGTTCAAGTTTAGGTATAACTCTTCATCCGAGTAGCTAACGCTCCTTTGTATGCTTGCTAGTTTAGTTTAGACACGATCCCGACCTTGTTTAGTCCATGTTGCCTCTTGCGATAAAAATTTGTTTTTATACCGTTTCCGCCTCCCCGTAAGCACCGGGGGTCGCAACGTGGACTTACACATATTACATATAACCGACTAATATTCAATGTATCGGCTTATCGAATCAATCCTTGATTCGATAACTAGGTTATATCGCATACAACCATTATGATACATTCATCACGAGAATGGTATACGGTATCATATACACGCTTTATTATCTGTCCTGCACATATCTCATATGCGCTCCTATTTCGTTTCGCTTGAGCCGGAAAACCTCTGTGTAGGACTCTAAAGACTCGTCAATACGCCGGCAGCAGATGATGATCATATCAAACACCCACAAGCCGCAAGCGGTCTGCTAAACGTAACGGCCACCCGGGTATTGAGCGATCAGAAGATCGACGAGCAAGCCCGCTCATACTCCTGTGAATCCAACCAGTAACACTTACCGTACAGTCCGGTCTCGTCGTCTGATATGTCGCATATCTCGCCTAGGGGTGGTAAACGTCAGACCCCAACAGCTCGATAAGTCGTGTCGATATGAGGTCTATAACAGTTCGAGAAACTACAGGTAACACTTACCAGTAAATCTCAGCAACCCTGGCCAGAGATTTCCGGTTATAGCCAATCGACCACAGCGCAACATCAACCCTCTATACCGGGAGAGACGAATCCCCTCCTACCGCTCATTGCCTCCATGTGACTCGGGACTGTACCCAAAAACCACCGTTTTGCACGCCCTCTTGGACGTGGTAAGCTGGAAATCAAAGCACAGTGGGAACCACACAAGACTCTATGACGATCTCGGGTCAACAGACTACTCTGTACCAGTGTCACCAGAGAACTGCCATCTGACGTGAGGTATAATACCATCTGGGAGTTCTCGGCGAGTCCGTCCAGTGTACCCAGTCTCCACTGAGCACCCGTATATCATCTCTGATGTCAAACACCAATGGATATGGGATCATCCATCGCCCATCTGTATGGGTCGAGAAGGTATACGCTAGTCTACTCTGGTATATCGATGCCCCGTCTCGATATACCCACGACTAGGGACCTTGAAGGATGTACTTATAGACTACCCTGTCCCCAGTAGTATGATCCGCATCATAGTCCAGGTAGTCAAGTACACATCCTAAGGGCTTTACTAACATGTATCAGAGAGACAATCAGTGTACACGTTAAAGTAAAGATCAATCAGATAGCATACTATCATGTCGAGCAAGAAAGTCCTCCCTATATATGTCCAAGCATCCACTACAATATACATCCTATGTATATTAATGGCCTCTAGGGCATACATATAACTAACAATCTCCCACTTGCACTAGGGCCATCTGATAGCAGTGGTTGTAGTATCTCATACTCAACCATCCCATAAAAGTCTCTCTCTGGGAAAAGGCCTTTGTGAGTGGATCCGCCGTGTTATCCTCTGAGTCTGCTCTCCTAACCTCGATCACCCTGGAGATCAACCATCCTTATCACGTAATACTGCCTTAGAATATGTCTGGATCACTGATGGGACGGGCGTTCCTTGGCATAAGCCACAACTCCATTGTCACACAATGGTAGGAACGGAGTTCATCTCATGAACTATTATACATCCAGACTGCCTCTTTGGTAGCATCTCAAATAGCGATGTATCGAGCCTTTATTGTCTAGTATGCCACGGTATCTAGCTCGGAACTCTTCCAACATATCGTCCCATTACTGAGGGTAAAGACAATGCCTGTGACTGACATTCAGTCGTCCTTATCACTCTGGAACCCTTCCAGTGATTCTCCCCAGGATCGGTTGATACCATCTCACTACAACGAGTGAGAATTCTAACATCCAATTAGATCTATCTCATAGATCCAAAACCCTGGATTTAGGAGGTATCACTTTGATCCTATATGGAGAATCATTGTGATAAGCGGAGATTGACCGAGCGTAGCATAGGAAACTCCTTCCCTATCAGGAGCATGTCATCCACGTACTCTACGAGGATCGTCACTATACTCCCTACTACCTTTTTGTTTATACAAGCTTCATCTACCATTTTGATGATGTCAAACTCTTTGACTAACACATCAAAACAGATGTCCCAACTCCGCGATACCTGCTTTATCCTATAAAGCATCTTGTACACGTTTCCGCTGCTCCCACTGTCTACGAAGCCCTCTGGTTGTGTACTTATAGACGTTCTATTCTAAACCATCATTTAGAAAAGTAGTCATGGCACCCAACCGCCAGATATCGTAGTCATGGTATGTAGCCGTGGCAAGTAGGATCTGGATGGACTTAAGCATAGCCACTTGAAAAGGTTTCATCATAATCCACGCCTGGTCGATGACGAAAAGCTTTAACAAGTCTAGCTTTGAAAGTCTCAACTTTTCCATCTACACCAAGTAATCTTCTCAAGATATACTTGCTCCTGATGGGGATTTAACCCTTCAGATATAGCAACCAAAGTCCATACTTTGTTGGTGTACATGGATTCCATCTCAGATCGCTAAGCATCCAGCCATTCTTATAGAGTCCCACTCCTGATGGCCAGCTCGAAACTAGTTGGGTTATCATCTCATGATGCAATCCTCGCTCCCACTGTCATAGAGAAACCGAAGTATCTCTCAGGTGGGTGAGGAACCCTACTAGATCGGCGGAGAGGCTGAGGTTCATTCGTAACTATTGAATCCTTTGGTTTTATCAAATCATCTGCTGTATTTTGTATAGCTGGAACATTTCCAGTTGTACATAACAGATCTTGCCTCGAGTTTGTCCCGATTTTGCTTTTAGACATAGGCCGGACAACCCCAAATCTTAACTAGCTTAAGAGATGGGCTCTTTCCATTCCATATCACATATGAAGTGGTAGGCAACTGATTTGATTCGAACCCTATTCAATAGGTATGCAGCTTCTCAAGCGCATAACTCCCAAAAAGGAAACAGGTAACTCAGTAGTACTCATCATAGAGCACACCTTATCATATAGGGTGTGATTGCTCCGCCCCGATATACCATCGTGCTATGGTGTATACGGAGGAGTAATGCTGAGAGAGAATCCCATTCTCCTTTAGAATAGTCCAGGAATTCCGTGCTCAAGTATTCTCCTTCTTGATCACATCAAAGGACATAATACTTATACCCGTATTGGTTCTCTACTTCTAACTTATATTCTGTGAATATCTCAAAAGGTTCGGACTTGTGTTTCAACAGGAACATAAGTCTGAATCTCGAATGATCATCAGAGAATGTAATGAAGTACAAGGAACCGGTCTTGGCATATGTAGACAGGGGACCTTACATACATCAACATGTATCAATCCCAAGAGTTCACTAACTCTTTCTCTGTTTCCAATAAACAGAGCTGGTGTCATCTTATCTCTGTGACATGACTGGCAAGTTTTACAAGATGTAAATTGAAACTGATTTAAATATGCATCTAAAATGTAACTTCATCCAGTCGGATCGCATTGATATGACCTAGTCTACAATGCCTCAAGAAGGATTCGTTCATTTCTGAACTCTTCCTCTTGTGTGTGTTCCGTACACTAAAGAACTGTAGTTTGATTTAGAGCATCAATGCTTTTAGATAACGTGCCTGAGCCGATCAACTTTTGATATAGGAAATGTTCAAAACATTATCCAACAATACAAAATTTTATCATTTTTTTACTTATAAAGAGATTGATATAATTTTGTATATCAGGTTCGGTATCTAATAACATTTGTTCAGAATCAATGTACTGGTCATACAGGGTGACAGTGACCAACAGACTTGGCTGCAACACTTGCCCCGTTTTCTGCCTCATGCAACTTATCACCCGTTCTCAGTTTTTCTACCTTTTTGTAGCCCTATGTAACAGATTACATATCTGGGATCCTGATCCGGTATCATATACCCAGGATGCGGAGGATACTGAGAAACAGTTCTTTGTAATGAACACACCCGAAGATGATGCATTAGCATGCACTCTCTTCGTTTGGGCGGCACGGGAATTCTGGTAATCCCCAATTTCCTGCTCTGTCTTATAAAAATTATAAGTTGGAGCAGGACCAACGTTCCCCAGCTCAGTATAACAAGCGGGTTCGGTCAATATTCCGTATTATTATCTTGATTAAGGCGTGATATGGTCGCTACCTGGAGAGAGAGAGAAGAAAACACTCAGCGTGCGCTCTTGCAAGAATAGATTGGTTATTATTTTATCTAATCAGGATGGCTCCCACTGTTTTTTATCAAATCTTCCTTCAAACCCTAAAAGGAAAGACTAGCCGGGATTAATTACACACTACAAGTTCGCCAATCTTTCAGCCAGGCCAGTGTCGGTACTTTGAGGGAGGTCCCCCGTGCTTACGCACGAACCTAATTAATGTTAACCTCGTTTTCCCAGAGGCGTAACCTCGTTAACACCTTTCTAGACACCTACTTGATCGGCTAATTGTAATGTGTAGAACTCTCCCAGGAGTAACTCTTACTCGCAGTGGGTATCGGGATCTAACTATCTCATAGAAGGTATGCAATCTCATTGCAAATTTCAACACTTGAAATTCCCGATAATATTTTGCCCCTAACGTGCTATGACCTTGATGAAAGCTAACAAACCATAGCCCGCTAGTCAAGTTCAACCCGTACATTTCTTGATTGAATTAAACCCTCCCGCACGACCCTTGACGAAAGCCAACAAAGCCGCACGACTACCCTAATCCAATCGCATCGTATGTAGCAGATAAGCAGCATATAGCTACCGCACACTGCACCTTGACGAAAGCCAACAAATGCAGCACGAATACTATATACAACTTATCTGAAATGACGGAGGTCTACGACAGGTTTTTCTGAAAACCTATTGTGTAATGAACTTGATATCGTTGTAGAATCAAATAATTTTAAAATGGAGTGTTTTTGAGGCTTTTCGAGTTTTGCTAAAGGGGTCACTCCCGGTGAAGGGATCGTCGGCCCTTTCCTCGTCGAATGAGGTGCGGGATATATCATATATATCACTGTGCAAAGTAGAAACTATAGAAGCAATCAAAAAGACAAACCGAGTGTGTAGCATCTACCAGTTATTGCTAAAGGAGTCACTCCCGGTAAAGGGATCTCGGTCCTTTCCTCATCGAATAAGGTGCAGGATATATCACATATACCGCTGTGCAAAGCAAGAACTGTAGCTACCTGTTTTATTTTTGAAATTCGATTCTACAACATCTTTAGGTTTCTTTTTACTTTCATTAATCTCATTAATGAAGTCCCATCATTTAAGTACCTAAACATCACAGATAAATACGACGTATACTTATGCCATCCGCATTCGCCTCGATGTCCCCTCGTGCACCGTTAGGTTAGGTAACTAACGGCAGAGCGGGGCAGGGCTAGCACGGGTGTAAAACATAAGTAACGTCTATATAATATATCATATATACTATATACCGTATCCATCACAGAACATATCACATGATCACATCACAGATATCGCAGCAGAAGAATCATATGAAATATTGGATATACTAGGACGTCCGTGTTTTGAATACGAGCCAGTATAAAACACGGATTCCACGGTCATGATGAATAGCCAAACCCACACCCCTAGACCCCTACGAGAGCGGCAAGCAACCCTACCAATTCTAGAGTTAGGAGACCCGGACTCGACTCCTCGAGTTGGTCTCCCACTGGACTCCAGAACCCGGTTACTTGTGCTCCCCTCCTTGGGTCTATCCTAGTGCGGAAAAGTAAATAATATACAAAGGGTGACATCTTCCGCAACCTGGAAGTGCCCCAATAAAAGAATATTACATACAAGGTTTTACATGAATGAAAATGAAAAACACTCATCTCACATAAAAAAACCCGGTTATTCAAACACGACGATCCAATGTAACATATCCAGCAACACATAACATCATATGTCATCAACGTAAGTAAATATGCCCATCCCAATTGTCGTTGACATATAGCAACGAAACCGGCGATATCACATATTACACTTACGGTCACAGAAAAGAAAGTGTAAAACTACAACAGTTGGAATCCGCAACCTGCATAGACATCGCATGCCTAATCAAATGAATTCCTTAGACATCACATGCCTAACAATTATAAACCCCGCATTTTAGTCTCAAAATCGAAAACACTTTTCAATATCAGGTCGGGCAATTCAACAGGATTCCCGACATTCTGATCGAATGCTCGTCGCAAACTTTAGTAGGCGGCCGCACCCCCGACGCCGTCGACGAAGTGCATCAAGGCGGAACACTGCTACCGCGAGCACCCGAACGGATGCTTTCGGCGACGGGGTTCTCCTACAGTCACTTGGTCGGGGCTAAGGGGTGTAGCTGTCTATTAAGTTTATCCGGCGAGTATCCGCGTACGCTACGTGATTGCAACGGACTTTTAATCACATCAAAATTCCGTGGCAACCGATCAAGTGAGACTAAAGTGCTATGTTTATAACATTCATACAGTTATCTCATAACTTGTTGTGAATTCCAATTGTTGTATCCCATTCCAGATAAATAGAAAATGTTAAACTTTCCGATCGAACATTCAAACACCCAAGTTTTCCCGAAACAGATCAACACATGAAATAAGCTTAAAAACATTCATTTCGTGCCTCAGTAGCAACGGTCCAGCCGTAGAAGGGTCAAGCCAACGCCTCACATGTGGCACGCCGTACTGCCCCAAACCCGAAGGTTCAAAAGGCAGTTCAAGACGGTCACATAATCGAGTTAAGGTTTGTTGTCTTCTAGAGGGTCCATCGCGTTACTTGCACTACTTAGAACGTCATTAAACTACGGAAAAATCCAACACTTGGAAATTTCCCGACAGGGGAAAAAGTGGGTATTTATATCCGGTCGAACTTTTTAACATATTCAAAAATTATCCGGAAAAAACACACAGACAAAATTAGACAATCCGATCGAAGCACCGAGTCCCCAATACAACCTAGAAATTTCAACTCATTAATAAATATTAAAAATTCCCAGGAAAACCTGCACTGCAAAGTAAGAATTACTGTGCCAAATTCTATGCAAGATAAGACAAAACGGCCGCGGAACCGCCGCACGAGCCATGCTCGTGCCGCGGAACCGCGGCGGTTTGATGGGATTAGGGTATCGAACTTCACAGTAACTCTTAGATATTCCTGCTGGTTTTTCTGCATATTTTTAATATAGAAAAATCCACATTTTTCAAAAATGTACAGAGAGCAATTTTTGGGTTAGGGTTTCGGTTCGAACGGACTTCTAACTCCGTCTACGCGTCGCCTAAGGCTCTAGCTAGGCTCTGATACCACTGTAGGGTTTCTAGGCACACTAATGAGGTCTCACAAGGCATCAACCATGCCAATTTCAAATTTTACAAGTGCTGAGAAACCCTAATACGGATCGTTAACTAGAATTTTAGGCGAAAAAGAAACTAGTTAACAACTTAACTATAAGAACGGAAATACAACCTTTGTAGATCCGGTTCTCCACCTCCATGGCTCCATGATGAAGTCTCCTTGCTGTCCAAATCAAATCCCGGGCTCTAGTGTCGGCTTCATCGGAGAAATGGACGGGCTAGGTCATCGACTACGATGCCGAAGATGATCTACGTCGAGGCATCACAAGATCAAGCTCCCACATCACCAAGTCATGAAACTTGTGAAGAAAACACCCTATACTACTTGGCAAGAGGTAGAGGATGAAGAAATAGGAGGTGGGTTCGCTTTAGAATTGGATTTCTCACTCATTTTCTCAAGTTTCCATTGTTGATAGCAAGCTTTTCTTCATGTGAAGAAGAAGAAGAAGAAGCAAGAATATGATAAGTGTTATATCAAAATAATAAAATAATTTAATACTTATCATATCCTAACTATGATTAAGTGTAGAGAATCTACTAGGGTTAGTGAATGGTTAGGTTTAGTAGATGAAGACAAAATGGTCAAACCTTCTTGAAACTTCAACAAGCATCATGTTTTTCAAGCAACCATTTTGTTTTCTTCTCTGTTTATTTGTCCAAAAATAAATGGATAAATAAATAAATGAATAATTCAAAACCCTAACCATTATGATAACCATGGTATAAGTCTTTACACAAAATCAAGTAAGTATGTATCATCAATCATGATACAATCAAGTGCACAAAAGTATATCACATATACAACTTGTGTACTACAAGTGAGAAAATCCATTTAAAGTGAACCAATACTAGTTAATGCAAAGTAATATATCAAATATATAATTATGCATTAAATTATTAAATCAACACTTGATTTAACGACCCGGTCATATCGCATATAACCGACTAATATTCAATGTATCGGCTTATCGAATCAATCCTTGATTCGATAACTAGGTTATATCGCATACAACCATTATGATACATTCATCACAAGAATGGTATACGGTATCACATACACGCATTATTCTCTGTCCTGCACATATCTCATATGCGCTCCTATTTCGTTTCGCTTGAGCCAGGAAACCTCTGTGTAGGACTCTAAAGACTCGTCAATACGCCGGCAGCAGATGATGATCATATCAAACACCCACAAACCGCAAGCGGACTGCTAAACGTAACGGCCACCCGGGTATTGAGCGATCAGAAGATCGGCGAGCAAGCCCGCTCATACTCCTGTGAATCCAACCAGTAACACTTACCGTACAGTCCGGTCTCGTCGTCTGATATGTCGCATATCTCGCCTAGGGGTGGTAAACGTCAGACCCCAACAGCTCGATAAGTCGTGTCGATATGAGGTCTATAACAGTTCGAGAAACTACAGGTAACACTTACTAGTAAATCTCAGCAACCCTGGCCAGGGATTTCCGGTTATAGCCAATCGAACACAGCGCAACATCAACCTCCTATACCGGGAGAGACGAATCCCCTCCTATCGCTCATTGCCTCCATGTGACTCGGGACTGTACCCAAAAACCACCGTTTTGCACGCCCTCTTGGACGTGGTAAGGTGGAAATCAAAGCACAGTGGGAACCACACAAGACTCTATGACGATCTCAGGTCAACAGACTACTCTGTACCAGTGTCACCAGAGAACTGCCATCTGACGTGAGGTATAATACCATCTGGGAGTTCTCGGCGAGTCCGTCCAGTGTATCCAGTCTCCACTGAGCACCCGTATATCATCTCTGATGTCAAACACCAATGGATATAGGATCATCCATCGCCCATCTGTATGGGTCTAGAAGGTATACGCTAGTCTACTCTGGTATATCGATGCCCCGTCTCGATATACCCATGACTAGGGACATTGAAGGATGTACTTATGGACTACCCTATCCCCACTAGTATGATCCGCATCATAGTCCAGGTAGTCAAGTACACATCCTAAGGGCTTTACTAACATGTATCAGAGAGACAATCAGTGTACACGTTAAAGTAAAGATCAACCAGATAGCATACTATCATGTCGAGCAAGAAAGTCCTCCCTATATATGTCCAAGCATCCACTACAATATACATCCTATGTATAGTAATGGCCTCTAGGGCATACATATAACTAACATACTATCCCAAATTTCAAGATGTGTGCAAATGCATATAGTAGGGTATTAACGTTCAGATGTTTGGACTCAAAATTATGGATTATTTTTTAGACTTATTTCTATTATCAGATTAGTAATTTCCTTCATCTTACTAACCCTTGGGACAATAGCTCATGACTATGTATTACTAGTTTTGTTTTAAAATATCTAATTTTCTTACATTTCTTAAATCTCTTCCTCTCTTTCATATGTATTTTTCACTTGCTAACTTTTATTTTCAATTTTTTTTATTTAGTGCTTTTATTTTTATAGTATAATGAAAAATGATACGTGAATAAGCACAAACTCTTAAACCTATTTGCAGCAATGTCCTCGCTGATGTGATCTTTTAAGCTCAAAACCTATAGACTTGGATGGAAAAGTCTGCATTGATTAGTAAAGGGGACAAGAGTTAATGACAGTGAAATCCTCCCCCAAACTTATTTTTGGCTCATAATCATGCAAAAAAATTCTTTTCTTTCAAGAGCCGGTTATTTTTCTTCTTTCCCCCCAAACTTTAGTAAAACAATATTTTCATTACTATGGAGTGAAATTCAATATAACAAGGGGGGAGTAAATATTATCGGTCTACTCAAACCTTTACAAAGACCAAAAGTTAAAACCAACCATTCAAATATCTTATCAATGTAATACCATGGTTGGTAAAAGATCATATTACAGATAGACGCGAAGAAGTGGGGAGGAGATAAGAGCTGTAATCGAACGATTTTACGTCTCAGTTGGTAGAGACGAAAAAGTGATGGTGAATGAAAATGAGAATGTGAAAGATAAGGATTGGGTGGAATAGTCGCATTCTCATACTTAATAAGAAGAAGAGGTGGCAGTTCAACTTCTTCGGGTGGAGATTGAATCGTCACAACATCTAAGTCTTTAATGAACGCAAGTTCTTCGGCGAAAATATTTTCGAAATTTTCATCGATGGTCCGAGTGATAATCTCATCGGAAAGAAAGGAATCGATATCTATATTAGTAGAATATACAGATTCACTAGGACGGTTGAAAGTTTTAAGGTCAGTGTATTGCGCACCAAGGTTCAAAACACTCGATTCGTCAAAAATTATGGAGGTAGGAGACTCGAAAAGCTCATCTACCTTATTCGTATTATAAACAGCTGGATCAAACAACAGCACACTAGAGGCGTCGAGATCATTATCGTGGAGCAAAAACTCCTCCAATTCGCAACTATCGGAAGTTATCTTGTTGATAGAACATATATTAATTATATAACTAGAAGGTTCGGAGGGTTCATTTCCTACCCTGAAAATGTTAAGCTCAATTTTCATCTTCCCGAAGGATAGGTTCATGAAACCGTTACGACAATTGATTACTGCATTGGAAGTTTCTAAAAAAGGACGACCAACAATCACCGGGATTTGGTTCCGTAGGTTTGCCACATGCTGTGTATCTAAAAATATAAAGTCCACATGGAATATAAATTCTCCAACTTTTATCAATATGTCCTCTAGCTCATCCCTAGGGTGGGTGATAGATCGATCGGCCATCTGGAGAGTGCAGTACGTAGGTTTCAACTCTCCTATACCTAATTGCTCATAAACAGAATACGGGAGTAAGTTAACATTAGCACCTAGATTGAGTAGAGTGCGACTGATGTTTTTACCCCCAATAGTTATAGATATTGTAGGACGACCGGGGTCCTTATGTTTCTTTGGCAAATGTTGGATAAGAGCATCGCTCACATTGCTCGCTAAGAAAACATTTTTAGGCACTTGTGTTTTCCTTTTCCTAGTGCACAAGTCCTTAAGAATTTTCGCATAGGATGGAACCTGTTTGATAGTATCTAAGAGAGGAATATTTATGTTAACTTGCTTAAACATTTTCACAATCTTCTTTAATTATGAACTTGTTTTGTTGGGCCTCAACCGGTTTGGAAAAGAAGCTTTATTAACAGGGGTTGGGTCCAACTCTTGTAGAGAAGTTTGTAGGGATGGAATGGATCCCAAAATTGGATTTGGGATGGTCTTAGATGGTAATTCATTCAAAGAAGTGGACTGAGGCTTCGAGCCCAGTGAAGAACGAAGAATGGGCTCGGAAGAAGATATTGGATTAGACGAAATAGGAGTAGAAGTAGTAGCTAGGGTATCATCTAAATCATCAACTTGTTCACCAACATGGTTATTCAGCACTCTTCCCGATCTCAACGTAGTTATGGTACTCACGTTGTGATTTTGTTGGTTAAGGACGATATTTGTGCTTTATGAGTGGCCGGGGTTTGGTAGAGCTTGAGATGAAACTTTTCCTTTCTCTCTCTCACACCATTGCGGCATTTAATTATGCAATTTGTGCTTCGATCGATTTTATGCTTTCACCGAAGGAAGCGATGTGTTGCATTAGCGTTTGGATAGAAGACGTTAAATTAGCCGTCATTTGTGTGGATTATTTAATAAACGTTTCTAAGCTTCTTTCGAGTGCGGAGATCTTATCGGTACCGGCTGTTGGAATATTAGTCTGTGGTTGGAAAGGATTATTATAAGGGGCAAAATTGTTGGCCGTATTTTGGAAAGATTGCGCTTGAAAGGGCTGTTGAATTTGTTGTGGTGGCCGTTGTTGCTGTGGGGAAAGCCTTTGATAGTTATTTTGGCTTGGGAACTAATTTTGAGTTTGAGTTTGGTTTTAGTTCCAAGCAAAATTAGGATGATTCCTCAATCCCTGATTATATGTGGAGGAATAAGAATCGTTTCTAGATCGTTGCTGAAAAATAGCATTAGTTTGTTCTTGACCTTGAGACGGAGGATTCAAAGGACATTCTTCCGTTAAATGTGACGATTCAAAACAGCAACCACACACGGTTTTAGGGAGCGTAACGTGGTTTAGGGAGGCTAAAGAGAATTTGCTTTCCATAGCTTCGAGTTTCTTTCGCATCGCAGCCATTTCGGTTTTCACTGCGATGGAAACGTCGAGCTGATGGATAACTGCCCTAGATGAAGACGATTTGGTTGGTCTAGTGCTCTCCCACTGTAATGTCTGTTCGGTGAGATCTTCTAGAAATTTCCATACTTTGCCGTCGTCTTTTGATATGAAATGATATTGACAAATGGTTTCTAGCATTTTTTCGTAGCTGGATTGATACCCTCATACATAATTTGGCAAAGTTTCCATCTATCGACTCCGTGATGAGGGCATTGGACAAGGAGATCTTTAAACTATTGAAAACATTTCCAAAAGGGTTCGTTGGGAAGTTAAGCAAACTGGTTAATCTCGCTCTGAATACGGGCAGTCTTGTGATGAGAATAAAATTTCTTAAGGAATGCTTTAACGAATTCATCCCATTTAGCGATAGAATGTGTGGCGGTGCTATAAGTCCACATTTCTGCGAGATCGTACAAGGTAAAAAGGAGAAGACGTAATCGCAGAGGATCCCCTAAAAGTTTGGTGGTGCTCATCATTGCACAAACATTTTTGAATTTGGTTATAAAAACGTATCTGTGAAATTTGGGCAACAAGTTGATGATGTAGGGTTTAATTTCGAAATTATCCCCATTGGCTGGTGGAAGAGACAAACACGTAGAAAGGGGTCCGCGTACGGGATAACATCGGTCTTGAAGAGTGATGCATGGTGGATTCTGAATTTACGCACCTACGGGTGGTGGCATGGTGTTGTTGTTAATAACCGATGGAGATCCGTTTATCTCGAGAGATGTGGTAGGTGGAAGAGAAATAGAAGATGAAGAAGTATTGATTTCGGAGTCGACAACAAAACACGGACTAGACGGGCACTAGAATGTCGTGTCCAGCCGATCATACACTAAGCGGGTACAGTGCACGTGGCAGCGTATGATATACGTGAGAACAATTTTTAAGAAGGCTTGTTTGAAAAGGGGTCGAATGTGAGGCTTGACTCAACCAATCAAAAAATGCACAATCAATCCCTAGGGTTAGGGTCACCTAAGTCAAGTCACTAGACCGCTCCTCGACTTCCAAAGGGCACGATATAGGATCAATTCTCTACCACCTCCTTATCAATCTTGCGATCAGGTAAGTGTCAGGTAAGTGGGAGGTATCCGCTATACGAATCACCGAAATAGTGGGCCTAATTAAGTAACCACTTTCTTTAGTCATACTTGTCTAAACACCACAAGAGAAATGAGGATAAGCAATAAATTACCCATGACCCTCCTTTGTCCTAATTGAGCACGAATGTCCTTAAAGGCTTGGTCTAGATAATTTTTTTATTAATGTAGGGTGATAGTATGCTCATTTGTGATTTGTGGGGCCTATGAAAGGTGATGAAATCCCTACCAAATCTGAACTTGGGTTTATTGCCCTTTAATGTCCGGTTCAAATATGCAAAACAAACCGAAATCAAAACACGCAAAAAGATTTTTGTTGGTGACGCTGTTTGCAAAGAATTCTGCATGTAAAATCAGTTTATTGGAGGTTTAGAGGAGAGAGGGAGATGATAGAAGAATACCAGAGAAGTTTGGGGGCCCAACTCTTCAAAAGGGCCACGCTTCCGCCGCCAAAGGCACCCAAGGACCGCGGTTCCGCCGCCATTTGGCAAGTTCTTCTCATCAAATTTCTTCAGAGCACCCCTATACTCCTCTGGTCTAAATTGAAGGTCTCTGAATCTCTGTTGGCTTGCTCCAATTTGTAACGCCCTACGCCCCAGTACAGATGGTATTGTTTGCTCTGGCCGAAACCGCACGGTTTTGTCCTTTAGAGCGAACCGAACCCGATCAGGGGCCACTTTCCAAATGGTCGCCCATCCCAAGACTTCTCTGGCCCGAGCACGCTTAACTACGGAGTTCTCTAGCTCTTGTAGTGCCGATTCACTTAAAAGGCGCCTCTATAATTGAGAGTGGTAGCATTACATTTATAATGCAGTTCGGTCCACTTTCGGAATGTATTCCAAAGATTCCCATTGTTCTACAGTGGGTCCCACGAACTCAAGAGGTGGCCTCTACAGATTCAAGAGGTGGCCCCGCCCCCTTGGCATGACAGATAGCGTGGCACTTTGTTTCGTATGACACTTTGTTCCATGAAAAAGAACCGGTTCCCAACACAATTACTCCAGATTCCCTTGCAAAACTCGCACAATAATCGTTAAAAGCACAAGTTGCAGTTTTTGTTCTCTTTTATTTTATATTTCTGGTTTTTATAAGAAATCAACCCGAATAATAAGAAAAATAATTACGACTGTATCCTGGTAGCGGCGCCATTTAATTGGTGTGCGAAAAAGGTGTGTGTATGTATTTTGTAAATAACTGCAATCAAGACGGTATCGCAAATAGCTAGCCACAATGAGTACGGGTCGTCAGCAGGGAAACGTGATTTTTTTTTTATTTTAGACGAGTTGATAAAAGAGAGGAGGGATTGTTGTCGTTTTAAACTAATATGGTTAGAAAATTTTATAATAGAAAGATTTGTAAGCTTTATAGGACTTAGTAGTTAATGGATGAAAGTTTAGAAATGATTTTTTTTATTTTTTAATTGTTTAAAACTGGAGAGATAGTGATGAATGTGGATTAGAGTTATTGGAGGGAATTAGGGTTTCCCACTACCACCCCTTGTCCTTCTATTGATCTCTTTTTATCTCAAGCCCTTAACAAAACAAGTATTAACTCATCTCAAATCGCGGTCATGACTATGATTAATTGATAGCACGTCCGATAAGAGGGTTGTTTACCGCCGAAAGATGCGGCCGGGACGTTAGGACGTCTAGCCTGAATTTTAGGGGCAGATGCTATTTGGTTTTATCCGTCCACCTCTCCGAAAATGCCAAGTTGATTTATGGCACCGCGTATCGGAGGTTTGGACGGATGCGGCCGTTGGAGCAGACTTCGTCAGATTCCGCCTCGTTGTGAGGGGTTTTTGATTATGGGAACGCTCTTCCCTGCAGGTGCAAGCCCTTGTAGTTAATTACGTTACCGCATCGGGATAACCACTTTCTCCTACTCCAGAAGATCACTTCGTGTCGTGTGTGTTTGTTTTAGTTTTTGGTTGCCCATGGATTGTATACAGAGACTAATTTGTGTTGTCGCCCATAGGGCGTGGATTAGTCCAAATCCGTATATTTTTAGATTTGGATTTGGGTTGATTTAAGAATCGTTAATCTCGTTTGAGATTAAGATCAACTTAAATGGTTGTTCAGGATACATTAGTCTAATTTTAGACTAAGATCTACTCAACAGGATTTTAGGATCATTCAGATCTAACAAAAGAGCATTTGGGCTCTATTATTTTAGTTTAAGGACGTTGCGGTCCGTTATTAGTTTAGGGATGTTGCGGTCCACAGATCACCATTTTTGAGGTGAGAGTTTAGTTTAAGGACGTTGCGGTCCACAGTAGTTTAAAGACGTTGCGACCCGTTATTAGTTTAAGGACGTTACGGTCCATTATTAGTTTAAGGACGTTGCGATCCACAGTTGCTGGTTGTCGGGATTTGCCACCTCTCTGAAGACGTTAAAAATTACAACGACATATATCAGAGGTGTGAAGAGATGTACTCTTGAACCAATGAATGTTCATCAGGGACTTGGTAGTCCTGTTTAGGACTAAGGACAATTTCGAAGAAGACATATGGGCTCGGTCAATTTGGGGTTTGACCAACCTTGGGCTCAACTCACTTGTTACTTATTTGGGCTTGATCCCCTTTTCGTATCAGCACTGCTGAGTATTGATTTGGGTTCTGACACCCATTTTTCTTTTTGTTTTATTTACATTCTTTTATATGGAGTGTTGAGCAATTTATGGTACCCACGTGCAGAGCACATGAGGCGCTCGGCACTGAGCGCCAAACTTTGAATGCTAAACACCTTCTTATTAAATAGCACCCACGTGAGGGGGAACGTGGAGCGCTCTGCGCTGAGCGCCAGACTTTGAGTGCTAAGCGTTTTTTATTAAATAGTGCCCACGTGAGGAGCACGTGGAGCGCTCGGCGCTGAGCGCCAGACTTTGAGTGCTAAGTATTGAGTTTTCTGTTCTGCTCAATTCAATTCTCTGAGAATTAGATTCTCACTTGTGAAAGACTTTGTCTTATAGATCTGAGATCTGGAAAAAGAACTATGTTCTTCTGATGTGAGAGTTAAACTCTTAGATATGGAGGGGATACTATGATCTCTCTTATTTTTATTTACGTTGAGGAGAAATCGTTCTCGTCTTGAAGTTTGAAGTTTATGGGGGGTTCTTCTCTGCAAGACTTGAAGTCTTGGGTCCTTTATATAATGGAGGCTGATTTGTTGATTTAGTTAAGGAAATCTCTCATTGAGAGATGTCTAATTAATTTGGGGATTTTATCCACCGTTAGATCTTTGATCCTAGGCCTTCTGTTTTACAGAAAATATTTTTCTTGTTCTTAACAAGATTGGGAAAACATTTTCCCATACAAAGCATATTCTGTATCTTGGTGATTTTTAATCACCATTGGATCTTTAATCCTACGGTGCTCTGTTTTACAGAGATTAATCTTTCTTGTTTTAGGAAGATTCGAGAAATATTTCCTCAATAGAATTTAATTCTGTAATTTGAGATTTATCTTATTCATTAGATCTTTGATCCAATGGTGGAATTTTAGTTCTGGCGCCGGCGCTCTCGTGCTTTTCACGTGAGGCGCTACCTCAGAGTTTTTGACTCATAGCGCCGGCGCTGTCGTGCTTTACACGTGAGGCACTGCCTCAGTTCAAATTTTGAACAGAGCCTTTCTCTCTTATTGGGGGAAACAAATGCCCCTCACCGTTGCGCTCACGTGGCTCACACGTGAGTGCAGCGGTGGCAACCTTTCCACCATTGGATCATCTTGGAAGTTGGATCGTCTTCCAACGCTTATAAGTAGGGCCTTTGGCCCTTGAGATGACTTCTGTTCATCTTCTTCCTTTCTTGTTTCTGAGAATTTAATTCTTCCTTCATAGCTTAGATCTCTGCCTAAGGAAATCCTTTTTAGAGTTAGAACTCTGCCAAAATTTGGTAAGGATCGAACCCATTAACAAAGCTTTGCTCTTCTCAGATCGTAGATCTTAAATAGATTTTTAGGGTTACGTAACCCATTAATTAGAACATTGTTCATCTCTATAAAGAACTCTTAGAGTTCATTTTGTAGATCTTGGAGTTTTTACTCTGCAAAAATTTTTGCTTTTTTCTGAAGCGCATCTTTTAGAGATCCACAGACATGATCTTGGAGTAGTAAACCTCAATGTCTTGGGCATTCCTTTCTGATTCTTGAGGATTCATGGGGGTTTTATTTTTCATTTCCTTATCATGGGGATTTCTGGAATTTAACTCCATCGCATAAAAGGAATTTAATTCCTTATCGAAGAGCTTAGCTCTAAAAGATCAAAGGACCATTCATGAATTTCATTCCCTGGTGTTATTGGGCGTTTTCATAAGGTTGCACAATTTTAAATTTGTTGGATGTTCTAACAGAACTTGTTTTCTCTACGGGGATATCAATAGTTGTTTAAACTCCCGTGTCTGTTTAATAAGAATTTTCTTGATCAGTTAGATCACTAAACTTTCACTGATTTTTTCTTTTCAGATACTATGGCCGCTCATCTGTATGATCTCGACGAAATTATTTCTTATGAAGACATTCGCGTCCAAGGCCGCTGCCAAAACCAGGAGTTTACAAACGCCCAATGCGCTGAGGTTATGCTTCGCTTCGACGTGTACAATGGTCAACTACTTCCCCGTCGTTCCTCTCTTTTGAAGATCATCGTGGGAGCAATTTGGGAAGCACTTCCTAGATTTTATGAGGCCATGCCGCTTAAGGCACTTGATGATGCCGAAGACAAGGTATACTCAGTATATCTGATGGGCCTGATCTCGAAGAGGCGGCGAGATAATCTTGTTGATATCTTGTATCAAGTTTTCCAACAGACGACGATAATCTTTTCCTACCATAGGACGGATGACATCAGCTAGGATCCTGACGCTTGCATTCGTGAGAAGGTGCACACGAAAATGATCAGAAAAGCTAGAAGCATTTTAGACGGCCTCGCTTCCGAATTCCTCGATCTATGTCCTGGATTTAGTGTTTTGCCATTGTAAACATTTTCTTTTGTTTTTGTATGAGTTCTTGGAGTATGAATGACAAAACTTTCTTTCCCGCCGGTTTTTTACATGTATTCTGCATGAAGTGTCGTTATACTATTGTTGGAATTCATGTGTTTTGCGATGAGGCGCTGTTATGGATTTTAATCCTAGATTAGTGTCGGCGCTCACGTGTTATGCACGTGCGGTGCTATTTTAGTTTTCAAAAGGATCGACATGGGTGCTCATGTGCCATGCGCGTGAGGCTCTGCTGATGAGGTCGTTTCATCTCCCTACTCTGATTACAATGAGTCACCTCTTTCATTTCCCGTGCTCTCCCCTTTTTCTAGGCCTTGGGAATAGCTCCACCATACACAACATTTTCTGTGCATGGCATTGAATGCTTCCTTTTATAACCTGAAGCCGTGCCTTTTTTCCTCTCTAAAGAGAAAACCATTTAGACCTTAGGGTGATCATTTTGAGAAACAAACCAAAGGTTATGGCTTGCAACTACCCCCACGCTCGTCGGCAACCCTGGGAGGTGCCCATTGAGGAGATTATTCCTCGCTTTACCGCACGGCTAGTAGACCATCTTTTTACCGACACTCAGTGTGACGCGATGATGTACGAGCTCCTGACTCGTAGGGGCTCTCCTCTTCCTATGGGCTCCATTTGGCTCCGGATGATCTTTCTATCTGTGCTTGCCGATATTCCCCTTATCCGGCGAAGATGACTCCAGTGATTCTTGATACAGCAGAGGATAAAATTGAGCGCTTACATGAGGCACACTTAATTACCCAGCCTCTAAAGGATCGTTCGGTTCATTTATTGAGTCAAATAAGAGCTTGGCGGGCCATCATGTTCTCTTTTGCTGATGAGCATGGTGCTAACCGGTGGGGAGTAACTCGTCGCGAAAACCGTCGCTTCGACATGTTGGAGAAGGCAGAGAGAGAATTGGGGTACTTTGTATTTTGTTTTGTTAACCCCTATATCTCTAATCCCATATTTGGTGATCTTTTCCCTGTAAAGTAGTTTATTTAAATCAATGTATTTCTCTTATTATTGACTGTTGAATGCTTTCTATTGAATATTTCTGTTCGTCGTATATTCGTACGTGCATCCCACCTGTGTACATGAGCTTTACACTTTACCCTTAGGAATTTTCTTTAAGTGAGAGCGCTATTGTCGTGTTGCCCGCAAATCAGCGCATTTTGGATACCATTTCCATTTAAGCAGGCATACAGTTGCGAATGCATGCTTAATGGGGTGTATAATAAAGACTCTCCTTATTGCCTTACATAGCACATTGTTTGTGCATGTTATGGATTGAGTATTGTCATCGAATGTAGGCTTGCCTATATGGTCTTGAGTGCATACGTCTTCCTTCTGAGCTCTTGACTGCAAAGATGAGCCTGCGGGGGCTGATCGAACGGTATGCCGCCAACCAAGGCCACTCATGCGTACGAAATTTGGTGAGTGCTTTAAAAATCTATCACAGAGGTGTTCGCTCTTGATAAGGCCGTCATCTTTACCCACGAGATGGTTGAAGCTCATAAAGTTGTTGAAAAGGAGCTTGAGAGTCGGTTTGCTTCTTATCGGACTCAACAGGCTCATGCGGGGACTCATCTCACAGCTATAACAAAGCTTGGGGCCGAGGTCTAGTGGAAGACCAACGAGCTTACGAGCCTGGTGCACCGTGCACTAGCTTAAGCATTTTCTTGTTGTGTACTTTTGTATTCATTTACGAATAGGAATATCTTGTATTCATTTTGATTCATGAATAAAGGACATATTTTATCTCATACTGGCGCTTTCTTTTCTTTGTCGTGTCATTGGCATGTGACTTTAGCAAATATGGCCTGTAGATAGTAGATAACGGTTCATCTTGAACTCCTTGTAGGGTAGCGATGGCTTAGGAAACAGGTTCAGGTCTTTTGCCTAAGAATTTTCAACTTTATGAGCCGTGAGGGTCTCATAAAGACGTTTCTCCCCACGAGTCGAGAGGATCTCATAGGTGTAATTTCTCCTTAGGAGCCGTGAGGACTCCTAAGTGCGTTTTCTCTTGAGAGTCGTAAGGATCTCACAAGAGAGTTTTCTTTCTACAGGTTGAAAGGTTTGCGCAGGGACACTGATCTCCCTGGGGGTCGAGACGCATCGAGAGGTCATTAGTTGACTTGTTTCCGAGACGAAGCATGGTTCCGGCGGGGAGGTCATTGGTTGACTTGTTTTCGAGACGGAGCGTTATTCCGGCGGGGAGGTCATTGGTTGACTTGTTTCCGAGACGGAGCGTTGTTCTGGCGGGGAGGTCATTGGTTGACTTGTTTCCGAGACGGAGCGTTGTTCCGGCGGGGAGGTCATTGGTTGACTTGTTTCCGAGACGGAGCGTTGTTCCGGCGGGGAGGTCATTGGTTGACTTGTTTCCGAAATGGAGCGTTGTTCCGGCGGGGAGGTCATTGGCTGACTTGTTTTCGAGACGGAGGTCATTGGCTGACTTGTTTTCGAGACGGAAGTCATTGGCTGACTTGTTTTCGAGACAGAGCATTGTTCCGGCGGGGAAGTCATTGGCTGACTTGTTTCCGAGATGGAGCGCTATTTCGGCGAGGAGGTCATTGGCTGACTTGTTTGTGAGACAGAGCATTGTTCCGGTGAGGAGGTCATTGGCTGACTTGTTTCCGAGATGGAGCATTGTTCCGGCGGGGAGGTCATTGGCTAACTTGTTTCCGCTTTCCGCTGTATTGAGAAGGAACGCCGCATTGATCTTCTGGGATTCAGATGATACCGTCGAGATCTGACTCTCCCTTTGACAGAGTCTGTTGGGAAATATGGTTCCTTTTTCGTTTATGCCCATGGATTGTATACAGGGGTCAGTATGGACTCGCCTGTAGGGCAAAAGTTCCATTCTTTCATTCATTTTTTCATTTCCTTCCGCAATGCTCTATCATTTCAACTTTTTATATCGCGAAAGTCACGATTGCCTAATCATTTTGGCTATTTTTCGCGGTGCCCAATCATTTCGGCTATTTTTATTTTTACTCTCTGCTTTTTATTGCGAGTTACCCAATCATTTCGGTTATTTTTATATGTATTTTTGGCTCGCTGATTTTGTTACGAGTATGGACTTGAGATCTGATACCAATCTTAGCATCAGTATCGCTGCGAGTAGAATATTGCCAGGAGCGAATCATCACTTACCGTGAAAGGACTTGGAATTTGTTACCGATTTAAGCATCAGTATCGCTACTACTGGAACGTTGCCAGGAGCGAATCATCATTTGCATTCGCCGCTATCGAACAAAGGTGGCTTAGTAGACAGGATTAGGGACTTGACGACTAAGGCTTTTGACTTCGTGAGCCGTAAGGGTCTCATAAAGGTATTTCTCCATACGAGTCGTGAGGATCTCGTAGGTGTAATTTCTCCTTAGGGGTCATGAGGACTCCTAAGTGCGTTTTCTCTTGAGAGTCGTAAAGATCTCACAAGAATGTTTTCTCCTTGCAAGTTGAGAGGACTTACAAGTGTTGTTCATCAAATAGGGGAATTTCACACCATTGGTGGAACTGGGCGAGGGAACTCTTATTTATGCTCGTGGATTGTATACAAGGGTCAATATTGATCGCATGTAGTGCAGTTTGGGGGATATGATGGCTTAAGAAAAGGTTTCGGTCCCTTATTTTAAGACTTTTGTATCCTGTGAGCCGTGAGGGTCTCACAGGGAGGGAAATTCTCCTTACAAGTCGTGAGGATCTCGTAAGTGTAAAATTTCTTATTTATGTTGTGCCAATCCAACACAAATCCTTATTTTATTTACTTAATTAATTGTTTCTCCTTAGGGATCGTGAGGATTCCTAAGTGTTTTGCTCCCTTGTGAGTCGTAAGGATCTCACGCGGGTATTTTCTCCTTACAAGGTCGAGAGGACCCTGTAAGTGCATAGGAAATTTTTTACGAGTCCGGGCTCTTTCGGGTTTTCACAAACTCGCCGGTAGCCCTGCTGTTTTTACTCACGGAGCCCTTTCGGGTTTTCATCCGTGCCCATTTCGCTTATGTACGTACCTTTTTTTTGCCGCGTTAGCCTAAGGATGCTGCGGTTCGTAGTAGTTTAAGGACGTTACAGTCCGTAGCTAGTTTCAGGACATTGCGGTCCGTTGTTAGTTTAGGGACGTTTCGTTCCGTTGTTAGTTTAGGGACGTTTTGGTCCGTTGCTTTCCGTGTTTGGGACGGGGTATCGTTGGATACTATTTTTAGAATCTTGACTCAAGAAGATAGCGAGTGGACATAGACGTCGTCATCTATCAATGACCCGAGTCGTGACTCGTCAGGCGTAGTACTTCTTCAAGAATCGGACGTTTATTGGTCGAAAGGATCTTTCGCCATGCATATCCATGAGCAAGTAAGCCCCACCTTGGTAGACTTTGTCTATGATGTACGGGCCCTCATAATTTGGCTCGAATTTCCCCTGTTTGGCACGATTGGGGATCATAGGTCTTTTGACAACTAGCACGAGTTCTTCTTGGCGGAATGTTCTCGGCCTAGTTAATCTTTCGTATGAGTGTGTCATCTTTACTTTGTAAGCTTCCAAGTTTTGTTGCGCCATGAGACGAGTTTCATCGAGAGCGTCCAGCTCCTCAAGCCGAAGATGAGCATTCTCTTCGTCTGTTAGCTCGTAATGAACCGCCACTCATAGAGAGGGTAGCTCTATCTCGAGGAGGAGTACATTTTTAGCACCCCGGAAAGTCGAAATCGACTTCCGGTCAGCGACAAATTCGCTTCTGTGCCGAATACCAACGCGAATGGATTTGTATTTGTGGCCATTTTGAACGTGATCCGATAAGCCCAGAGAGCTTCATGTAGTTTTTCGTGCCAGTCCTTTTTGTTTCTAGACACCGTCTTCTTTATGATCTTTGTCAAGGTCTTGTTGAAAGCCTCGGCCAGACCGTTAGCTCGGGGATTATAGAACGAAGAGTATCTCCAGTCTATATTATGTTGCTGTGTGAAGCGGCTGATTTTGTGACTTCTGTAGGCCGGCCCGTTATCGGAGATAATCCGTCGCGGAGTGCCGAACCGATAGATGACGTGTGTCTTGAAGAAATGGATGATGTTCTCCTTCTTCAATTCTCTTAGAGGTACTGATTTTGCCTATTTAAAGAAGTAATTAGTTGTCTCCAATATGAACCGATGTCGTTTGGATGACACTGGTTCGGTGGGCCCAATTATGTCGGTTCCCCACATTTCGAACGACCAGCTAGCCACTGTTGGGTGTAGCGGATTTGGATGCTGGTGGATAAATTCCCCGTGAATTTGGCACGAGTGGCATTGCTTCGCATATTCGAGGCTGTTCCCCTCCGAACGGCGGCCGAGACATGACGTCTCGCCTGGGGTTCGGGGCAGATGCTATTTGGTTTTATCCGTCCACCTCTCCGAAGATGCCAAGTTGATTTATGGCACCGTGTATCGGAGGTTTAGACGGATGCGACCGATGTAGCAGACTTCGTCAGATTCCCCCTCGCTTGAGGGGTTTTTGATTGTGGGGACGCTCTTCCCTGCAGGCGCAAGCCCCTGCAGTTAATTACGCTACCGCATCGCGGTAACAACTTTCTCCTTCTCCGGCTGGTCACTTCGTGTCGTGGGTGTGTGTTTTGTTTGTGGTTGCCCGTGGATTGTATACGGAGACTGAGTTATGTCGTCGCCCGTAGGACGTGGACTAGTCCAAATCCGTATTTTCTTAGATTTGGTTTTGGGGTTTTGGTTTGAGGATACGTTAGCCATATTTGAGGCTAAGATCAACTCAAACGTTTGTTAAGGATACGTTAGTCTAATTTGAGACTAAGATCAACTTAACGGGATCGTTTAGATCCGACAAAAGAGCATTTGGACTCTATTGTTCCAGTTTAGGGACATAGTGGTCCATTGAATGTATGACCGTCGGGACCCGTCACCTCTCTGACGACGTTGAAGGATTACAACGACAGATATCAGAGGAGTTCAGAGATGTACCCTTAAACAAAAGTTGATTGGGGGATTTGTAGTCCAATTTGGGACTAAAGTCTGTTTGAAGGTTTAAGGATACGTTATCCATATTTAAGGCTAAGATCAACTTAAACGGTTGTTAAGGATACGTTAGTCCAGTTTGGGACTAAGATCGACTTAACGGGATCGTTTAGATCCGACAAAAGAGCATTTGGGGGCTCTATTGTTCCAGTTTAGGGACATGGTGGTCCAATACCAGTTTAGGGACATGGTGGTCCATTACCAGTTTAGGGACATGGTGGTCCATTGGTAGTTTAAGGACGCATAAGTCCATGGGTTTAAGGACCCCACAGTCCATATGGGTGTGTTTAAGGACGCACTAGTCCGTTAGTTTAAGGACGCATAAGTCCGCGGGTTTAAGGACCCCACAGTCCGTATCTTGGTTTAGGGACGCATAAGTCCATGAGTTTAAGGACCCCACAGTCCGTGTTGATGTGTGGTTGTCGGGACCCGTTACCTCTCTGAAGACGTTGAAGGATTACAACGACAAATATCAGAGGAGTTCAGAGATGTACCCTAAACTAATGAGTTGGTTGAAAGAGCAGATGTGCTCAATCAAGATGATTTGAGGACAAGTCCAATTGTGTTTGAAATATTGGCTCTCTGCTGGTCCATTGAAGGAGAGGCTTTGCCTCTAAAAACTTAGCCAATTGGGCTAAAACTAGTGTTAAACACTAAAGGTCAACAGTGTTGAACACTGGAATTAAGATTAGCAAGTTAGTGTTTAACACTAAAAGATAATCAGTGTTAAACACTAGCAACGAGGCTTTCAAATTAGTGTTAAACACTAAAGCAAATCAGTGTTAAACACTGGGAACAGAGTTTTCACATTAGTGTTAATCACTAAGAAAATCAGTGTTAAACACTGCAGATAGAGTTTTCCAAATTAGTGTTAAACACTAAGAAAATCAGTGTTAAACACTGCAGATAGAGTATTCCAATTAGTGTTAAACACTAAGGAGGGAAGGGTCACGTGCAGACACGTGAGAGCACCCTGATTTCCCTTATTTTATTCTGCAGGTAAGTGTTTAACACTTTTAATTTCCTGGCCATCACGTGTGGGCACGTGATAGGCATCCATTCATTCGATATTAAAGGGATTCGTTAGGGGTCACGTGGGGACACGTGAGGGTGCCCTAAATGTGGAGCCAGATCTCCTTTTGGTTTATCCTCAAATCTGCGAATAAGTTTTAAACACTTTTATTTTTATTTTAGAGCATCACGTGTTGGCACGTGATGGGGATCTGTGCGCTGACTGTTAAAGCATTCGCTGAGGGGTCACGTGGTAACACGTGAGAGCGCCCAAAGCTTTTATTTCTTTTGCTTTTTCTTTCTGCGTTTTGGAAGTCACGTGGAGCACGTGATGGCATCAAAAAGTGGGGCCAGATCCCCTTTATTTTGTTCTGCAAACAAGTGTTAAACACTTTTAATTTTCATAGCCATCACGTGTGGGCACGTGATGTATACTCATGCCCTGATTTATTAGAACATTTATTAGGGGTCACGCGGTGTCACGTGAGAGCGCCCAGAATTGTTTCTGCCTTTGCTTTTTGTTCCATATATAATGAGGGTCACGTGGGAACACGTGAGGCATTGCCTCAAAGCTTTCCTCTTCTCATTTTCGAGGGATCTGTTCAGGGGTCACGTGGGGCACGTGGCCTTAGTCTTTTTATGCACAGAGATCTTTTAAGTCTGCTTATCTTTAAGAATTAAATTCTTATTTTAGGGTAAAACCCTAATTTTTGTTTTGGAGGAATTAAATTCCTATTGTGAAAGAATTAAATTCTTATTTAGGGTAAAACCCTAATTTTATCCTAAAGGAATTGAATTCCAATAATTTTGTGAGAATTGAATTCTCAAAACTTAATTCCTCCTCTATGTTTTGGATCTGCATGGCAGGATCTCAACCCAATGAAAATTAAATTCTCAATTCATGGGGAGATATGCACTTTGCAGATCCTCCACCAGAGGAAGAACTAAGTTCTTTTCTTTATATAAGAGTTAAACTCTTTTGAAAATTAAATTCTCTTTTTAAGCCTCTCTTTTCTTACCTAAGGTTTTTCTTTTGCAGAGAATTAAATTCTCCTCTCTCTATTTCTTCTCTCCCTAAAGTAGATCCCTTCTCTTCTCTTCTTGGCTCCTATTTATAGGAGAAAGAAAAGAATCAATTTGTTTAGCAAATCTCTCATTGAAAGATTTGATTTGATTGTTGAGAGATTTGATTTATATTTATCATTAATTCTGGGCCTTTAGATCATTCAGTGAATTTTATTCACCGTGGATTTTAAATCCAAAAGATATTCTATTTGTTATCTCGGTTAGATTTAGGGGGAATCTTTCCTTATTTAAGATTTTTCCATTAATTGGTGATTTTTAATCACCCTTGGATCTTTAATCCAACAGTCCCCATAATCCTTTTCCATTTGGAAAGATTTGGATGCTTTTAGAATTTAATTCTATTAACTGTAAGGCTTTCGAAGCCAGTCACGTGCTGACACGTGACCCTTGGTCACGTGTGAGCACGTGACCCCCAAATTGGTTCCTTTAACAGCCGCTTGTTTATGTTGCTGTTTTAACCATCACGTGTCAACACGTGACCATTGGTCACGTGTAAGCACGTGATACCTCGTTGAGGTAATTTCTGACTTTTAGAATTAAATTCTGTTCATTATTTTATAGGCTTTAAAAGCCCATCACGTGTCTGCACGTGACCCATGGTCACGTGTGAGCACGTGATGCCCCATTGGGGTCTTTTCCGAGTTTTTATTATATCTTTTAGCTCCTCCAGCGGGTTCTTAAAGGTCCATCACGTGTGGACACGTGATACTTCATAACTTTTGCTCCCGGATGAATTATGGGGCCCATAATATATCAAATCGAAGGGTTATTCGAAATGCTTCCAATACAATCAGAATTTAATAGTTTCTCCTTCGGAAGTTTATCAAAATACAAGCCGGAAGATACTGCTTCACATTTTCTTAAGCGTGTCGCTGCCATTTGACACCTTGGGCTCCTTTGCGCAGAAATTTTTGGCGGGAACAAATGCCCCCCACTACATTGCCCACGTAAGTATGTACGTGGGTGAAGTAGTGCAGAGTTATGCATGGCGTATGACCAGTTTCGGGTTGGTGTATCACTTTCAGAATCTTAATATGAGAAGATAACGAGCGGACACAAGCGTCGTCATTTATCAGTGACTCAAATCTCAACTCTTAAGGGATATAGTTCCAAACCCTTAACTCAATGAGCCGCACCCTCCCATTTCTTTATGTCTTACTCTGGCGTGGAGTATTTTATACGCTCATGAGTAACTTCTCCATTTCAGTGACATGTAGTTTTGGCAAGTGTGGATCATAGATGGTCCCTCTTGACCTCTTTGCAGGGCGGTGATGGCTTAGGAGACAGGGTTAGGATCTGCCACCTAAAACTTTTCAACTTTATGAGCCGTGAGGGTCTCATAAAGACTTTTCTCCCTACGAGTCGTGAGGATCTCGTAGGTGTATTTTCTCCTTAGGGGTCGTGAGGACTCCTAAGTGTGTTTTCTCTTGAAAGTCATAAGGATCTCACAAGAGAATTTTCCCGCTTATAAGTCGAGAGAACTCGTAAGTGGTTGTTTCCCTCCTAGTCGAGATTCGACTTTGGAGAGTGTGACCCGTGGATAGTATGCAAGAGACCATTTTGGGCCGATTTGCAGGGTCCCAGTGCTTAGGAAACAGGTTTTTTAATCCCTACTGCCTAAGGCTTTATCTTACGAGTCGAGACGAATCGAGAAGTTCTCGCAAAGACATCAATTTCCTCACGAGTCGAAACAGCTCGAGCAGATCTCGCAAGAATATCCTAACGTCACAGTTAACCTCTGCTCTTTACGACAGAAGTCCGTTAGGGTCTGTGGTACATAGGGTTTTGGCCGTCGTACCGTCGCATTGGCTGATATATTCCTCGATAGGCAATCGTGCTGTTCGAGTAGCCCTGCGACTGCCGTGTCTCTGATCCCTTCGGGGGCTGGACAAGACATCTTCAAGCAATCCTCCTTGGCAGTTTGACCGTCGGAAGAGCAAGCGCTAGGAATTTGCCATGCCTCTTTTTACTTAAGGTTAGGCTCATTTTGGAGAGCCCCGATGAGTCATAACCACTCCGCGCTGGTGTGGGATGATCTCCGATAGTCTTTCAGGCTTTATATGACTTGCCGTTAAGACCCTGAAGCTAAGAATTTGGCCTTTGCTTCGTTTGGCGGCATTGCGTCCTCTGTATCGAGACGAATGTCGTGGTTGTCTTTAGGTTGCTGGTCAACCGTCGAGATTTGGAACTAGGGATTTTGCCGTGGCTCCTTTTGGTGATGTTGTGTCTGCTGTATCGAGACGAACGTCGAGGTGGTGACTACTCCGCATTGGTTCGAGATGATCTCCGATTGTCTTTCAGGCTTTATATGACTTGCCGTTAAGACGTTGAAACTAGGAATTTGGCCTTCGCTTCGTTTGCTTTGTCATGTGCGAATCCTGTTGGAGGAAGAACGCTGTCGTGACATCTCGTCTGCTGTATCGAGATGAACGTCGAGGTGGTGACCACTCCACGCTCGTGTGGGATGATCTCTGATGGTCTTTCAGGCTTTATATGACTTGCCGTTAAGACGTTGAAGCTAGGAATTTGGCCTTCGCTTCGTTTGCTGGCATTGCGTCCTCTGTATCGAGATGAATGTCGCGGTTGTCTCTAGGTTGCTGGTGAACCGTCGAGGTCTGGAACCAGGGATTTTGCCTTGACTCCTTTCGATGATGTCGCGTCTGCTGTGTCGAGACGAACGTCGAGGTGGTGATCACTCCATGTTGGTGTGAGATGATCTCTGATTGTCTTTCCGGTTTTATATGACTTACCGTTAAGACCCTGAAGCTAGGAATTTGGCCTTTGCTACGTTTGCTGGCATCGCGTCCTCTGTATCGAGACGAATGTCATGGTTGTCTCCAGGTTGCTGGTGAACCGTCGAGCTCTGGAACCAGGGATTTTGCCGTGACTCCTTTCGGTGATGTTGCGTCTGCTGTGTCGAGACGAACGTCGGGGTGGTGATCACTCCATGTTGGTATGAGATGATCTCTGATTGTCTTTCCGGTTTTATATGACTTACCGTTAAGACCCTGGAGCTAGGAATTTGGCCTTCGCTTCGTTTTCTTTGGTGTGTCCGGATCCTGTTGGAGGAAGGACGCTGTAGTGACATTTCGTCTGCTGTATCGAGACGGATGTCGTGGTGGTGACCACTCCATGTGGGATGATCTCTGTTTGTCTTTCTGGTTTTATATGACTTACCGTCAAGGCGTTGAAGCTAGGAATTTGGCCTTCGCTTCGTTTGCTTTGTCGCTTCCGAATCCTGCTGGGGGAAGAACGCCGGGGTGACATTTCATCTGCTGTATCGAGATGAACGTCGAGGTGGTGACCACTCCGCGCTGGTGTGGGATAATCTTCGATTGTCTTTCAAGCTTTATATGACTTGCCGTCAAGACCCTGAAGCTAGGAATTTGGCCTTCGCTTCGTCTGCTGGTATCGCGTCTACTGTATCGAGACGAATGTCGCGGTGGTGATCACTCCATGTTGGTGTGAGGACCAGGATCCGCTCTGGACGTTTCCCACGGGGTTGAAGAGTGACGTTATCCGCATTCCACGTGACCAGGAATTTTGCTCTAGATGCTTCACACGGGTTCACTGCCGTGTTAGGCGAGGACTAGGCTCCGCTCTGGATGCTTCGCACGGGTTCACTGCCGTGCTCTGCAAGGACCAGGCTCCGCTCTGGATGCTTCACATGAATTCACTGCCGTGCTCTGCGAGGACCAGGATCCGCTCTGGACGTTTTCCACGGGGTCAAAGAGTGACGTTGTCCGCGTTCCACGTGACCAGGAATTTTGCACTAGATGCTTCACACGGGTTCACTGCCGCGTTAGGCAAGGACTAGGCTCCGCTCTGGATGCTTCGCACAGGTTCACTGCCGTGTTCTGTGAGGACCAGGATCCGCTCTGGACGTTTTCCACGGGGTCAAAGAGTGACGTTATCCGTGTTCCACCAGACCAGGAATTTTGCTCTAGATGCTTCACATGGGTTCACTGCCGCATTAGGCGAGGACTAGGCTCCGCTCTGGATGCTTCACACGGGTTCACTGCCGTGCTCTGCGAAGACCAGGATCCTCTGGACGTTTTCCACGGGGTCAAAGAGTGACGTTATCCGTGTTCCACGTGA
The DNA here is from genome assembly GCA_030015575.1 of Agapanthus africanus. Lineage (NCBI taxonomy): Eukaryota > Viridiplantae > Streptophyta > Magnoliopsida > Asparagales > Amaryllidaceae > Agapanthus > Agapanthus africanus. The sequence goes on from JASDDO010000299.1 coordinate 165,300, forward strand.
CCAGGAATTTTGCACTAGATGCTTCACACGGGTTCACTGCCGCGTTAGGCAAGGACTAGGCTCCGCTCTGGATGCTTCACACGGGTTCACTGACGTGTTCTGCGAGGACCAGGATCCGCTCTGGATGTTTTCCACGGGGTCAAAGAGTGACGTTATCCGTGTTCCACGTGACCAGGAATTTTGCACTAGATGCTTCACACGGGTTCACTGCCGCGTTAGGCGAGGACTAGGCACCGCTCTGGATGCTTCACACGGGTTCACTGCCGTGCTCTGCGAGGACCAGGATCCGCTCTGGACGTTTTCCACGGGGTCAAAGAGTGACGTTATGCGCGTTCCACGTGACCAGGAATTTTGCACTAGATGCTTCACACGGGTTCACTGCCGCGTTAGGCGAGGACTAGGCTCCGCTCTGGATGCTTCACACGGGTTCACTGCTGTGTTCTGCGAGGACCAGGATCCACTCTGGACGTTTTCCACGGGGTCAAAGAGTGACGTTATCCGCGTTCCACGTGACCAGGAATTTTGCACTAGATGCTTCACACGGGTTCACTACCGCGTTAGGCGAGGACTAGGCTCCGCTCTGGATGTTTCGCACGGGTTCACTGCCGTGTTCTGCATGACCAGGAATTTTGTTGATTATATCCGCATTTCATGGGGTTGGGATTTGACTCTCTGTGGGAGTACATCGTCGAGTCATGGAACTGGGAGTTGCCGCTGTTCCGCTTTGCTTGATGATGTGTCCGCTGTGACGAGACGAGTGTTGAGATGATCTCTAGGTTATTTGTGGCCCGTCGAGATTCGGCTTCTTCTTCTGATAAAACCTGGGGAGGAGGAGCGTGACTCTTTCTTTGTTTGCGCCCCTGGATTGTATACAGGGATTGATGTAGCATCACCTGTAGGATAGAAATTTCATTTTTATTTTATTTCTTTTTCCACGATGCTCTATTATTTCAGCTTTTATATCGCGAAGGTCGCGATTGCCCTATCATTTCGGCTATTTTTCGCGGTGCCCAATCATTTCGGCTATATTTTTTATTTTTACTCGCTGCTTTTTATTGCGAGTTACCCAATCATTTCGGCTGTTTTTGTATGCATACATTTTTATTTGCTGATTTTGTTGCAAGTTGCCCCATCATTTCGGCTATTTCATATGCATTTTTTTTTGGCTCGCTGATTTTTTCTTTCTCGCGAGTAGGGGATTTGGGATCTGATACCGATCTTGGTATCAGTATCGCTGCGACTGGAATATTGCCAGGAGCGAATCATCATTTGCCATAAAAGGACTTGGAATTTGATATCGGTTTAGGCATCAGCATCGCTACGATGGGGATATTGCCAGGAGCGAATCATCATTTGCTATGACAGGACTTGGAATTTGATACTCGTTTAGGCATCAGCATCGCTACAACTGGGATATTGCCAGGAGCGAATCATCATTTGCCTCTGTCGATATTGAACAAAGGTGGCTTAGCAAACAGGGTTAGGATCCTGTCGACTAAGGCTTTTGACTTCGTGAGCCGTAAGGGTCTCACAAAGGTATTTCCCCCTACAAGTCGTGAGGATCTCGTAGGTGTGTTTTCTCCTTAGGGATCGTGAGGATTCCTAAGTGTATGTTCCCCCGTAAGTCGTAAGGATCTTACAAAAGGATTTTCTCCTTATAAGTCGAGAGGACTTACAAGGGTTGTTCACCATATGGACATATCCCCAGTCACGGGTGTGACTTTGTTAGGGAAATGTTTATTCACGCCCGTGGATTGTATACAAGGTTCAGTATTGAGCCGCTTGTAGGGCAGTATCGGAGGTTGTGGGGGTTGCTTAAGAACAGGTTCAGGTCTCTGTAACTTAAGACTTTCAAATCTTATGAGCCGTGAGGGTCCCATAAGAGAGTTCTCCTTACGAGTCGTGAGGATCTCGCAAATGTAATTTCTCCTTAGGAATCATGAGGATTCCTAAGTGTGTTGCTCCCTAGTGAGTCGTAAGGATCTCACGCGGGTGGTTTCTCCTTACAAGGTCGAGAGGACCCTATAAGTGTCTTTTAACGAGGTTGCGCCCTTTCGGGTTTTCATAAACACCCGCCGGTAGCCCTGCTGTTTTTACTCACGGAGCCCTTTCGGGTTTTCATCCGTGCCCACTTTGCTTATGGACATACCGTTCTTTTTATTTATTTTATTTTATTTTAATTCTTTTTTTTAACGAGGTCGCGCCCTTTCGGGTTTTCACGAACACTCGCCGGTAGCTCTGCTGTTTTTACTCACGGAGCCTTTTTGGGTTTTCATCCGTGCCCATTTTGCTTGTGGACGTACCTTTTTTTTTTACCACGTCAGCCTGAAGATGTTGCGGGTTGGGAGTAGTTTAACAACGTTTCGGTCATTTGCAAGTTTTAGGACATTGCGGTCCGCCGTTAGTTTAAGGACGTTTCGGTCCGCCGTCGCCGTATTTGAGACGCATCTCTAGTTTACTGATTTTTCGGTCTATGGGGCTTTCCCAATGAATGAGCATGATGCTCCCGGCATATCCATCTTTTTCGGAGCATGTTGTTGTGGCGGGTTTACTTTCCACTTTTCAGGCAGCGCGAACTTGCCCTGTTGGTATTGGTCTTCAAGCCAGTTTTTGAAGACGTAGCAATTTTCGAGTGGGTGACTTACCGTTTGGTGGTAAGGGCAATAATTAGGATCGTTGACATCGCCTGGTTGCAACGAACGTTTTGGACTCGGCAGATTGATGAGTCTGTTGCGCATTGCCAGCTCGAACAGTCTTCTCGTTTTATCCTGAGGAAACGAGTAAGGACGTCCCAGTCTCTCCTCGAGGGATGGGCGTGGACGCATATTGTTTTGACGGACAACCGGCTTTAAGTTGCTCGACTGTTGTTGAGTATTAGCGACGAAAGTTGTTTTCCCTTTCTCCCTTTCATTCCGAGGGTCCGTCTTTGAAGGAGATGATCTATGATCCATCTGATCCATTTAGGCCAACTTGTCAATCAAGGCCTGGAAAGTAGTTGGCTTGAAGAACATCATGAATTGCGAGATGGTCGTTTGCGGATCAAGAGTGCCCACGAACATGCCTACCGCAGGTGCTTCTTCGATGCGTTGTTCGCACTTCGACCATAGATTCCGCCATCGTGTCGCGTATTGAACCCACGTCTCGCCTGGCCTTACCCTGGCATTAATCAGTGCTGTTATCGGGGTGCGTTCACTAGCGCTCGTGAATCTTTGTGTAAACAGCAGCTCCATCTCCGCAAATGTTTTAACAGAGTCGTTAGGTAGCTCCGAATACCATTCAAAGGCTGTTTCTGTTAAGCTGCCGACGAATTGGCGAAGCAACAGTTTGTCGTCGCCTCCCGTGTTGCCGCATAAGGCCCTGAATTGAGCGACATGCTGATGGGGATTCTCTGTCCCTTTATATACGTAAAACTTAGGGATCGTATATCCCGGCGGGTAACTGATTTGGTCATACCAGCCCGGATAGGGCCGTCCAGTTCTAACAATTTGGTCAGCCGCTTCACTGGCTTGATGAGCTCGTATTTGCTGAGCTATATATTCCTCCAGGGCAGCTTTGGAAATTGTCTCCTCCTTGGCTGTTGACAGAGCCGGTGGAGGATTCAATGTCTCTCCTTTGTCATCTTCAAGGACAATCGGAGGATCTTCAGCAGGAGGATCTTGCTGGATCATCATCCCTACCATATCTTGGAAGAGAAGTGCCATTTGTTTTATGTTAGCCGCTTGCTCTGCGGCTTCTTTGTCCTTCTTTCAAGGACTCTACGTAGGTAGTCAGCGTCAGTTTCTTGTTCATGACGCTGCTCTGATGATGCCTCCGATCTTTCTTTTGGCCCGGTAAGTGCGGCCATTGCAGTCATCATCTCCTGAAGCTTCTGTTGCTGCTCCTGGGCTTTCGTCACGGATCGGGTGAGCGGTCGGTGACCCATCGAAGCACGGCTTTCCTCCTTTCCAGAAGCCATATAAACAGTGTGCACCACCACGCCCCTAGACTTGGGGCGTTTAGATTCAGCTTTTTTACGGTTCGCCATGTTCACAGGGGCATTTTGCGGCCTCCTTTTCTTTTGAGTGATTGACGTTGAGGGAGCCGTTGCAGTGGGCACCCATCCAGCTGTTGCTTTTTCCGGCTTGACAGAGTAATTCTTCTCCTGCCGAACCTTCATCTTTTTCTGTCGGCGGAGATAGTCTTGATCAATCACCGACACCTGGACCTGTCGTCAGACCTTGTAAATTTTAGAGGACAGCCATTGAGGGGGCTGCTCTAGCTTCTTCTCTGGAGTATTCTTCACAGGTGAAGGAGTTCGCTTCAGCACCGCAGTAGGAGAGTTTCTGCGCACCGTGTTCAGCAATTCAAAGCTGTTCCCGGTTGGAACAGCAGCATCAATCCCCACCGTTGGAGCTGGTTGAGTAAATCCAGAGGGGGAGTTGCCCCCAGCCTTCCTTACTCGGCGCCAGTGGCGACGTCGAGCGTGTCGTGCGGATGGAGTTGTTTCGGCCGTAGGGGCGACTTCGTCATGCCCCCTGCTTTGAGGAGAGACCGTTATTGGTGCTAGCCTGTCGAAGACTGACACCCGTTGAGAAGCAATGTCTAATCTGTCAAAGACAGACCTCTGGGCAGGGGAAGCAGCTTTGAGGACCTCGCCTGGAACAGCAACAGGAATGGCCAGCCTTGTAAAAATTGACTTCTGGGAAGGAGGAGCCTTTCCGATAATTTTGTCCGCTTGAGCCGGGATGGCTATCCGCTTTGGGATGGCAGCTTCGGGTATCACGGGCTTATAGACGTTCTGGCCCAGTCTGTTGAAAACTGAGGTATTGAAGTTGGGCGACCCGTTGAGAGGGGCCACGGCAGTAGCAAGCCAATCAAAGACCGACTTCTTTGGAGCTTCTTGCGATGTCATTGGGGCATTGAAGCTCATCGGTGGGAGCATGGTCCCGAAGAATAATCCAGCGGTGGCCTGGGTTACCTGCTCCACTGGCATCTTGAAAAGGGAGGCCGCTTGGGACCCATAAGTCACTCCTCCAGCAAGGACGGAGCGAGAGTTGCAGTTGCAGGTAGTGCAGTTTGAAGCCATTGATCTTCTGTTTTCTGCACGGAGCAAGACACCAAATCTTAGTACCTCGAATCCACAGGCAACCACAGCAAACCGTGATTCGTTCGCGAACACGACACACGAAGTGTGGAGTGGAAAGAAGAAGAGGTCCCACCGGGCGTGCCAGAATCTGTTCCCCTCCGAACGGCGGCCGAGACATGACGTCTCGCCTGGGGTTCGGGGCAGATGCTATTTGGTTTTATCCGTCCACCTCTCCGAAGATGCCAAGTTGATTTATGGCACCGTGTATCGGAGGTTTAGACGGATGCGACCGATGTAGCAGACTTCGTCAGATTCCCCCTCGCTTGAGGGGTTTTTGATTGTGGGGACGCTCTTCCCTGCAGGCGCAAGCCCCTGCAGTTAATTACGCAACCGCATCGCGGTAACAACTTTCTCCTTCTCCAGCTGGTCACTTCGTGTCGTGGGTGTTTGTTTTGTTTGTGGTTGCCCGTGGATTGTATACGGGGACTGAGTTATGTCGTCGCCCGTAGGACGTGGACTAGTCCAAATCCGTATTTTCTTAGATTTGGTTTTGGGGTTTTAGTTTGAGGATACGTTAGCCATATTTGAGGCTAAGATCAACTCAAACGTTTGTTAAGAATACGTTAGTCTAATTTGAGACTAAGATCAACTTAACGGGATCGTTTAGATCCGACAAAAGAGCATTTGGACTCTATTGTTCCAGTTTAGGGACATAGTGGTCCATTGAATGTATGACCGTCGGGACCCGTCACCTCTCTGACGACGTTGAAGGATTACAACGACAGATGTCACAGAAGTTCAGAGATGTACCCTTGAACCAAAGTTGATTGGGGGATTTGTAGTCCAATTTGGGACTAAAGTCTGTTTGAAGGTTTAAGGATACGTTAGCCATATTTGAGGCTAAGATCAACTTAAACGGTTGTTAAGGATACGTTAGTCCAGTTTGGGACTAAGATCGACTTAACGAGATCGTTTAGATCCGACAAAAGAGCATTTGGGGGCTCTATTGTTCCAGTTTAGGGACATGGTGGTCCAATACCAGTTTAGGGACATGGTGGTCCATTACCAGTTTAGGGACATGTTGGTCCATTGGTAGTTTAAGGACGCATAAGTCCATGGGTTTAAGGACCCCACAGTCCATATGGGTGTGTTTAAGGACGCACTAGTCTGTTAGTTTAAGGACACATAAGTCCGCGGGTTTAAGGACCCCACAGTCCGTATCTTGGTTCAGGGACGCATAAGTCCATGAGTTTAAGGACCCCACAGTCCGTGTTGATGTGTGGTTGTCGGGACCCGTTACCTCTCTGAAGACGTTGAAGGATTACAACGACAAATATCAGAGGAGTTCAGAGATGTACCCTAAACTAATGAGTTGGTTGAAAGAGCTGATGTGCTCAGTTCAAGATGATTTGAAGACTTATGGCCAATTTGGGCTAAGTCCAATTGTGTTTGAAATATTGGCTCTCTGCTGGTCCCTTGAAGGAGAGGCTTTGCCTCTAAAAACTTAGCCAATTGGGCTAAAGCTAGTGTTAAACACTAAAGGTCAACAATGTTGAACACTGGAATTAAGATTAGCAAGTTAGTGTTTAACACTAAAAGATAATCAGTGTTAAACACTAGCAACGAGGCTTTCAAATTAGTGTTAAACACTAAAGCAAATCAGTGTTAAACACTGGGAACAGAGTTTTCACATTAGTGTTAATCACTAAGAAAATCAGTGTTAAACACTGCAGATAGAGTTTTCCAAATTAGTGTTAAACACTAAGAAAATCAGTGTTAAACACTGCAGATAGAGTTTTCCAAATTAGTGTTAAACACTAAGAAAATCAGTGTTAAACACTGCAGATAGAGTTTTCCAATTAGTGTTAAACACTAAGGAAGGAGGGGTCACGTGCGGACACGTGAGAGCGCCCTGATTTCCCTTATTTTATTCTGCAGGTAAGTGTTTAACACTTTTAATTTCCTGGCCATCACGTGTGGGCACGTGATAGGCATCCATTCATTCGATATTAAAGGGATTCATTAGGGGTCATGTGGGGACACGTGAGGGCGCCCTAAATATGGAGCCAGATCTCCTTTTGGTTTATCCTCAAATCTGCGAATAAGTGTTAAACACTTTTATTTTTATTTTAGAGCATCACGTGTTGGCACGTGATGGGGATCTGTGCGCTGACTGTTAAAGCATTCGCTGAGGGGTCACGTGGTAACACGTGAGAGCGCCCAAAGCTTTTATTTCTTTTGCTTTTTCTTTCTGCGTTTTGGAAGTCACGTGGAGCACGTGATGGCATCAAAAAGTGGGGCCAGATCCCCTTTATTTTGTTCTGCAAACAAGTGTTAAACACTTTTAATTTTCATAGCCATCACGTGTGGGCACGTGATGTATACTCATGCCCTGATTTATTAGAACATTTATTAGGGGTCACGCGGTGTCACGTGAGAGTGCCCAGAATTGTTTCTGCCTTTGCTTTTTGTTCCATATATAATGAGGGTCACGTGGGAACACGTGAGACATTGCCTCAAAGCTTTTCTCTTCTCATTTTCGGGGGATCTGTTCAGGGGTCACGTGGGGCACGTGGCCTTAGTCTTTTTATGCACAGAGATCTTTTAAGTCTGCTTATCTTTAAGAATTAAATTCTTATTTTAGGGTAAAACCCTAATTTTTGTTTTGGAGGAATTAAATTCCTATTGTGAAAAAATTAAATTCTTATTTAGGGTAAAACCCTAATTTTATCCCAAAGGAATTGAATTCCTATAATTTTGTGAGAATTGAATTCTCAAAACTTAATTCCTCCTCTATGTTTTGGATCTGCATGGCAGGATCTCAACCCAATGAGAATTAAATTCTCAATTCATGGGGAGATGTGCACTTTGCAGATCCTCCACCAGAGGAAGAACTAAGTTCTTTTCTTTATATAAGAGTTAAACTTTTTTGAGAATTAAATTCTCTTTTTAAGCCTCTTTTTTCTTACCTAAGGTTTTTCTTTTGCAGAGAATTAAATTCTCCTCTCTCTGTTTCTTCTCTCCCCAAAGTAGATCCCTTCTCTTCTCTTCTTGGCTCCTATTTATAGGAGAAGGAAAAGAATCAATTTGTTTAGCAAATCTCTCATTGAAAGATTTGATTTGATTGTTGAGAGATTTGATTTATATTTATCATTAATTCTGGGCCTTTAGATCATTCAGTGAATTTTATTCACCGTGGATTTTAAATCCAAAAGATATTCTATTTGTTATCTCGGTTAGATTTAGGGGGAATCTTTCCTTATTTAAGATTTTTCCATTAATTGGTGATTTTTAATCACCCTTGGATCTTTAATCCAACGGTCCGTATAATCCTTTTCCATTTGGAAAGATTTGGAAGCTTTTAGAATTTAATTCTATTAACTGTAAGGCTTTCGAAGCCAGTCACGTGCTGACACGTGACCCTTGGTCACGTGTGAGCATGTGACCCCCAAATTGGTTCCTTTAACAGCTGCTTGTTTATGTTGCTGTTTTAACCATCGCGTGTCAACACGTGACCATTGGTCACGTGTAAGCACGTAATACCTCGTTGAGGTAATTTCTGACTTTTAGAATTAAATTCTGTTCATTATTTTAGAGGCTTTAAAAGCCCATCACGTGTCTGCACGTGACCCATGGTCACGTGTGAGCACGTGATGCCCCATTGGAGTCTTTTCCGAGTTTTTATTATATCTTTTAGCTCCTCCAGTGGGTTCTTAAAGGTCCATCACGTGTGGACACGTGATACCTCATAACTTTTGCTCCCGGATAAATTATGGGGCCCATAATATATCAAATCGAAGGGTTTTTCGAGATGCTTCCAATACTATCAGAATTTAATAGTTTCTCCTTCGGGAGTTTATCAAAATACAATCCGGAAGATACTGGTTCACATTTTCTTAAGCGTATCGCTGCCATTTGATACCTTGGGCTCCTTTGCGCAGAAATTTTTGGCGGGAACAGAGGCAGTCCTGAATCATCGTGGGCCAATAGTAGCCTATCCTTTTGATCTTCAGCTTCATCTTTGGCCTGGCTTGATGAGAACCACAGTGTCCGTCGTGAGTTTCTTGGACGACTCTCCTTGCTTCTTTCGGTCCCAGGCATCTCAACCACAAAGAGTTGAATGATCTCTTATATAGAGTATCATTGACGAAGGCGAAAGACAGAGCTCGTTTCATGAGCTGATATCTTGAGGATCCATCTTCAGGTGTTCGACGGGATTTGAAGTAGTCTATGAAGACTTCTCTCCAATCCTTAGCCCTTTCTTGGTCCTCTATTCATATGGATGTTTGCTTGGTCGCTTCCTTTTCTTCAGACGACTTCGGAGATATTTCTGCTGGTGCGAGAATCCGACGGCTCTGCACAACGATTCTTACATCATCGAGGTTTTCGTCAACCAGTTCTTTAGCGAGCTTGGCTAATGCATCCGCTTTATTATTTTCTATATGTGGTATGCTTTCCAGGGCATAGGATGGAATTTGAGTTAGTAACTATTGCACTCTTTTGCCATATTTTACCAACTCTGGCTTGCACGTCTGATAGTCACCATTTACTTGGCTAACGACCAGCTGGGAGTCTCCGTATATGAGGAGGTTTTCGATTCCCATATCGACAGCGATCTCAAGACCTGCTATGAAAGCCTTATATTCCACTTCATTGTTTGTCCTCAGCTCTGTTAAGGAAAAGGAAAAGTGCATTATCCCTCCTTGCGGAGTCACGAACATAAGGCCTACTCTAGATTTGATTATGGGGGTGTTGTGCCGTTGCTTCTTCACGGAAGATGCTCCGTCGAAATAGAGTTCCCATTGGGTATCACTCCCTCCTTTTTCCCTTTGATCATCTCAAACACGTGCTCGTCTGGAAGTTTGCAATTTAAAGGTGAGTCGCCAGTTATTGGATGCTCAGTGAGGAAGTCGGCGATGGCTTGGCCTTTCACTGCCTTAAAGGGTCGATAGATTATCGAGAACTCCATCAAGAGGAAGGCCCATTTACCGAGTCATCCTGTTAGTATGGCTCTTGACATCAAATACTTGAGAGGATCCACCTTTGATATGAGATGGACCTCATGCGCCAAAGCATAGTGTCTGAGCTTCGTTATCGCGAAGATTAACGCCAGGCAGTGTTTTTCGATAGGGGAGTAGTTGTTTTCTGCCCCCAGGAGAACTCGACTCAAATAGTAGAGGGCTCTCTGTTTCCCTTGGCCGTTCTCCTGTTCCCATAGCGCGCCCAAAGAACCTTCAAGGGCGGTTGTGTACCGAATAAGGGGCTTTCCTTTGACCAGAACGGTCAATATCGGCGGATTCTGTAGGTATTGGTTGATTTTGTCCAGTGCACTCTGGCATTTATGATCCTAAACGAACATGGTTCCCTTCTTCATCAGGTGACTGTAGGGACGGCATTTTACGGAATGGTTGGCTATGAACCGTCGGATATACGCGAGCTTTCCTTGTAGAGACCGCAATTGTTTTAAAGTTCTTGGAGTGGGCAATTTCATAATCATCTTGATCTTCGATGGATATATTTCGATTCCCCGGTGTCATATGATGGACCCTAGAAATTTTCCAGAGGAGACTCTGAATGCGCATTTCATAGGGTTCATCTTGAGGTTATAGTTACGAGGACGTTGGAACACTATTTTCAAATTCTCCCAGTATTCCTCGTACGATTTGCTTTTCACTGCGAGGTCATCGATATAGCATTCGACGATTTCATGTATGAGGTCATCGAAAATCTTTGTCATGGCCCTCTGATAGGTAGCGTCGGCGTTCTTCACACCGAAAGGCATCACTTTTTAGAAGAATATGTCCAGAGGAGTCCGGAAAGCGGTATGCTTCTGGTCTTCAGGATGCATCTTTATTTGATTGTACCCCGATGATCCGTCCATGAAGGAGAAGACTTCGTGAGTGGACGTGTTATCTATCATCAACTCGATAACCGGTACGGTAAAATCATCCTTCGGGCAAGCTTTATTGAGGTCTCGGAAATCCACACAGATGCGCACCGTCCCATTTTTCTTCATCACTGGGACAATGTTGGCAATCCAGTCGGGGTATTGAACTTCTTGGATGAAGATGGAGTCGATTAGCTTCTTGACTTCGGCGTTGATACTCATTTCAAGTTCGAGCCGCATTCTTCTTGGTGCTTGTTTGACTGGCTTGACGTCCGGAGATATCGCTAATTTATGCATAGCTATTTCTGGATCTAGTCCCGACATCTCGGAATAGTTCCATGAGAAGCAGTCTTTATACTGCATGAGCACGTCTTTTAGCATAGCCACCTGTTCTTTAGACAGCAGTCACTGACGAACGTAGGGCGCGGGTCGTTTGCCGTTCCTAAGTCGATTTTCTTTCGGTTATCCGCGGTGGTGTGTATCCCATCTTCCAATTCTTTTGGCGCTGGTTGAAATTCTAAGATCAACTCATCTTCATCCTTATTATCGAAGCACCGGGAGAGGTCATCCATATTCTCGTGCACTCTTTCTTCCGACAGCGTTATCATGTGATAGGTACGAGATCGTTTCTAAGACCGATGTTGATCTGGTTCTATTCTCGCTATATACGTTGCTTTTGGCACATGATTTTGTGGTGGAACTACCCTCCAACTATTGGATAGAGCAAACCTGCCTTGCTGATATTGCTCTTCGACCCAGTTTTTGAAGGTGAAGCAGTCTTCAAGTGGAAGTCCTATCGCTCGGTGATAGGAGCAATAATCGGGGTGATGAACCCTGTTTGCTTAATCGGGGTGCCAAGACTCCGGGAGTGTCATCATTTGATATTTCATAACAAGGTCAAATATTCTCCTTGTCCTGTCTCGAGGGAAAGAATATGCTCGACCCATCTTTTTCATAAGAAACGGATTCCGGCTAACCTTTTCTCGATCGCGTGGCTTTTTGGATCCGTTTTGCCGCTGTCGAACGTTTTTTCCATTCTTTAACTTGTTTTTTCCTCCGCGTCGGGCTTTTTTCTTGTCTTGGGAATGCATGGTGGGCTGACGGTGAAGGATATTGTCATCCTCCGTAGCCTGCTGAAGGCGGCGTTGCGTCTTGGTTTTCTCGTAATGGCCATTTCGCGGCTGTGGTCGTTCCGAACCTTTTGACTCGCTTCCATTACTAGCTTGTCCATCTGTTCTTCAAATGAAGGACTCGGCATTTTTATGGCAGGACCTCATTCTGGTTCAACGTCAGCGTCTTTTAAAAGAGCGCCCCCCTTCTTCATCGAGGTCATTTATGACATGGCAGCCATAGAATTGCTCCCGTTTCTTGGTCTGGCATATCCAAGACCGATCGTTTCCATTTTTCCGTTGGGCAATTTTCGCTGAGTTCCGAGGACGTTCCAAATCCTGTTGTAGAGCTGAGCTTGTCGAGGAGTCTGTTTGAAAGGAATGCTTTGGCATCTTAATAACCTTCTCAATCCCTCCGTGTAATATTTGTGCAGACAGATGGGTTGGAGCCTGTCGAGCGCAAAATCGGCACCATGCCAGACTTCTCTTTTGACTTTAATCTCTTTGGATCGATAGAATAGGATCTCCTTTTCACCTCTTCTCCTGGGAGGGACGTAGAATATATGTAGCTCTTGCACACTATATGTCTCAAGCGCATCAAGCTCTCTGTAGTGCTGCCACAGAACCATGGCGATTTTCAAACTCTGATCATCTCCAGTGAAGGCCTGCATTAATGGACGGATCGAGAATACTGCGTTGACTTTGTCTTCAAAGTCACTGCCAAAGACCAGAATATGGGTCGATGGTCCCATCCTGTTGCATTGGGGCGGCCCCGAATAGACTATCTCTTCTTCCTCCTCAATATCGCTCCCGAAGACCGGGATAGTGGCGATAACTTTTTTTTTGGTTCTCCGGTTTATGACATCTTTCTGTGTCTTCGAAGTCTGGTAGGAAGTACTTGGCATCTTCGTATTTGTGGACTTCATTTATGGAGAATGGGTTTAGTTCTCCTGTCATGGTATACTTGAGACCATCTTTGAAATACTTCATACACTGATATTGTGTAGAAGTGATGATGTTGTACTCATGTAACCAAGGCATGCCGAGTAAAGCATTGTAGCAGGTCTTGGCATCAATGACATGAAATTTGATATCAGTGACAAGCAACTCAAAGCGTAACGTCAGTATTACAGACCCGAGCGTCCGTGATGACTGGGAGTCGAACTCGGAGATGGTGATTTTATCCCGAGCGAGGTGTTGAACGCTCATGCAGATTTCTTTTAGCATCCTCACATTTAAGAGGTTGACAGTGGACCCGTTGTCAACTAAGATCTTCCCTATCTTGATATCATGGCAGTACCCGGTGACATACAGGGGACGGTTGTGCTCACACGTTCCAAGGAGGAGATCTTCATCGCCGAAAGTGATGTCAGCTGTGTGCACTTCTTCCAGCTCGTCCTTCATCTTTTTTTCGGCAAGGAAAGCTTGAAACTGCTCGGGCTCTTGTAATGCCTTGATCAGAGAATCTCATGCCTCTTCAGACAACAGAAAGGCATCCAAAACGCTTAGCAGTGAGGGTATCTTCCTCAGGCGTGCCAGGACATTGTAATCTACTTTGTTTTTCTTAGGCGGGTCATTGGCTGCAAGCTCTTCGACGACTCGGTCATCGAGGGCGATATCCTCAGGGACTTTTTTCTTCCCTTTATATTTTTTGTTCGATCCCTTGCTTGTGGGTCCGAGATTCTTTTCAGGAAATATACGATTACGCAGCTGAATGTTATCACAGTTTTTTATCTCTTCCTATTTTCCTGAGGTGGATTCCTTGAAGAGAGGGCCGAGGGCTACTTCTTCATCAGAATCACTTCCGAAGGTGAGAACTTGCGATCCCCTGATATCAGCCATGTGGTAGTTGCCGGCAGTTCTTTTGTGTTCATCTATCCTGCTTCTCTGCCCCCGACGAGTTTTGCGCTTCACCCGCTTGAAATGTTGTCGGTGACTAACGTATCCCTGCCACCACTTTTTAAAGGCCATGCATTATTCGGTAGGATGTGCAATCTTCTGATGGTATAAGCAGTAGTTAGGATGTACATCCGCTTCATTAAGGTGTATACCGCCAGGAGTATTTCCATTGAAAGGTGGCAGCAGCAGCCCTATTTACAGGGCTTTAGCGAACCGTTTCCTTGTCTTAAGCCTGTTTTTGTCTGCCGCGAGCGTGTTTCGATCTGGTTAGAGTGCTTTGCGACTCATCCCTACCATGACTTCTTCAACTTGATGTCAACGCGTGGCCCTTTCGAATATGGCCATTTCACGCTCTTGATCAGCTTTGCTCTTCTGACAGGCTTCGTTCAGCAGCATATCAATCGTCTCGTCTAACGGTTCTAAGGATTTTGGCACCGATTCTGCCCTCAACTCCTCTATATTATCTTCTGACACTGAGTGAGCTTCTTCGTCATTTACTGACGAATGAAAGATCATGTGACAACTTGCCACATAATCCTCGGGTTCTTCTGACGAGTCGTCTCCGTCGTCATTGTCATTATCTCCGCTCTCAAGGCTATGGTTGAGAAACTCTTGGACTGTGACCGGGGTTCGCTCATTCTGGTTATATTCCTCCAGTGCGTCGATGTACTTTTGCAGACCTATACGATTGTCGTCAAGCTGCACGGGCTTCTTGGCCTTCTTCTTCTTCTTCGAAGACTTCGACGGCTGGGCCTGGGTGTTTTGCCCATCATTACCAATTCTCGGTGTTGGGCGCGGTTTCAGCATCCCCTCAATGATCTCGGGCTCTAGCGGGCTTTTCCACCTGATTGCCGAGCATGCTTGAAGATCCTTCAGCCTTCTTTTGGTCTTAGCTGAAAGGACAACTTCCCACGGAGCTTCCTCTATAAATGAGCACGATGCCCCCGACGTGTCCACATTTTTAGAAGCATGCTGTTGTGGAGGGTTTACCCTCCATTTTTTAGACAATGCGAACCTGCCCTGTTAGTACTGGTCCTCAACCCAGTTTTTGAAGACGAAGCAATCTTCGATTGGGTGGCCCACTATTCGATAGTAGGGGCAGTAATTGGGATTTTTAACGTCGCCCAGTTATAGTGGGCATCTCGGATCTGATAGAGTGATAAGCCTGTTGCGCACCGCCAGTTCGAATAGTCTTCTCATTTTGTCCTGAGGGAATGAGTAAGGACGTCTCAGCTTTTCTCCGAGTGATCGCTGTTTATCATTTTGGCAAGCAGCTGGTTTCGGATCACTCGGCTGTTGCTGAGCGTTGGAGACGAAGGCCGCTTTCCCTTTGCTATTTTCATTTCGAAACTCCATTTTTTAAGAGGACGGTCTATGGCCCATCTGGTCCATTTGGGCCAGCTTGTCGATCAAGGCTTGGAAAGTGGTCGGCTTGAAGAACATCATAAATTTATAGTTGCCTGCGGGTCAAGGGTCCCTACGAACGTGCCCACGGCAGGAGCTTCTTCTATGCGTTGTTCGCATTTCAACCATAAGTTCCGCCACCGAATTGAATACTGAACCCATGTCTCTCCTGGCTTCATCCTGGCATTAATCAATGCCATGATCAGGCTGCGTTCGCTGGTGCCTGCGAAACGCTAGGTGAATAGCAACTCCATTTATGTGAATGTTTTGATGGAGTCATTCGGAAGCTCCGAGTACCATTCAAATGCCGTCTCCGCTAAGCTGCCGATGAACTGGCGAAGTAGCAATTTGTCGTCGCCACCTGTATTGCCGCATAGAGCCCTGAACTAAGCGACGTGCTGATGGGGGTTGCCTGTACCCTTATACACGTGATATTTAGGGATCGTATATCCCAGCGGGTACTTAATTTGATCGTACCAGCTTGGATAGGGTCGTCCAGTTCTGATGACTTGGCCAGCGGCTTCGCTTGTCTGTTGAGCTTATATTTGTTGAGTTATGTAGTCATCAAGCACAGCTTTCGAGATCGTCTCTTCCCTGGCTGGTGATAAAGCCAGAAGAGGGTTTGATGTCTCCCTTCTGTCGTCTTCAATGATTATTGAGGGATCTTCAGCTGGAGGGTCCGGCTAAATCATCATGCCTACCATATCTTAGAACATGACCACCATTTGTTTTATATTAGACGTTTGTTCCGTGGCCTCCTTATCTTTTTTCTCGAGCATCCTTCGTAGGTACTCGAAGTCGGTTTCTTGTTCCTGGCGTTACTCCAATGATGCTTCCGGGTTTTCTTTCTTCCCGGTAAGTGGGTCATCTTTGTCAGCATCTCCTGCAGTTTCTGTTGTTGCTCTTGAGCCTTACTTACTGATCGTGTAAGTGGTCGATGACCCCCAGAAGCACAGCTTTTCTCTTTTCCAGAAGCCATGTAGACGGTGTGCACTACCATGCCCCCAGACTTGGGGTGTTTGGATCCACCATGCTCAGAATTTGTCGCTGGTTGTGGTTGATTCTCTGGCCTTCTCCTTTTATGGACGGTCAAGGTTGAGGGGGCTACAACAGGCACCCCTGCAGACGACACCTTCCGTAGCATGGCGGCGAGATGGCCCTCCTCTTATCGAACCTTCATTTTCTTCTGTCGGCGGGAGTAATCTTTGTTGATCACAGAGTCTTGGACTCTTCGCCAGACCCTGTGGATTTTGGAGGACAGCCGCTGAGGGGGCTGCTTTGGCTTCGTTTTAGTAACATTTTCAGCGGGTGGAGGAGACCTTTTTAGTACGGCAATTGGAGAATTCTTGCGCACTCTCCTGATCGGCTCAAAGCTATTCCCAGTTCGAACAGCAGTATCAACTTCCACCATTGAAGCTGGTGGGGTAAGTCCAGAAGGGTAACTGCCCCCAGCTTTCCTCACTCGGCGCCAGTGACAACGTCGAGCATATCGTGTAGACGGGATCACCTCTATCATCGGAGTAGCTTCGTCATGCCCCCTTCTTTGAGGAGCGGTTGTTATTGGCGCCAGCCTGTTAAAGACTGACATTCGCTAGGAAGGAATGGTCAACCTGTCGAAGGTCGACTATCGAGTAGGGAAAGTAGTTTAGACGACTTCACCTGCAGCAAGAGTTAGGATAGTCTTCCCCGGTATTGTGAGCCTCTTCACGGGCCCATTTAAGCTTAGGCTCAGCCTGTCGAAGACTGAGGCAATAAACTTGGACAACCCGTTGAGAGGGGCCGCGGTAGTTGCAAGCCGATCGAAGACCGACTTCTTTGGAGCTTCCTGTGACGGCACTGGAGTGTTGAAGCTTGTCGGCGGGAGCATGGTCCTAAAGAACAATCCAGTGGTGTCCTGTGTCACCTGTTCCACTGGCATTGCGAAGATGGAGGCCGCTTAGGGCCCGTAAGTTACTCCTCCAGATAGGACGGAGTGGGAGTTGTTGCTGCAGTTGGTGCAGTTGGAAGCCATTGATGTCATCTTCTCTTCTGCGTGGGAGAAAGACACAAAATCTTAGTATCTCGAATCCAGGGGCAACTATATTAAACCACGATTCGTTCGCGAACACGATACACGAAGTGTGAAGTGGAAAGAGGAAAAGGTCCCACCAGGCATGCCAAAATATGTTTACCACCGAAAGACACGACCGGGACATTAGTACGTCTAGCCTGAATTTTGGGGGCAGATGCTATTTGGTTTTATCCGTCCATCTCTCCAAAGATGCCAAGTTGATTTATGGCACCGCGTATCGGAGGTTTGGATGGATGCGGCCGTTATAGATGATTTCGTCATATTCCCCCTCGTTGTGAGGGGTTTATGATTGTGGGGACGCTCTTCCCTGCAGACTCAAGCCCCTGTAGTTAATTACGTTACCGCATCGCGGTAACCACTTTATCCTGCTCCAGATGGTCACTTCGTGTTGTGTGTGTTTGTTTTATTTTTTGGTTGCCCGTGGATTGTATACAGAGACTAATTTGTGTTGTCGATCGTAGGGCGTGGATTAGTCCAAATCCATATATTCATAGATTTGGGTTTGGGTTGATTTAAGGATCGTTAATCTTGTTTGAGATTAATATCAACTTAAATGGTTGTTGAGAATACGTTAGTATAATTTTAGGCTAAGATCTACTCAACAGGATTTTGGGATCATTCAGATCTAACAAAAGAGCATTTGGGCTCTATTATTTTAGTTTAATGACGTTGTGGTCTGTTATTAGTTTAGGGACGTTGCGGTCTATAGATCACCATTTTGAGGTGAGGTTTTAGTTTAAGGACGTTGCGGTCCACAGTAGCTTAAGGACGTTGCGGTCCGTTATTAGTTTAAGGACGTTGTGGTCCACAGTTGCTGGTTGTCGGGACCCGCTACCTCTCTAAAGACGTTGAAGAATTACAACGACATATATCAGAGGTGTGAAGAGATGTACCCTTGAACCAATGAATGTTCATCAGGGACATGGTAGTCCTGTTTGGGACTAAGGTCAATTTAGAAGAAAACATATGGGCTCGGTCAATTTGGGGTTTGACCAACCTTGGGCTCAGCTCACTTGATTACTTATTTGGGCTTGATCCCCTTTCCATATTAGCACTGTTGAGCATTGATTTGGGTTCTGACACCTCTTTTTATTTTTGTTTTATTTATATTCTTTTATATAGAGTGTTGAGCAATTTATGGCGCCTATGTACAGAGCACGTGAGGCGCTCGGCGCTGAGCGCCGAATACTGAGTGCTAAGCACATTTTTTTATTAAATAGCGCCCACGTGAGGGGCACATGGAACGCTCGGCGCTGAGCGCCAGACTTTGAGTGCTAAGCGCTTCTTATTAAATAACGCCCACGTGAGGAGCATGTGGAGCGCTCGGCGCTGAGCGCCAGACTTTGAGTGCTAAGTGTTCTTATTAAATAGTACCCACGTGAGGAGCACATGGAACGCTCGGCGCTGAGCGCCAGACTTTGAGTGCTAAGCACTGAGTTTTCTGTTCTGCTCAATTCAATTCTCTGAGACTTAGATTATCACTTGTGAAAGACTTTGTCTTATA
The DNA here is from genome assembly GCA_030015575.1 of Agapanthus africanus. Classification (NCBI taxonomy): domain Eukaryota; kingdom Viridiplantae; phylum Streptophyta; class Magnoliopsida; order Asparagales; family Amaryllidaceae; genus Agapanthus; species Agapanthus africanus. The sequence goes on from JASDDO010000299.1 coordinate 184,239, forward strand.
GATATGAGATCTGGAAAAAGAACTAAGTTCTTCTGATATGAGAGTTAAACTCTTAGATATGGAGGAGATGCTATGATCTCTCTTATTTTTATATACTTTGAGGAGAAATCATTCTCGTCTTGAAATTTGATGTTTTGGAAGGGGGGTTCTTCTCTGCAATATTTGAAGTCTTGAATCCTTTATATAGTGAAGGCTGATTTGTTGATTTAGTTAAGGAAATCTCTCATTGAAAGATGTCTAATTGATTTTGGGATTTTATCCACCGTTGGATCTTTGATCCTATGCCTTCTGTTTTACAGAAGATATTTTTATTGTTCTTAACAAGATTGCGAAAACATTATCCCATACAAAGCTTATTCTATATCTTGGTGATTTTTAATCACCATTGGATCTTTAATCCAACGGTACTCTGTTTTACAGAGATTAATCTTTCTTGTTTTAGGAAGATTAGAGGAATATTTTCTCAACAGAATTTAATTCTGTAATTTGATAATCTATCATCTTCATTGGATCTTTGATCCAGTGATGGAGAACTTTTAGTTCTGGCGTCGGCGCTCTCGTGCTTAGCACGTGAGGCGTTGCCTCAGAGTTTTTAACTCTTGGCGCTGGCGCTCTCATGCTTTACACGTGAGGCGCTGCCTCAGTTCAAATTTTGAACAGAGCCTTGCTCTCTTATTGGGGGGAAACAAGGGTTATCATTTATTTTTCTAAAGTTGTCAAAGGAAGTTATGTGATTTTTCATCCATTATTCTACCCTGTCCTATAAACCCTAGCAAGTAAGAAATTACTCGCTCATGGTTATTAGCGAATTAAAAAAAAGGTGGAAGATGAATGAATTCATAATTAAAATCAAAAAGTAATGCTAAATGTAATGCAGAAAAGTAATGCGAAAAAGTAATGCAGAAATGTAAATGTAAGAAGTAAATGCGAAAAGTAAAATGCGAAAAGAACAAAAGACTACCTTTATTGATCAATTATTGCATTAAAAAAATTCTCTTTAAAGAGGTAGATTACAAGTACCCTGGTTTCGCTTGTAGATCTCTCTTGATCGATGGGGAAATAAATAGATGATTAGATTCGATGATTTTGGAATGCACAGCTCCTGGTCCTTTATATAGCCCCTGAAAGTATAATCCCTAGATTCCAAATTGGAGTAGTTGAGATTACGATCAGATCCATGAAATTCCACATCCAATAGCCCAGAACCGACCACAGTTCCACCGCCCTTGCCACCTATTGACCACGGATCCGCCGCCTCCTAGTGGGTATGGGACTTGGGATTTTTTCTTGCTTTCTCTCTCGATATTTAGAGATCCTCTTGATATATAGATTCTGAAAATATTACTCTTAGTCTCTGCCGTTGCTAGATTCTCCGATTTGCTTCTAATATTTAGCAGATTCGGTTTGATATTTCGATTTGACTTGGATCTCCTACTTAGATTTCAGACCTGAGCTAATACCTGCACAATATCTCAAATCACATTGTTAATAGCATTTTGTGTTTTTGAGATATTATTCCAACCATTTATATGATATAATATCTTAAGGATATTGATTAGGAATATTTGATATGATATGCATATTTTAATTAATGATATTTCATTTAAATATTACATGCATATATTTGATTAGTCAAATATATTGCATATTTGTATGGACATTTTCCCTACTATTATTAATTAAAAAAGATGTTATTTGTAAATAAAGAACATATATGGGTTTATTTGTAAAAAGATTATTATCATATGTTTCTTTATTTATAATTGATATGATTATCTATTCTATTACAGTGTACTTGAAGAACAGCGGGAATGTGCTGCCGAAATTTACTCGAAACGGTTGAAAGCACAAGAGAATGGGTGTCTGCTCTATACATTCTTAATGGGATAGAAACTTTACCCCCGACAGCCAAAACACACACATACAACATGAATACACAACAAACGTACACACAAAGCACATACGCACTAACAACCCTACACCTAAGAGAAATCATAAATTGAAACACACATACACAGAATACAACTCATACTTGGGTATCTTCAAATCTAACTTTGTTAATCGATAATTAATTCTTTTCAATGACAAACTTGCCTCTACGGATTTTCTTCTTTGTCAATAACTATCTCGTTCTTAGATTTCTCAATATAGTCAGCATAACCTACAATTTATATGTTATGCAGTCTAACATGACCCATGAGTACATGAGAATTAAGAACCGGATGTACGTGGACTGGCAACAACGCATGCAATCTAAGTTTGTCGCAGGAGTTGCTGTTTTCATTGAATTTGCACGCGCACATAATAAGATCGTGTTAGAGAAGATTCCCTGTCCGTGCGATAGATGTGGGAATAAGTTCTGGCAGAAGGTAGAAATCGTAGAGCTTTACATCGTTAAATATGGTTTTACTAGACTTTATACAACTTGGTTATATCATGGGAAAGACAAGAAGAAGACGGAGAAGACGGTAATGCGGCAGAAGAAGAAGGAGAAGACGGTAATGCGGCAGAAGAAGAAGAAGAAGACAATAACTTCTTTCCAAGAGAAGAAATGGAGGATATGGTAAAGGCTACACTCGGTGACAGTATTTCTACCGAAAATGACATTCCTTCCGGTCAAGAACCACGTGCAGATAAATATGAAAAGTTCATGAATGATGCTAGAAGACCAATTTATGAGAATGCAAAATATTCCACCCTATCATGGTTCGTCTAACTTTTCGCAAAGTATTCCACCCTATCATGGTCCGTCCAACTTTTCCAGATTAAGTGCCTAAATGGATGGAGCAACAAGTCATTCACGATACTTCTGAAGTTCCTGAAAGATTCTATGCCCCTCGGGAAATAACGTGCCTGACAGCTGGTACGAAGCCCAGAAGATGATGTCTGATTTGGGTCTGAAGTGTGAGAAGATTCATGCATATCCCAAAAATTGCGTATTGTACCAAAAAGAGAATTCAGATTTAAAAAAGTGTCCAACATAATAAGCCGAAAGAATATGATAAGAAGCTCGATATACCTGTCAATATAACACGATACTTTTCCATAACACAGAGGCTGCAGAGGCTATTCAGGTGCAAGAAAACAGCCGAGACAATGACTTGGCATCACCGTGCTACTCCAAGCAAAGATGGAAAAATGAGTCATCCAAGAGATTCACCGACATGGAAGGATTTCGATAAGATGCACCAAATATTCAGTAGTGATCCTCGCAATGTCAGGACTGGCTAGTGATGGCTTCTGCCCATTCAACTATATGGTTGGAAGCCACAGCATATGGCCCATTGTAATGATAGTTTATAATCTGTCGCCTTATGATTGATCGTGCGAAAAGTGTTTTGTAAATAACCACAATCAAAATGGTGTCACTAGTACCTAGCCGCGATGAGTACGGTTCATTCGCAGGGAAATGTGAATTCTTTTCTTGTTTTAGACGAGTTGATAAAAAAGATATAAAATTTATAATAAAAAGGCTTGTAGGGTTCATAGGACTTAGTAGTCAATGGATGAATGTTTAAAAATGACTTTTTTATCTTTTAATAATTTAAAGCTAGAGAGATAGCGATGAATGTGGATTAGAATTCTTGGAGGGAATTAGGGTTTCCCACTACCGACCCTTGTCCGTCTATTGATCTCTATTCATGTCAAACTCTTAACAAAACAAGTATTTAACCAATCTCAAATCGTGGTCGTGACTATTAATAAATTGATAGCGCGCCCGATAAGAAGGTTAAAATTTATTTTGCTAAAATTTATAAACACTAAAATGTTAAAAAGAAATTAAAAGATTTTTCATCCATTATCCTAACCTATCGTACAGCCCTAGCAAGTAAGGAATTACTTGCTCATAGTTAATAGTGATTTAGAAGAGAGGTTGAAGATAAATGAAACCATATTTAAGATGCAGAAAAGTAATGCATAAATTTATGAAAAAAAGTAAAGCGTAAATTAATGCAGAAAAGTAATGCGTAAAGTAAATGCGGAAAAGTAAATGCAAAAAGAATTAAAACAAAAACTACATTTATTAATCAACTATTACATTACAATTTTTTTCCTTAGAAAGTAGATTACAAGAACCCTAGTTTGCTCTAGATCTCTCTCTTTATGGAGGTAGATGAATTGATAATTATGTGATCACTTGGATGATTTTGAATGCATGGCTCTCGGTCCTTTATATAGTCCTTGAAACCAGAAAGCCTAGATGCCATATGTGAGTAGATACAGTTAAGATCATAATCCCAAAATCCCACATCCAACGGTCCTGATTTGACCTCGGAACTGCCGCGTAATGCAACGTATGGCCGCGGTTCCACCGCATCCTAGTGGAATTGGGTTTGGAGATATTTTATGGTTTTTTGTGTTGATATTTGGAGATATTTCGATGTATAGATTCTGAAAATATTGCTTTGAGTCTATGTCATTGCTAGATTCCTCGATTTGCTTCTAAAATTTAGCAGATTCGGTTCCGATATCCCGATTTGACTTGGATCTCTTACTTGGATTCCAGACTTGAGCTAATACCAGCACAATATCTCAAATCAAATTATTAGTAGCATTTGGTATTTTTGGGATATTATCCCAACAATTTCTATGATATAATATGTTAAGAATATTGATTAGGAATATTTTGCATGATTTGCAAATTTTAATTATTAATATTTCATTTAAATATTATATGCATATATTTTTCCTAATTATATTAATTAAAATGAAGAAATATATGATAATATTTGTTTACAAATAAGCCCACATATGTTCTTTATTTATAATTAACACCTTTTAGCAGTTAATAATAATAGGGAAAATATTCATACAAATATGCAATATTTTAGACTAATCACCTTTGTTGGTTATGGATCAATCCTAATTTATTATGCATCTTCTTATTGACGGACCAAACTCACCGGAAAATAACATCGACATCTATTTCCGACCTCTGATCGATGAGTTGCATTGATGGTGTAGAAACTTACGATACAAACACAGATACAACCTTCACAATACGTGCGGCTTTAATGTGGACAATTAATGACTTTCCTGCATATGGAATGCTATCAGGTTGGTCCGTACATAGTCACAAAGCATGCCCTTATTGCCATCAAGATACAACATCGAAATGGTTGAATTTTAGCAGGAAAGTTTATTATTGCGGTCATCGGTGTTTCCTGCCATTAGACCATCCCTACAGGTTAGACGCTGCTCATTTTAATGGTCATCAGGAGATTTTTGGGCCTCCAGGCTCATTATCCGGAGAGAACGTGATTGCTCGGTGGGATGGTTACAAAAATGTGATCTTCGGGATAGATCCGGCAAAATAGGTCAAACCACCATACAGGATCAAGTTAAGAATTTTCTGTGAGCTTCCGTACTGGTCAACAAATTTAGTGTGTCATTGTCTGGACGTCATGAACATAGAGAAGGGAGTATCCAAGCACGTACTCAACTTGTTTTATTGTAAAGACGGAAAATCGAAAAGCAACCTCCATACTCGGATGGATCTTCAGGAATGGGAAATTAGAAGTGAATTGCATCCTAAATCGATAGCGGGTAAACTAGGTACTTCCCAATATCGTGTATCGTATGTCACAACCGGAGAAGAAAAGGTTTCTGCAGGTGTTGCATGATTTGAAAGTTCCCACAGGTTTCTCAAGATCATTTAGTAAGAAGTTAAAAATTGTGAAAGGCAAGATCGACGGGCTGAAAATTCATGATCACCCTGTTATTATGGAGCACCTTCTCCCATTAGCCCTCAGGACTTCCCTTCCCGAATCGCTTGGTTTAATAATCAATGACCTTTGTTGTTTTTTTAGAGAATTGTGTGCTAAAACCTTGGATATTGTGACACTGGATAATCTAGAAAATTCTATTTCATTGACACTTTGCAAGCTTGAGCGTATTTTCCCACCATCATTCTTCAATATCATAATACACCTGACGGTTCATCTTGCAACCGATACTAAGTTTGCCAGACCGGTACAATATCGATGGATATATCACGTCGAAAGGTACGTTGAATTTTTCGTTTCACGCATTTTGTAAAATTATTGTTGTCCTATATGCCCGTATTTATTTATTTAACATATTTTCCTTTAGGTATCTCTACACACTAAAAAAGTTTATTCGTACTAGAAATCAACCAGAGAGTTCTATCATGCAATGTTATCTTCTAGATAAAATAACCACATTTTGTTCCCGTTATCTGGATGAGAACATTAAGACGAAACATAACCGGTCTCGGAGAATTCAGGACGGGCCATATGGTAAAGCTGATTAGAAGAGAGTAGACACTATATTTATCAATAATATATCGGTTTATCCTCCTCAATAGCGTATGTCTTAAAAAATTAGATAATAAGTTTTTTTGGATTAATTGTTATATTTGTGTTTGTGTGTGTATGAAATGATATAATATTAATGTTATAATTTATTGTTGAGAACAGAATTCATATTGATGAGGTACGTTAGGGGCATCCTAATTAGAATAATGAATGATTGGAAAAATATCATTAGGATAATTTTTGTGATTGGGTTGCAGATTATGTGACTTATTCGAATAACATATTATTACCACCAGTCTTAATCTAAACTTATATCGTTATGTATTTTCCGTAAAATTGATTTTGTTAGATCCACGATCCGAACTTGTTTGCATTATTAGAGAGAGATTCAAGATGTTTAGCTCAGTTTCCTAGCATGGAGGTTGTATATTATAAAGGATTCGGTGTTTTTGGATACAAATTTGAAGTTAAGGACATAAAACATCTCTAACCACTTAGAATAGAGGGATTGCGACGGTAAGATCGGGTGGTGTGATTTATTATGGATATTTAAACTGCATACTTGGCATCTAATATCTCGGACGATCAGAACCGTTTTATATATTTTAGTGTATTTGGTACGATACATGAACCGATAAGGATAAGTTGAGAAACAATCTCGGGACTTGGAAAGATGAATATGGATTGACTAGTGTGAACACACTTTGATTTTATGGTCAGGACAATCCATTTATCTTTCCGAACCAAGCATTCCAAGTATATTACTCACAATATTTGAAGCATTCAGGATGGAGTGTCGTATTCCGTTGGAAACTCGGGGATGTTTACGATGTCCTTGAATTCACGGATCGTATAGAGGACAGTGATGAGGATGAAGAAGAGAGAAAACATAGAGTGCTCCGACCGTCTATTTCAAAAGACGGATTGTCTTCGATTGATCGTGATTTTACGTGGATTAGAAATGATATCGATATTGAAATCTAAGTAGATATGTCTAATGCATCTACGAAATGAAAAAGCTTATCAGTAATGTTATATTATTACTTCATATTTCTACGATCTATACATATATTGCATGCATATGTAATGATTGTACTCTTATCTAGGTCTGATGACGATGCCCGGAGCAGCGAGGGGCGGCAGGAGCACCAGCCACGGCAAAGGCAGAGCGGTTCTGCCGCCCGGGGAGCTGCGTAGGGAGCTCCAGAGGGCTGTTCTTGCACCCCGATCCATATCCCCTTCGGATGACTCCTTCCGTATGGACTTTGCTACACCTCCAGGTATATTGGATTCATATTCATTTTGAATGTAATATTATAGATATATACACGCATATTTATTTTAAAATTACTTATATAGTCAATATTTAATTGTCTAGCTGTAGGTGGTGCATCCACATCAGAGGGAGAGGCCACTACCACACCTGCAAGTATGTTTATATATCCTATAGTGTAATATTGATTTAGAATGTTATATCATAAATATACACACATTCTTTTTGCTCTTACTCAGATAATAAATTTTGATTGTCTAGCAGTAGGTGGTGCCTCCGCATCCCGGGCAGAGGCCACCACCGCACCTGCGGGTATATTTATATATCCTATATTGCATGCATATTGATTTAGAATGTTATATTATAAATATACACATTTTTTTGCAATTACTTATATAATTTATTTGTAATTGTCTAATTATAGGTGGTGCATCCACATCTGGCGCAGAGGCCACTCCCGCCACTTTTGTACCATCTGCTCAGTCTGCAGGTTAGTATTTTTAAATAAAAAATATTTAGTCATTTTACATATCCTCTAAAAATAAACATGGATTTCTTGTAATTTTATCGTCAATGTTTATTTTCTAGTTGGAGGGGATGTGTCACGCCCCACTTCCCAAAATACGGAATACGAGGGGTGATTAGGCCAGCCATGCTCCTACGGTCAGGGAATAATCCCGCCGTAGTCACACTTCGGCTTCTAGCATTATATGGTAGTCAGTAAACAGTACTTGAGTAACGGAAAATCACAGTTCACAACTTTATTACATTGCAAATAAAAGAGTTCGAGATACATTTATCTTACAGAATAAAATAAACTAACCAACAAAAAAAGTGCTGAAAGTAAGGGAAATGGCGCTGGTGATGCAGTCTAGACCTTCGCGATCTCAAATGGCAGGTCCTGCTCCTGGGCTGGATCTAGTTCGTTCTCTGAGCATGCACACTCAGATCGTCAAGACGACATATATAGCAATAATTATATAAAGGCATGTAATATTATTAAATGCGAGAAGTACAACAGAAAGCAGAACATGAGTATAATAACCATCAACTGAATACGAATAGTACAATATAGTTATCATGTCAATTAATTAGGCAATGCGTATGTCACTACTTACCGGTCACTAAGTCAATAAAATCAAATGGTGGAAAGGATGCTTTTGTTTAACAAGGGTCTCGTGTATGCCCGAGACAACGGTTCGCTGTGTCCGGGACATAACCCTGTCAACCGTGCAGCTAGGCCCATGACCTAAAGTATATATATGTATATCACTAATAGCGAATGATCATCCTCTAAATCACTGTACCTCGCTAAATACGAGTTCAATTCCATCTTTATTTCCCCATTCCCAGGTTATAGTATGCACTCAGGTATTAGATAGATTGTGAACAAATACGTATCGCTGTCACTTTCAATCACTTTTCCACTTATCAATATCACTGTCGTATTTGCCACAACACAATCACTAATAATAACACTAATATATATATCGAAAATGCAAAATAGTCGCTAGGTCTCAATGTGAACAATCACTATGCAGCAGGTATAAATCAAAGCATGAAAATACGCAGAAATGCACTGAACAGGTATTCACTATTTTATGACGACCAATGCCATACAACTTGAAAAATTTACGATAAATCACACGTATAGAATCGACCAAAATAATATAAAATACGTACGAAGCACACTTGATTATCTAAACAGTAAAATTTATTTCATGTCAATAGGAATTCAGGTTAGGGAATTATCATCATTTTAAGGTAGCGACCGATTGCTGGAATTTCAGTTTCAGAACTGGAAGCCCAACTTCACGTGCGTTTTGTCAGTGATTGTGTTCAGATTCAGGTATTGTCCCGGTTGAACTAAATATAGTTATATATATTATGTTTCCAACACATCAAACGGATTATCATTAGCATTTCTGTACTAAAAGTTATGTTCTGTTTAATGTGACGGTGTAAGGAACATTACTGCAGAAACTGCAGAACACAGCGACACTCTAAAATACAAATTTAATATCAAACGACGGTGAAATAGCATGGGAAAAGATTAATGTGTTAGCTAACTAAATTATCTACGCGACCATATGGGTCTCTACGCATTTTCAGTTTAAAACAAGGGCATACAGGTGTTCAAAGTCAGGTATTCAAACGAAATGCTGCCCCGGACTGCAGTCCAGTGCCGCATTCGTAGTCAATTATCATTACAGAAATTTATAAACATCGAGAATTAAACTATAGATGGTTTTAGGTTATCGAGTATTCTTTGATATAAGCCGTAGAACGTTACGTTCCAACCTATATTGAATTTACAATGATTTTATAAAGGTAACCTGCGCGGTAAAATTCAAATTTTGTGTCGCCTTTAGGGGCGACGTTACGTGATTATAAACATGATACTTTTAATGCAAAACCTTACACGACATTCACTAATCAGTAAGGAATTCGACAATCCCAAAACATGGGCACTTTAACCAGAGTTTTCATTCATGCATCGCTTCGAACTTAGAATTAAGTGTGAGTATCGATCGTCGTCAGTTTTATCGGAATGATTATAAAAATTAATTCATGTAAATTATAAACGATATCATTACGGTTGACGGACCCGAATTAGGTTCAATTCAATACAATCATCTCAATGGTTTGCTACAATTCCCTTATAATTTATGATCTAAATATATATATACACACACACGCGTATGATTAAATTTTCAACTCGATTATTTAATTTAACCGGTATGTTAACATGATTAGCAAGTGGAGAATTTTCACTTGCCTTTGGCGAAGGTGGCACGACAGCGACGATAATGGGGGATGGCGCGACACGGGCACGATCACGGCATGGAGACATCAAGGCGCGATACACGCACGAACAAGGCACGACACGCGCACGAGACATGGCATAGCGTGGCACGGGAACGGCACTGGTGTGGCACGGGGCTGGCACTGGCGCGGCACGGGGCTCGGCACTGGTGCGGCACGGGGGCTGGGGTTGCAATGGTGGCGGCAATGGGGCAGTGGGTCGTCGGCGGGTTCGCAGCGGCTCGGGGGAGGATTCGTGGAGCCGATGGAGGCGGCGTCAGCGGCGTCGAACTCCGGTGGCGGTTGCAGCGAGGAGGGACGCGCTCGGGTGAGGAGGTAGAGTTGAGGGGATGAGGAGGTCGAGCTTGGGGGGCTCGAAAGCGTCGGTGGTCTCCTGAAGTGTTCATCGACGATGTGGAGCTCGGTAGGTCGATGGAGACGATGCAGTGGTGATGGCTGAGGCGCTCGAAGGGGAAGAAAGAGGTGGAGTGTGGCTGGTGATGGGTTCGCCGTCGATGGATGAGTGAGGGAAAGCGAGAACGGGAGAGAGAGAGAGAAATCAAGACAGATCGGGAGAGAGAGTGAAGTAGGGGAGAGGCTCGGTCGAGATGTGGGGGAGCGGGGACGTGGGGGAGTTCGCGAGCAGGCGCGGGTCTCGTGGAGGTGGGCACGAGGAGTGGGGAGACATGGAGGTAGAACCGTTGGAGGTAACGCGAGGGGCGCGGTCGTCGTGGCGAGCGCAAGATGAGGGAGCCGTCGTGGAAACATGGGCAGGAAAAGAAAAGAGGACGAGGGAGAAGAAAAGGAGTGGGTGAGGGGATCGGGTCGGGTCGGGTAGAGTTAGGATTGGGTTTGGGTTTTATATAGTTTAGGTTTACGAATAATTAAAATAAAATAATAAAATATATATAAAAAGAAAAATTTGGAATAAAATCCGGAAAAATACGGAAAAAATTATATATTCGGAAACAGGGGATTTACATCATACCCTCCTTACAAAAAAATTTTGTCCTCGAAATTAAAAATGAAAACAATGGATAACAGCACTACACAAACAGATGCGGGAAACGTGCACGGACGTCCTCCTCGCATTCCCAGGTAGACTCCCCTGGAGAACGACCACCCCAAGAAACTCGAACCAGGAGAATGACTTTGTTCTTCAGCATTTTTTCCCGATGATCGAGAATGGTGGTAGGCTGCTCTTCGTAGGATAGATCAGTGCCCAATGCTAACTCCGAATGGTCAAGGATTTGGCTGTCATCCCGAACGTAGCGCCTCAGCTGAGAAACATGGAAAGTATTATGCACACCGGCTAACAATGGAGGCAAGGCTAGTCGATAAGCCACCTCTCCTACTCGCTCCAGCACCTCAGAAGGTCCGATGAATCGGGGACTGAGTTTCCCGCGACCTCCAAACCTGATAAAACCGCGGGTAAGAGAAATCTTTTGAAACACATAATCTCCAACCATGAATTCTAGCACTCTCCTGCTGGCATCTGTCCAACACTTATGTCGGTCCTGAGCCGTCTTAATGCGCTTCCTGATCGTCTGGACCTTGTCTACCGTCTGAATAATAAGTTCGGGGCTCAGTAATCTTCGCTCGCCCACGTCATCCCAACAAACAGGGGATCGACATTTCCGTCCATAAAGTGCTTCGAATGGAGCCATCTGGATGCTAGCTTTGAAACTGTTGTTATAAGAAAACTCCACCAGATGAAGCTGATCCTTCCATGAACCCTAGAAGTCTAGCATGCAAGCCCTCAACAAGTCCTCGAGCATCTGAATAGTATGCTCGGACTGTTCGTTCGTCTGGGGATGGTAAGCCATACTGAACTTGAGACGTGTACTTAGACTCTCCTGTAAGCTCTTCCAAAAGTGTGAAACAAATCTGGTGTCTCAATCTGACACTATACTGACCGGAACTCCGTGAAGTCGCACTACCTCTTGCATGTATTTCTACGCAATCGATTCTGTCGACTGTCCCACATGAAAGGGTATAAAGTGTGCATCTTTCGTAAGACGGTCGACGATAACCCAAACGACGTTGTTGCCCCTTAGGTTTCGTGGTAAGCGGTCACAAATTCCATATTGATGTGCTCCCACTTCCACTCGGGTATCGGAAGCGGTTGCAACAGTTCAGCTGTTCTCTGGTGTTCTGCCTTTACTTACTGACATACTAAACACTTGGATACAAACCGTGCAATCTCTCGCTTCATCCCGTTCCACTAATAGTGTTGCTTCAGATCTCGATACATTTTCGTGCCTCTCGGATGCACAAAATAAGTCGAACTATGAGCCTCAGCTAGTACCTCTTCTCGAACATCCCCCTTGGGGACGCAGAGTCTGCTACCAAATCTCAGAGAACCGTCTTGATATATGAGTAAGTCCATCCTCAGCCCGGCTTCCACCTGCTCTCTGAACTTCTGCAATCGAGGATCATCAGCTTGCGCAGCCTTAATGGGATCTACAAGAGAAGACTATACCTGTAACATCCAGAACTGCCTGATTGCACTCGGTGTAACAACCTCTAGCTCGAGCTTCTGAAAATCCTCAATGATGCTCTTCTGACTGGTCAACATTATGACCGCTGGCTTGCGATTGAGAGCATCGGGTATGACATTTACCTTTCCCGGATGATACTGTAAGTCTAAGTCATAGTCCGCCATTAATTCTAGCCATCGACGTTGCCTCATATTCAGTTCTCTCTGAGTGAACACGTATTTCAGACTCTTGTGATCCGTGTACACTTCCACCTTTCGCCTAACAAGTAATGTCTCCAGATCTTCAATGCGAAAACCACTGCGGCTAAGTCCAAGTCATGTGTTGGGTAGTTCCTCTCGTGATTCTTCGGCTGCTGTGAGGCATAAACAATTATCCGACCGTGCTGCATCAGGACGCAGCCTAAGCCTTTTCCTGAAGCATCGCTGTGTATCACCAAACCATCTAAATTATCTGGCACTGTAAGAATAGATGCCGTGGTCAATTTCTGCTTCAGTACCTCAAAAGCCCGAGTATACTCCTCCGTCCATACGTACGGTACTTCCTTCCGTGTCAGCTTTGTCAAAGGTTCAGCGACTCGTGCAAAGTCTTGAACAAACCGCCAATAATATCCTGCCAATCCTAGGAAGCTTCTGATATTGGCCACTGACTTCGATGTCGGCCAATCTCTAACAGATTCTATCTTTGTTGGGTCCACAGAAATGCCTTCGCCCAAAACAACGTGTCCCAAGAACTGTACTTTGTCGAGCCAGAACTCGCACTTGCTCAATTTTGCGTATATCTTCTCTTCCCAAAGAATTTGTAATACCTTTCGCAAGTGTTCGGCATGCTCCTCCCGGGTCTTAGAGTAGACTAGTATGTCGTCGATAATTACAACGACAAACGTGTCCAAGTGTTTCGCAAATACTCTATTCATCAGATCCATAAATATAGCTGGAGCATTGGTAACCCCGAAAGGCATCACAAGAAACTCGTAATGCCCGTATCGGGTCCGGAAAGCCGTCTTGCATACGTCCTCTGCCCTGACCCTGTTTTGGTGATTCCCTGACCGAAGGTCTAATTTGGAGAATACTCGAGCACCACCAAGATGGTCAAACAAGTCATCGATACAGGGAATGTGATACTTGTTCTTCACGGTCACTCGGTTCAACTCCCAGTAGTCGATGCACATGCGCAAGGAACCGTCTTTCTTCTTCACCAATAACATAGGAGCACCCCAAAGGGAAGCACTTGGACAGATGAATCCCTTGTCCAAAAGATCTTCTATCTGCTTCTTTAATTCTGCCAATTCAACAGGAGCCATCCTGTAAGGAGCTTTGGAAATTGGCGTCGTCCCTGGAATCAAGTCAATAGAGTATCCTAAGACGCGGGGAGGTGGTCAACCTGGTAGATCTTCAGGGAACACATCAAGAAAATCCCCAACGATCTCTGGGGCTGGACTCTCATCAATCTCCATAGCCGTCAACGCTTTTGGCTTGGCTTTAAACTTGGCTGGATCCAAAGACTTGATTCCGCCATCAAAAACAAATTCAGGGTGATTGGGGATGCGGAAGGTCACTTTCCTAGCTCGGTAATCGATGATCGCATGGAAGGTGCTCATCCAATCCATCCCGAGAATCGTGTCATACCTGCCCGTCCCGATTAAAAGGAAATTCACATAGAATTCCCTGCCGCATACTACCACCGGACATAATCTACACTCTCGGTTGGACACAATAACACCGTTACCCGTATGTATCTCCCAGCATTTGGTCAATGGCTCGTGAGGTATAGAGTGTGTGTCAACAAACTGCGTGGAAATAAAGCAATGTGAAGCACCCAAATAAAAAAGAACTCTAGCTGGTACAGAATAAACAAGGATGGTACATGTAACTACATCTATAGAAGCATCTGCCTGCTCGTTGGACAGGGTGAAAGCCCGTCCCTGATTTCGACCCATACCAGTCTGCCTCTGATCAAAAGACTGCTGCTGGGACCCCCGAGGTGGACCCCTCTGAGATGATCTGCCGTACGATGGTTATTGTTGTTCGAACCTTCCCTGTAGCTCAGATCTCTGGGGACACCTGCTGACCCTGTGCTCGCTGGATCCGCAAATCTGACACTGCCCCTTAGCTATACGGCAATCTTTCTGCATGTGTCCTGGCCTTTGGAAATAATCGCAAAACAGGGCCCTCTGCTGCGGCTGCTGAGGTGAGAAGGTGTGCTTCATCTGTGTGGCACCCGACCTGTGAACTGGGATTGCTCCACGAGCAGAGATGGTAGGCCGTGACAGAACCACGTGGGGTCTCCTGTCCATCGATCGTTGGCTCTTGGCCTTCTATGCTAATCTTTCCTGTACCCGGGCAGCATTAAAAACTTGGGCAAAGGTTAGTAAGTCGAGAAACGTGATAAGTTGTTGTAGTTCAATATCGAGCCCTTGCTGGAACCGTCTTGCCCTGGCAGCTTCGGTGCCTACCATGTACGGTGCAAAGTGACTCAGCCAATTGAACTCCGCGGCGTAGACATCCAATGAGCGTCCATTCTGCTTCAACATAATGAATTTCTCCTCCATCTCGGCCTTGGCAGTAGCCGGAAAGTAGTGATCCAGGAAGCATGCGGAGAACGTGTCCTATCCAATAGGTTTCTCTAGCCAGCTCTCCTCTACGGACCACCGCGTACGGGCCCCGTCTTCTAGTTGAATCTTCACCACATTCACTATGTCGTCGTCAGGAATTCGAGCGGCTGTCAAGAGTTTCTCTATATTGATGAGCCATTGCTCGGCCTCAAGCGGACTTGCTGACCCCGTGAACACTGCTGGATGAAGCCTCCTGAAATCTGAAATGGTACCAACTCTAGCCTGTGGAGTTGGTACGAGCGCGCCCTCGGGGGCGGCGGGAACAGCCGTAGATCTCTCCAGGGCGGTAATTGCGGTCTCCTGTACCGCCTTCAATCCCTCGGCCAGGAGATCGGTCTTTATTTCTTGAGCTTGGGCCAGGGTCGTCAGTGTGCTAAAGATCTTCTCAGTACGATCGTAGGGCCCGGCACTAGAGGAGTTGCCTGAGGAGTCCATATTCCTGAAAAGATCAAAAGAAATTAGATTCAATCAAGGCTACAAAATGATTCAACGATGATTAGAAAGTGAGGAAGAATGTAATAAGGCATATGCTAAGGGTGTAACTCAATCTAGAAGTCCTTCGACGGAACTGTAATTTCATCCAAAAACCCAGCGCTCTGATATCAACAAAACCATGTCACGTCCCGCTTCCCAAAATACGAAATACGAGGGATGACTAGGCCAGCCATACTCCTACGGTCAAGAAATAATCCCGCCGTAGTCACACTTCGGCTTCTAACATTACATGGTAGTCAGTAAACAGTACTTGAGTAACGGAAAATCACAGTTCACAACTTTATTACATTGCAAATAAAAGAGTTCAAGATACATTTATTTTGCAGAATAAAATAAAATAACCAACAAAACAAGTGCTGAAAGCAAAGGAAATGGCGCTGGTGATGCAGTCTAGACCTCTGCGATCTCGAATGGTAGGTCCTGCTTCTGGGCTGGATCCACTTCGTCTTTTGAGAATACATACTCAGGTCGTCAGGGCGACACATATAGCAATAATTATATAAAGGCGTGGAATGTTATTAAATGCGAGAAGTACTACAGAAAGCAGAACATGAGTATAATAACCATCAACTGAATTTGAATAGTGCAATATAGGTATCATGTCAATAAATTAGGCAATGCGGTTGTCACTACTTACCAGTCACTAAGTCAATGAAATTAAATAGTGGAAAGGATGCTCGTGTTTAATAAGGGTCTCGTGCATGCCCGAGACAACGGTCCGCTGTGTCCGGGAGATAACCTTGTCAGCCGTGCCGGTAGGCCCACGACCTAAAGTATATATATGTATATCACTAATAGCGAATGATCATCCTATAAATCACTGTACCTCACTAAATACGAGTTCAATTCCACCTTGATTTCTCCATTCCCAGGTTATAGTATGCACTCAGGTATTAGATAGGTTGTGAACAAATACGTATCGCTGTCACTTTCAATCACTTTTCCACTTATCAATATCATTGTCGTATTTGCCACAACACAATCACTAACACTAACAATAATATATATATCGACAATGCAAAACAGTCGCTATGTTTCAATGTGAACGATCACTATGCAGCAGGTATAAATCAACCACGAATATACGCAGAAATGCACTGAACAAGTATTCACTATTTTATGACGACCAATACCATACAACTTGCAAAATTTATGATAAATCACACGTATAGAATCGACCAAAATAAAATAAAGGACGTACGAAGCGCACTTGATTATATAAACAGTAAAATTTATTTCATGTCAATCGGAATTTAGGATAGGGAATTATCATCATTTTAAGGCAGCGACCGATTGCTGGAATTCCAGTTTCAGAACTGGAAGCCCAACTTCATGCGCGTTTTGTCAGTGATTGTGTTCAGATTCAGGTGTTCTCCAAGTTGAACGAAATATAGTTCTATACCTTAAGTTTCCAAAGCATCAAACGGATTATCATTAGCATTTCTGTATTGAAAGTTATGTTTTGTTTAATGTGACGGTGTAAGGAACATTACTGCAGAAAGTGCAGAACACAGCGACACTCTAAAATACAAATTTAATATCATACTATGGGGGACCGTATTAATGTGTTAGCTAACTAAATTATCTACACGACCATATGGGGCTCGTGCATTTTGAATTTAAAACATGGGCGTACAGGTGTTCAAAGTCAGGTATTCAAACGAAATGCTGCCCCGGACTGCAGTGCAGTGCCGCATTCGCAGTCAATTATCGTTACGGAAATCTATAAACGTCGAGAATTGAACTATCGATGGTTTTAGGTTATCGAGTCGTCTTCGATATAAGCCATAGAACGTTATGTTCCAACCTATATTGAATTGACAATGATTTTATAGAGGTAACCCGCACGGTAAAATTCAAATTTTGTGTCGCCTTTAGGGGCGACGTTACGTGATTATAAACATGATACTTTTAACGCAAAAACTTACACGACATTCACTAATTAGTAAGGAATTTGACGTTCCCAAAACATGGGCACTTTAACCAGAGTTTTCATTCATGTATCGCTTCGAACTTAGAATTAAGTACGAGTATCGATCGTCGTCAGTTTTATCGGAATGATTATAACAATTAATTCATGTAAATTATAAACGATATCATTATGGTTGACGGACCCGAATTAGGTTCAATTCAATACAATCATTTCAATGGTTTGCTACAAATCCATTATAATTTATAATCTAAATATATATATGCACACACGTACGATTAAATTTTCAACTCGATTATTTAATCTAACCGGTAAGTTAGGATGATTAGCAAGTGGAGAATTTTCACTTGCCTTTGGCAAAGGTGGCACGGCAGTGACGACGATGGCGGACGGCGCGAAGAGGGCACGATCACGGCATGGAGACGTCACGGTGCGATACACGCACGAACAAGGCACGGCATGGGCATGAAGCTTGGCACAGCATGGCACGGGAACGGCACTGGCGTGGCACGGGGTTGGCACTGATGGGGCACGGGGCTCGGCACTGGCACGGCACGGGGGCTGGGGTTGCAGTGGTGGCGGCAACAGGGCAGTGGGTCGTCGGCGGGTTCACAGCGGCTCGTGGGAGGAGTCGTGGAGCCGATGGAGGCGGCGTCAGCGGCATCGAGTTCCGGTGGCGGTTGCAGCGAAGAGGGACGCGCTCGGGTGAAGAGGTGGAGTTGAAGGGATGAGGAGGTCGGGCTTGAGGGGCTCGAAGGCGTCGGTGGTCTCCTGAAGTGTTCATCGGCGAGGTGGAGCTTGGTAGGTTGATGGAGACGAGGCAGTGGCGATGGCTGGGGCCCTCGAAGGGGAAGAAAGAGGTGGATTGTGGCTGGTGATGGGTTCGCCATCGATGGATGAGTGAGGGAAAGCGAGAACGAGAGGGAGAGAGATCAGGAGAGAGAGTGAAGTAGGGGAGAGGCTTAGTAGAGACGTAGGGGAGCGAGGATGTAGGGGAGTTCGCGAGCGGGCACGGGTCTCGTGGAGGTGGGCGCGAGGAGTGGGGAGACGTGGAGGGTAGAACCGTTGGAGGTGATGCGAGGGGCGCGGTCGTCGTGGCGGGCGCGGTCGTCTTGGCGAGCGCGAAAAGAGGGAGCCATTGGGGAAACATGGGCGGGAAAAGAAAAGAGGACGAGGGATAAGAAGAGGAGTGGGTGAGGGGTTCTGGTCGAGTCGGGTATGGTGAGCACGGGTCGGGTCTGGTAGAGTTAGGATTGGGTTTGGGTTTTATATAGTTTAGGTTTAGGAATAATTAAAATAAAATAATAAAATATATATCAAAAGAAAAATTTGGAATAAAATTCGGAAAAATACGGAAAAAATTATATATTCGGAAACTGGGGATTTACAGGATGCGTCCACGTCCGGGTCACCGGCTGTTCCTCACCAGGAACTATCGTCTCGCTCGTGCTACTGCCCAGGCTCGTGCTGCTGTCGCCGAATGTATATATCGCATTTTAATTTTTGTTAATCCTTGATTTCTTAATACCGTTTTGTCTTAATATTACTTGTCTTGATATTTCTTGTAGATGTAGGGCAGCCCCATCCCGAGAGGGGGACTCGAAGGCCGAATCAGTCCCATACACTGAGGCCCGATAGAGTTAGTAGGAGGAACCATTCCCCCTCTTCTTTACCCCCGATTATCGCTGTACTGGCGATTATGCCGAGAGGTTCGGCCGGTATATGGGGATAAGAGCCGCAACCAAAAGAAGTATCCACTTCATGTTGAGTGGGGCGATCAGCACCGGCGCTCATTTTCCCTCTTCTGTAATCAGGTTTGGGTATTAATATATATTTTCATTTGACTTATCCAATAAATTTATTATTATTTAACACTTGTAATTTAAATACATTATTTTTTTGTATTTGAAGCTGGATTACGACTTTCAACCTGTACCCGACCCAGATCACCTTGATAGAGTGCTCGATCTTCACGCTCTTTACCTCGGTCTTATGAAGAACATGCAATCTAAGGTCCGATATAATAGAAACGAGCTGAAGATCGATTACTATTTGGTATGGCTGGCGACCCCCGAGGCAGAGAGAGCGGCACTCCTACATATTCCGGCCTTTCCAGAGTCAACGGAGATACATGACCTCTCTTGTGCCAATATTATGACTTTGAGCGCAAATTGCTTTGTAATTTAAATGTAATTCATTATTTAGTATATAATTTTCTTTTTGTGTTGCTTAATTAGAAAACTAAATCTGATTGTGTTGTGCTGAAACATTCCGATCAAAATAAGAAGAATAGGAAGTCGGCGAAGAGGGGTCGCCCCACTTACACAGGTGGCTCAAGAAACACTACTCGTGCCATAGAGGTATCGGTAAATAACAATAGATCTATTTTGATATAATGTAATATTAAGAGTTATTTTATAATATATATAAATTTTTGGTGAATTGCAAAGAGCTCAGACCCTGGCGCAGGATGGTGCACCGAACGTGTTGACCGTGTATCTTTCCGTCCACGGCATCTCGACAGATCCCGCTACGGGTGAGCTTCAATTCCTCGACACCGCTACCCAGGAATATTGCGTAAGTGTTAATATTTATTCTAATTCGAATAATTTTTTTTGATAAGTTCAAATTTAAATGATATACTTATATTTTAATGGTTAATATGGATGTAGGAGCGGGTGGTGGAGCAGGCGAAAGCATCGGGGATCGATTTTAGTGGACAGACCGATCCGATGCTACTGACCCCAGTCCTAAACGCCGCACACAGAGGGAACCACGGAGGTTGGGAGAGAGGCCGAAGACTCGGTCCTAGCAGGGTCCATATGAGGTTGGTCTCCACTTCGGCGGTTACTTCCCCTACCCTCCGTGAGCGACGTCTGGAGCATGATGTTGCCGCCTTGAAGACTACCGTCGAGGATCTGAAGGAGATATTAATATGTATATTACTTAATAGTAAAATATTATATCACATTATAGATAGTAACATATGCGATATTAGTAGCCCGAGCTTATTTGGTTGTAGACTTAGCTTTGATTAATCATACTTACATAAAACTATCTAATTAAAATAAACTATGGTTTTCCAAACTAGATACCCAAACTAGGCCTAAGTCTCTAACTATTCTTAGATTGGGGTTTTGCAATATTCTGATAATGATACGAATTCGAGTAAAATCTAATACACTGTTCTTACTCGTTTATTACACACACAAAATTTTACAAATTCGGTAGGTTATTTCGGCTGCGGCTCCGCAAGCCACCAGCTCAACTGTGGTTGCACAAACCACTCCTATAGCTCCTCAGCCCGCTCAGACTCCCACATTGTCCACTCCTTCATTAATCGAGTTTTTGACGACTCAGGATTGCACCAAGGAGCAGATGCGGTAGATTATGACGATTATCAAAGGTTGAGGAGCTGGACCGAGCTAGGGTAGCTTTATTTATATTTTTGACGATGTATGTACTTATCTGATACATATTGTATATATTTTGGACGATATATTAGTGGTTGTTTGCTTGTTCATGATGATTTAGATTGATTTCGTATTCTGTTTATTTATTTCTTTTATATATTATGCGTGAGATGTTGATTATGAATATTTCTGTATTTAGTTATATGATATATATATTATTATGCACAGGGCGAGGAAAAAACGGAAAACCCTTTTAAAAAGAAACTTGATGTAATGTCTTTACGGATTACTCCATAGGGACAACTATTGCCCCTACGGAAGGCAAATTTTCCCCCTATATATTTCTCCATAGGGACAAAATATCATAATACCTATGGACTCAGTAACAGGGATAAAGCTTGCCTCTACGAATTAATCCATATGGGCATTTATCATGATCTATGGATAACTTCGTAGGGGCATTATCAGGCTCTACGGATTAATCCGTAAAGGCAAGTAATTTATTTTATAAACAAATAAATTAAATAAAGATTATTTCCTTACGGAATAATCCATAGAGATAAATGTCTCTATGGAGTACGGTGTAGGGGCAATTATTATTCCGTAGGGACATGTTTAGAGCGAAGACTTGCACCTGCGGCTTTTGGTCCTACGGAGGAATTTTATATCCGTAGGGGCAGTGGTTTGCCCCTACGGCTAAATCCGTAGAGACAAGCGAGATTACTGTAGTAGTGAAAATACCAGTACAACCAGTGTTTTTATAGAGTCTATTTGCTGGATGCTAAAAGAGAACAAATGAAATCCATAAATGTTTGTTTCAGATAAAAAAGAATGCAAATTCACGTCTTCATGATGATGTGTTTTCTCAATCCTTCTGGCTTGGCTTTGGATGCATATCACAAGCTTCTGTTTATGTCTTTTTGCTAGGAAGACATATATGATCGATGTACCTGATGAAGAAAATTATTCTTCTACTCAAATAGAACGGGGTGCCACATGGAGATGGTTGTGAAAGCCTAGTGCTTAGGCCGATAATTTCCCTAGTGGATCTAGGGTTTTTGATGATGCATTGCATTATATATGATAGACAAATTAGTTATAACATTTTACCTTTGTGGTTTTGGTTATGTAAATTTAGCAAGAAACTAGAAGTTAACCTTTTCTTTCTCCGATTTTCCTTTTTGCGGTAGCCTATATATCAGTGTTGTTTGTACCTTTTTAAAAGACCAACTTATAACTGAAAAGGGTGAAGAGAGGGGCATATAACACTACTTTAATATGGAGCATTCCCTACGGCTGTAGGAAATTTTATAATTGAAATTTATTATTTTTTTAAAAAAATCAAGTTTTATATTTTTGCTTTGTCTATTCAATATTTTTCTTTACTTGCCCATCATCATTTCGCTTTCAAGTTTACATTACCATGGTTCATGGGAAAATTTAGCCATCAATGTAATGATTAATTGGCTATTAAAAGGAAGCATTATTTTTCTTCTTTGTATCTACCGTTTGATAAATTTAATTGGTGACTTATTATAGCATGAAGGCCTAGTGACTTATGAATACTTGGGCTCTATAAACATGCTTCTCTGGTGCTTCTAATAGGCAGTGAAAAAATATATTTTATACCAAAATTTTCACCTCTCAATTATATAACAAATACCTACATATTATTTTATCTATTATATTTGGCATTTGAAGCATTGATCTCGAGGTCAAACTCCTGACCGTCCGTGCGCCGTCAGGACTCTGGCAAGAGGGGTATTGTACCATTAGGGAGGGTGACTTCTTGCTGATCTGCATGAGAGACAGCATCATCATCCCTAAATACAAGAGTTCATAAACTCAACTTATTCCTTAGCCCAGAATATTTTAACCTTATTTTTTTCTTATAATATTTTATTTATTTGCAATATTATATTCATTGTGTTTTTGGAAAGGATAAATATTATCTACTAATTAATTGCAGAAATAAAATAATGTAGAAATTATTTATGCAACATTTTTTTCAACAAGTCTTAGGGGATGATAAGATTATATCGGTTTAAAATAAAATTTTAAATTGTTATCATTGCTTATCTAGAAAAGTTGAATTTAACACATATAATCATGCACTCTCCAACCTCCCTATTATGTGCAAATTTGCTAAATATTTATTCTTTTTTAGTAATGTTTAATATGTTATGTGCACCAGAGAATTTGCTTCTAAATATTAAGCAGATAGAATTCCTTTATTTCTGTAGTGTCTATTAGGTCTCTGGGATATATATACATGTACCAGTTCAGCGGTTCCTTTTCATTTTATATGAATACTTGTTTACAAAATTTCTTTAAAACCTGATATAAATATACCTATAGAGAATAATTTGTCCCTTCTCACTTTGGCAAAATTGTTCCTTGTAAACCCTGCAATTTTGCCTCATATTTGATTAATAAATTATATGCCGCTCTATGTTATATAGATCACGGACTTGATATATGGTTCCATGTCTTGCTTAATTGGTTCTAATTTAGTATTTGTATTTGTTAAAAGTAATTGATCCAAAACTTTATGCAACCTATGTAATCACTACAGTAAATAAATAAATAAATAGTTATTTAGACAGTAATTTACCGTCGAAAATAGGTCTATTTCATCGGGACACCCTAAATAGTCACAAAGAAACGCCGACGAAATAGGTTATGTCGCAATAGATTATTTCCACGGCAAAAGTTCGTTGCAATAAGTTAATCTATTTCGACGGTTATTTCCCGTCGAAATAGTAATTTTCTCGACAGACGCAACACGTCGAAATATATAAGGTTTTTAAGTTAAAAAAATGGTTTGTGGAATCATTTAAAAATAGTTTTTCCATTTCGACGGGTAATTCCTGTCAAAATAGACTAATTTTGATAGAATTGGCCTGTCGAAATAAGTCTATTTCGACGGGAATTACCCGTCGAAATAGAATGCATTACAGAAAAAAATTTAAGAAACCTAGAAAATCTTAAATCCAATCTATTTCAATTTAATATCTATTCCATTCTAATCAAATAACGATTCTAATACAAAATCCATTCCATTCAAATATTGATTATACAAATACGATTACAATACATACTACGCATTCCATTACATTCTTAACATCATAAATTTACAAAAATGGGAAATGAAAAAATCAAAGGAGGACGAACACGGGAAGGGAGAGTCGATCACGAAGGAGGTGCTCATGGATTTCCGGAATAAAGCCCCTGCGATTAAAAGTTTAAAATACATGAATTAGTATGGATATTTTATATTAATTAAATGCGTGCGTGTGCGCGCTTGTTTGTGTGCGTGTGTGTATGTATGCTTGTGTACGCGCGCATGAGTTTGTCTGTGTGTATGCTTGCGCGCGCGCCTGTATGTGTCTGTGTGTATGTATGCTTGTGTGTGTACACATGTACGTGATTTGTGCATGTGTGTGTATGTGATATGCTTTTGTATGTGTGCGCACGCGTGTGTGTATGTGTATGTATGTATGCTTGTGCATGTGTATGTGTATGTATGGTTGTGTGTGTATATGATATGTGCGTATGCGTGTATATATGTAAGGGTTATCGAACTTACCGGAAGCACTGGCCTCCCAGCTTGGACGTACGCGTTGATAAGATTAACCCTCAGCTCGAGAGTCCAGTTAGCAAATAAATTGGCAGCGAGAGCGAGAACGGGAGCAGCGGCGGCAGCGGCGGTCGATCGGCATGAGCAACCGCCGTATTCCGGCATTCGTTCCTGGGGCGATCCATGAAACACAGGGGTCCTGGTCCTAGGGGCCCTAGTCTATAGCAGTATCTCCGATGCTAATTCGTCTGCCGGCTGAAACCTAGGAGGTGGATACCCGGTCGGCTGGAAATGAGTGTTATGCCGACGCGAAGTGATCTTGGAGGACACGCACCGTACTCTCCCGTGACGATCCAGTCTAAACGCCGTGAAAGCCCTATCTACAATGAATGTTCTCTGCGCGTCATCAACCGGGTATCCCTGCTCCGCCTCCGTCGCTTGGATCAACCGATCTCTCTTAGCCGCTATCGCCGCCTATTTGTAGAAAAAATATATTACTTCCGTTCTAAAAGCTACACAATAATTATTTTGAAATAATTAAGAAGCTCTTCATATGTGGAGTCTTACATATATCCCCTGTGTCTCAATCGATGCAGACGCGCCACCGTCCCGTACAAATTGAACCCGGTAGATTTCGATCCGATCAAGAGACTCTCCACCATGGCTTTCTTCCTACATATAACATTTAGAAAGTTCGCACATAAATTTCTAAGATAATTTTAAAGTATTAATATCAAATATGATACTTACATGTTCGATGGCAACCTGCTGGGAACTCTTGCACCCACCCCTATAAATATTGTGTAGCTGAGCGCGAGAGACTTTGCCTCGCTCGCTCTTCTCCTGTAGTTACATCAAATATTATTTACTGAGTTGCTACAAAATAGTAAAGAGGTATCGTCAAATACATACCCTAAACTCTCCGAACAAGAAATGATTGACCAAGGCATGGTAGTATTCGTCGGACCAATCTGGATCTGGCTTAATCGAATACATCTCATCCGGTGAAGTGCGGTTTTCAAGCTTTTTAAAAATCTTGTTCTTATGGCCTCTCCAATTCTTCGCTATATGACTACACATCTTATCATAAACTGCGCGTTCAACGCAAACCCCTGGGAGCCCTCTACGCCAACCCACCGGAACTCGAACTGAGCCTACGAAACGGGATAATTCATCATCATATTGGTATTTTATAGTAATTTAGTAAATGTGTATGTGTGTGTGTGTTTGTGATATACGCGTATGTGTGTACATGTGTGCATATAAAAAAATGCAGTATTGAATTGTATAAAGAAATCTGACCATCGTCTCCCATTTAGTAACTTGTTTTTTTAGCCCTAACGTTTCGCTGTCCCAATGTAGGACCTCCCACTCGTCATCTTCGTCCTTCAACAAATGAGGCATGCGGTCATCGCCATTCACTATCGACGACGTCATTTTCTTCACTTCTTTGCTGGCTCCTGTTACAACGTCCCGTGTGAACACAAGGTATACAATCGGTTTGCCAAGGGAATGCGGCATCCTCCTCCATATATCACTGGCCCGTGTGGGTCTTCTCCCAGTCTGTTTCTTTTTCCGAGAGGACCGCCCCTCATACGTGGTAGACTGATCGGTCCTGCTATTAGAACCTGACATATCTAAAAACAACTTTACGGAATATAGTTTAGTATGTTAGATAAAAAAAATAATAGTTAAAATTATTGCTGAAAAGAATATCATACATGACCAATAAATGGTGGAAATAATATGTGGGGGGAAAGGATGAAATGTAGGATATTAGAATTCTGGCCCAAGATAATTACTAAGAACAGAATATATATAACCAGGTTATATATCCTCATATATAAATTAACTTGAAAAATTCTGTACATTAGAATTCGAAACTGTAGGAGATAATATGCGGAAATAATATGCGAAAAAGATGAAATGTATGAAATAATATGCGGAAATAAAGATGCAATAAATTGTAAGTTTCATATTACTTAAGTTATGAGTATCATACAAGAGCAAGTTAATATATCAAGATATTTAAAGTCTTAATTAAACTTCTGGTTCTACTACCGTCGATGGCACATCAGAAACTAGTTCTGGCTCTATGTCTGTTCTTGATAAACCGCTGTTGAATTCGAGAGGAATAGCATCATCTTGTATAACCTGGATTGTAGGACAACTAATCTCGCTTACATCACTTTCACCCATGCTGTAATAGTTTCGTGGATTCGTCACAACAGTAATATCCCACTGGGTATCTTTAGGGTCTGTGACATAAAAATATTGGCGAGCTTGGCTGGCGAGAATATAAGACTCTTCACCAAAAGCGAGTTTCGATGAATCGAGTAAAAGTAGACCATTTTCAACTTTGAACCAAGTATGTTCATAATGGATATCGTACCACAGACACTTGAACAGGAAAACCGTCTGTTAATGATAACGCACTCGAATTATTTTTTTAAGCACCCCGTAATAGTCCAATTTTCCCGTGGTTGGATTTGAATCTCTAGAAGATGAATATCCAGTAATGGTGGATGTGACAAAGAAGTCACAATTCTAAAATATTTTGTTTTGATATTTTTTTTGGTATGAAATCTAAACCCGTTAACAACGTAACTAGAGAGGTACTCGGCTTGTTCATCTAGACCATACGCTAGCGCTTTTATATATTCTGATACATGTCTATCATTGGGATTTCTTTCAACCTATCAGGATAAAACGGATTAAGTTGTGTGTGTGTGTGTGTCAACATGAGTTGTAGTTTGGTTTTTATAGTTTACAACTTACACGTGCTGTCACGCCATACATAAAATCGGGAATGTAACAAAGCCAACCATGCTACCTACGGTAAGGAAATATCCTCTCATAATCACATTACGGCTATCAATCAGTAATCAAGAACAATAATATACAATATATCTCTAAACATGTCCAATAACCACAAATGACAACAGAAAATAGTAGCGGAAGTAATAAAGATCTAAGGAATAACTAACCATCAATAAGAGCTATATCGGTGAGATGGTCCTCACCGATTGACGATCCTTTCGAAGTACTCATGATTCTCATATGCTAAAATCAAGTATCTGGGCCATGCAAAACCCAGACATCAGTGCGTCATAAATATCATGATAATAATAATAAACTAAATAGTGTGCTACACAGGATGTCACATGCAAAATAAGGTATGGGTATAAACAAACAATCACAGGTGTTATAATAGTAAGCTATAGGTATATCACGTGTATCCTAAAATCTGTGTTCCTATGTTAACTATCCTACATGTATTTGAAACCAATAAATGTATTCCTCTATGTAACTCAAAAGTATATATCCTGTTACCCCCCGGGACTACGGATCAAGATGTATGAATCAATAATGATTCTGTTCCATTACCCCCCGGGACCACGGATCAAGATGTATGAATCAAGAATGATTCTGTTCCATTACCCCACGGAACCACGGATCAAGTAGTAAGAATCGTGAATGATTCAGTTCCGTTACCCCCCAGGAACCATGGATCAAGTAATATTCTTTTAAATTACATTTCAGTTACACTTTTGATTTTCCCATTTCCCCAGATTTCATTTTCTATGTCAAGTATGAAATAATATCTACTTAATGCCAACACAGGAACAGGAAGGTATAGATTATGTCTATTTAGACAATACGTCGCGTCCATCAGAACAACAAGTCAAGATTGTCGGTATCGGTAAGTATTGCAGGTAACAGGTATAAGCAATATAGTAATAGTAGTAGAAAGATAGCAGGTCGCAAACATGTCAGGTATTGTGTACTAACAAGTGAAGTATTTACTTGCACAACAAATCATGATAAATAGCAGGATTATAGTTATCACGGTTATCTAGCTGTGATACCCAATGTAACGAAATTGATGTATCCATTATTACTTGTTAAAATATATATCTCACAATATTTACAATAGTGTTTCACGATTATTAAGTATTATAAATTAAACTGTATTAATTCATACTCTTCGATTAATCAACTAGAATAATTCGTATAAGTTCTAGTTACAGATATGATTTTGCATAACTTTATAAACTGTAACTATACAAGTGCTAGTGTTAACTAAGTAATAAAAAATACGGATTATCTATATAAAACTGTATATTGATAATAATTTCCGACAATCTAAATATATATATATATAAGTAACTAGCATGTAGCAAGTTATAAACTTGCCTCGAACGCGATCATGGAGATGAACACGCACACGGAGATGATGGAGACCCGAAGCAAGACCTAACCTTGATCTCGGTAACGTGCATGCCTCGGCTTGAAGTTGTGCTCGGGTCTGAGAAGAGATCTGCGGTGAGATGAGAAGATGAATGTGCAGACGGTGAGTTCGACGATAGTGGCGAAGAGATGATGGCATGATTGGTTAAGGTGTAGCGAGATGGAGATGAGGACGTTCAGTGTTAGGGTCGAAGATTAGGGAGAAGGTGTTGCAAGTGGTGGCGAGGGTTTTTGTTTGATGGAGGTAGGTTCGATGGAGAAAGAAGGGGGTGACGGCGATGCTGGTGGTCGGAGGCGGCAGCGTTAGGGCTATAAGTTCC
The DNA here is from genome assembly GCA_030015575.1 of Agapanthus africanus. Taxonomy (NCBI): domain Eukaryota; kingdom Viridiplantae; phylum Streptophyta; class Magnoliopsida; order Asparagales; family Amaryllidaceae; genus Agapanthus; species Agapanthus africanus. The sequence continues at coordinate 213,696 of JASDDO010000299.1, forward strand.
AAGGCTGGAGTTTAGAGAGATGTAGTTGGGTTCGACTTGGAGAAGAAGAAGGCGGCACCGGTGAGAGGAGTTGAGAAAAGTGCTTGGCGACGAAGAAGCTGCGGTGAGAATGAAGGCGAGGGGACGAAGATGAAGGTGATTGATGGTGAGGAGTCGACGAGGGTGTCGGCTACGAGGGAGATGGAGGTGCAGTGATGGGGCGAGGTGATGAAGGAGACGAAGGTGGAAGGAAGCGCTGGGGTTAAGGAGGGCGATGGGCTCGAGACGAGCATCAGCATGAAGAAGAAGGAGAAGGCGGCAGCTCATGGGGCGAGGGTGGTCTTGGGAAGACGGTGATCGCAAGGGGAGAAGAGAGGGATGGTTTTAAAATAGAAAAAATAAATATAAATAGGTTATATATTATATGTATAATATATATATTATATGTATAATATATATATATATGTATAATATATATATATATATATATATATGTATATATATATATAGTTTATATGCAACTACTAAACTATTAAAAAAAAATTACAAATCTCTGATCCGTCTCTACTAAATCTTCCGGGAATATATTGGAAAATAATATATACATACGTAGCCCATTAAACCATAACCTAGAGGTTAAAATAATATATACAAATGTAATATATATATATATATATATATATATATATATATATATATCGAGTATCGAGGATGTTTAAGATTTAAGTGCAATAGATAAAAGTCAATATAAAAACATGGGATGCTTAATTAACATGGTAACAGTTAATATATATACAATATCCCTAACGTGTGGCTACCAGAAAATATATGCATATAATTCAAATAATATATATCTATTATCTTGGATTCACATGGATTTAGTTTACGGATAAATGTTAATAAAAATATAAACTGGTATAACGGATTTCACACAAGCGGGTCGGGTCAGATAAACACTTCTACTATCAAACCAATCACATCCCAGTTAATAAATAAAGAAAAATTTAAAATACCAATAAATATCGTATGATCGTGCTAGGGTGTTACACGTGTTTTCAATCAAGCGGGAAAGTGTTTATGTCGCTCCTTACCAATATCCCATTGCCGAGTTCGTTTAGTAGGTGGACGGTATTGAGCATTCCAAACGCTGTATATATCGCAAATAAATATTTAATTTTGACTTTAATATTTTCTATAATTATGTTAAGAAAAAAGTAATAAATATTTACCCGATAAAACTGTTCACATCTGAACAGTTGAATAAAACGTAACGGTGAATCATGTCAATCTACTCAGACTCAGTGTGACCCGACTTCACTTTACCCAGTTCCTTTTCTTGGGTCCGGAAGATGGATATTACAGGTCTATTATCAACCATGTTCTCATTACGTCTCGGCCTATTAAATGCAGTCTCAACTCCTTCTAGATACATAGAACAGAATGTCATACATTCCTCTGCGACCCTTCAGCAATTGGACCTTCAGACCGACTCCTGTTACGGATATACCGTTTTATTTTGTACATGAACCTGACGGATGCGAACAAATTTAATTCATTTTATTATAAATATTCGATTTATTATGAACAGTAAAGAGTTTTTATTTTAGTTTTACCTCTCGAACGATTACATCCACCGATAATTCACTGGACCACTTAAACGTGCCACTTGAGCAAGATGAACCGTGAGATGCAACATTATGGTGAAAATAGAATGCGGAAACAATATCTCCATTTTACAAAGTATGCGAGGTATTTTATTCTTTAGGGTTCTACAATCATTTGCCGAGTAATCTTTAGAGCATAACTCTCTGAGAAAATGACACAAATCAGTCACAACTGATACAACATCGTTATCTTGTAACACCCTAACAGCAATGGGAAGCAATTGTTGCATGATCACATGACACTAGTGACTTTTTAAGCCGACGAGGGTTTTCTTTTTCATGTCTACGCATTTACTGATATTCGCAGAATATGCATCTGATACCCTTACTTGTTTAAGTAACTTAAGGAAACCCACCTTCTCATTATCGGATATCATGTGCTTTGCTGGTGGAATAACCCATTTACTATTCTTTTTCGGAGTTAGATGCAATTTTGGCCGCAAATTCTTTGTAGCAAACTATTGTCGTATCACTAATGTGTCTCTGTTCTTGAATTTAGTATTCAACAGGGTACCCAGCAAGAGCTCACAGACATTCTTCTCGATGTGGATGACGTCCAAGTTATGGCAAAAATTAAGAAATCGCCAATACTGCAAATCATAAAATATAGATTTTTTTCTAGTAATTTGATATCTCATTTGGAATACTATGCTTATGTTTCTTACCAAAAACAATATTTATGTGCTCTACGTCCACAAACCCCTTTATCCCATTTGGCTCAAGAGGAGGGGGACGATTCTCCTGCTCACCATTGAACTTGATTCCATTGCGTCGATAAGGATGATCAACATCTTGCCAACGACGATGTCCGGTGTAACAGGAAATCCTATTTACTGGTGTTTCACATATGGTATTCTCTTGACAACATGGCCAAACACGATGACCTTCCGTACTCTATTCCGACAACATGGCATATGCCGGGAAATCGTTTATTATCCAAAGCAACGCCGCGTGCAGCATGAATCTCTCCTTTCTGGGAACATCATAAGCAACGATGCCAGTGTCCTACAGCTTATTCAACTCATCGATCAACGACTTCAAATAAACATCGATATCAATACCAAGAGAGTTTCTTCCAGGGATCAACATAGGCATCTGGATGTAAGACTGTTTCATACTCATCCACGGCGGGAGGTTATAAACTACTACTGTAATGGGTCATACACTATAAGACGCATATCCTTTAAACGGTTTCAATCCATCAGCCGATAATCTAAGCCACATTACGAGCTTTCGCAGCGAACACGGGAAATTGAGTGTCAAATTTTTGCCACTCTTCACCATCAGCGGGATGCTGTAAGACCGCATCCTTGCTGCGACCATCTGCATGCCATGTCATATGTTCGGCGGTTTTAGACGACAGAAATAACCTCTGTAGTCTTTTCTTAATAGAAAAAAGCACAACTCATTCACAGGAACTTTCATAATTGACTCCTCATCCCTCAAGGGTCTTTTAGAGAATATCCATCTCGATTTCCCACAAGTTCTACACTTATTTAAGTTCCTGTTATCATCTGTCGTGAATAACATGCAGTCATTTGGACATGCATCGATTTTTTGATAACTGAAACCGATGTCGGAAATAATTTTCTTCATCTCTTGAAAATTTGCAGTGAGATCGGAATTCGGGTAAGCCCCTTCTCTGTCTTTAGAAAGTCATCGACTGACTTTTTGCTCCATAAACTTTTGTATTTAAGATGAAACATGCGAACCATCCAATCCAACTTTCTCATTGTCGCACTCTCATAAAGAGATTTCTTAGCATCCTCCATATACTTAAAAAAAACTAGCAGATTCAGAATCTAGAACCGAATCATCCATAGGGGTATCATCATTCAATCCATCATATATCCCGTCCATCATATCATTTAAATCGGTGGTTGTTGGGGTTCTCATAGGAGGAGGCAACAGACGATGTGTACCGATTCTATAGTCTACGACCTCTCCATGTAAGTGCCAGATAGTGTAACCTTTACAAAATCCGTTAGCAAGTATATGCAGTCGAACCGCCCCTCGACTATCACTTCTATTGTTAAAACATTTCCTCTAGGGACAGGGGATCCGACTACCACCCACTCTTGACGAGAATTGCATAAATTCTTCTACACCGATTTTAATTTCAGAGCTAAACCTATTCTTATTTATCCAAGTCTTATCCATTCTTGTCTGATACATAAAACCTAATACAGTTCACAATTAATTATTATATCATAACAAACATTTTAAAATCATGCACGATATTAATAATTTTATACCGCAGTGAGAAAGGTAAGAACGAGATGGTTATAGACAAAGAAGAGAATGACAATAGTGTCTCAGAAATACATTTGAGTAATTTATCATAGATAGAAATAATATTAACGCTTCTATCTTAGATGTCAATGGGTAAAGGCTGTCGAGGGTAAGACTTCTATCCCATTAAGAATGTATAACGCATATACTCTTTGGACTTATGCTTTCATTCGCTTCGAGAAAATTTCGGCAGCACCTTCCCGCTATTCTCCGAGTACACTGCATTAGAAGAGATAAACATTTCAATATTATCAGTATTGAGATGATCATCTCAACTATATTTGTACACGGAGAACCAGCGAAAAAGTACTGACGAAACTCATCTCGAAACGAATGAAAAGCATAAGTATGCAGGGAAGTGTATACGTTATACATTCTTAACTTGTTCAAAACGGAACAAATCTATCGGTTAAAGTGCGGCTAGTATTCTCATCGCATAAAGTATGAGATGGTTGTCAACGAAAAACGATTAACGTTCGAGATTGACAACGCACGCGTAGTTTTATGTCACGAAAATAACCGTACGCATATAACTGATAGACGGGTTCTAAGTCGCGATATATTTTCAATGTGAGATACTCGATGACGATATTTATCGGCTTAATTTTTTTCATCATCGAGTATCATGCACTTAATTAGATTGCTTTTGATGGTTATCGTTTCAGTATCGTTGATTATTTAACTATTTTGTTTAAGGTTTTGGAATTTTCAGTTTGAATGATAAGTTCTCAAACAGTTGATATTATTAACGAAGCATTTACATTCATTAAAATAAACACGCATACATACAACGAAAATTATATAAAGGTAAGTCTCATACACTCTCTCTCACACAACCACATTTCCATAAACAATATATTACATACACAGTACACACACATCCATATTAGATCCCGACATTGACTATTTGTTTAAGGAATGATGATTAATTGATTTTAAACTCATGAAAGAAAGCATGTATATAGCTAATTGGTTTATGGCATATTAAGTATCTATGTTTTCGGTTTAATTAATATTTAATTGGTGACTTAATCTAGATATGGTGATTTAGGTTAACTTTAGTACTTAAGAATTAAAAGTGATAAAATTGTGTACCAGAAACTAACGTATATAGAAAGCGAAGAAACATGAGCAATCATGCCCACGTCAACCCTACAATCACACAAATTTTTAGTTACATATATTTTCATTCTCTATCAATAACAACAACAACAATACACACACACACTCCTAACTATAATTAACTAAAATTAACTAAAATTAACCTAACCCAAGATCTAAACCTAAATTTTTCAACAAATAAACTAACTTAATCCTAACCCCAAAATTAACCATAACACTAACCCTAAAATTAACTCTAACCCTAAAATTAACTCTAACCCTAACCCCGAAATTAGCCCTAACACTAACCATAAAATTAACCCTAGCCCTAACCCTAAATCTAAAATTAATCCTTATTCTAAACCTAAAATCAACCCTAACACTAACATTATTCCTAAAATTAACCCTAACCCTAAAATTAGTCTTAACACTAACCCTAAAATTACTTAAATTTAACAAAATTTCAAACAACCTAAATAAATTAATAAAACAAATCAACGATTCACTACTGGATACTGTATATATTAAAGACCGTACTGTACGGTCTCTAATACATAGTTTCCGGTCGCTAATACACGGTCACAGAAAAGATGGTCGATGATAGTTGTATTAGAGACCGTTTATGAACAGTCACTGATGTAATATCAGCGAACGTCTATAACAGTCGCCAATAAGCGGCCACGTGGACAACCCAACTATCTTAATTGTTTTCTGATACCAAACGACGGTCGCTAATGTTGGTATTAGCGACCGTTCCTGTAGCTTGAACGGTCGCTAATACCCATTTATTTTGATTTTTTTTTTACAGAAAATCAAAAATCATAGACAATAATACAATTAATCACAATAAATTATGCAAAAAATCATTTCGATCACAAACGAATATATAAATACGATATATCATAAACAAATAGCATTTCGATCACAAACCAATACATATCCAACAATTTCAACAACTCAAACAACACATATAGAACTAAAATCGTAATAAATAATACAATATGTCGAACAATATGAAACTCTCTCCAAATCTATACATAAACAATATTGTTTTGAATAAAAATAATACATTACGTACTCTATATGTCCACCAATACGAAAAATCCTCTAAATCGCACGCGGGCGCAATCCTAGCTCATTCAACCATGCGAACCCTGCAAATCCAAATAAATAAATAAATACATATAAATTGAAATCAAAATCATCGAAATTAAACAAAGCTGCTAGCTGCACTAATTAACACATGTATATGCGTACCTCAATAACGTCACATCGCTGCCATCGCCACCAGAACATCATCCTCATCTGACTCCATCTCGAGCATGTACTACAGTGTTATCAATAGACAAGTATTAGTACACAATATATATTCTCGATAATTATATGAAAATTGTATATAAAGTAAGGATTATCAAACTTATATATGTCACTTTCTTCTCTTGATAGGTTAAGCTCTGAATGAACACAATTATATACAATAACATCTTTAGAGTCACCAACAGTCCTATAAATCAAATTAGATCGTACAAATAAGGTTATGATATCAACGATGTTAACAAAAGATGGTCTATATCAAGCAAATATTACCCTTCAAACACAAGTTGCTTGGTTGATTGTCCGATACTGCAGGTAGGCTCTATGTTTCTTCCGATGCTGGATAGAGAGTGAGACATAAGACACAAAAAAAACTGCCTAGTAAATCTCTTGTCATGAATAAACAAGTAACCATCCCAGTCTCTCTCCATCTATCCACTCCTTTTTCACATCAAAAAGATGGATAGTTGTGAGATATAAGGCACATCACCAGCCAATGCTCGATGATATACTTTCATCTCAATTCCAATTTAGAAAAGTATTTCATCGAACGTCGATGAGTGTTGGGCATTATGTCCCACTCTTTATCCATGTTTTCAATATGGAAAATGAGATGATAAAGCGCATCACTGACCAAAGCTCGATGGCATACTTTCATCTCAATTCCAATTTAGAAAAGTATATCATCGAATGTCGACGAGTGTTGTACATTATGTCCCACTCTTTATCTATTTTTTCAATATGAAAAATGAGATGATAGAGGAAGAGAGACTGAAATGGCTGCTTGGTTTATTAGCAGCAAGATATTTACTAACTAGATGTCAATAATAAATCGGGGGCACTGCAAATGAATAAGAAATCGATAAATCAGCTCAATTTTACTAATTACACTAAAATGCCCTAAATTGTTGCTATTTGTCCACTTGTTTATGTGTGTGTATGTGTGCTTACGTGTATGTTAGTGTATGTGTGCGCGTGCGCGCACACAGATACACACACATACAAGTATTTGTGTATGTGTGATGTGTGTGTATGTGCGCGCACACAAAGTATCACACACACAGACACACACCCACACATTCACAGACACACACTAACACACACACACACACACACATAAATATAGTTGTCGGACGAGAAACTATAGGTCGATCCTAAACAACTTTAAAACCTTTTGATCTTAAAGTTACTAATTAGATGAAAAATAAAACCCTACTTAAGTTTCTAATCAATATTTTAAGGTTTTCTTAACTTTCTATTTAATCATTTTTTAATTAGGATCTCAGTTCACTAATATCTGGTCTTAATTAAGGTGTCTTAATTACTACAATTAATGTTATATCTTAATTAGTCTTAAGTTTTCTTAATGGGTTTGATTTTTTTTCATTTACGCATCTAGTATAGTTCAACTTATATTAAAGGATTTAATTTTCATTTTGATTTGGTTTATAGATTATGCTACAATTTAAAAGGCTAAGCAATAAATCATATCGACAACAAGATTTTGAATCATTCAATTTACAAAACTTAAACTAAAAATTAGAATGAATTTGTGAAACATATACACATACCCACACTCACACATAGGCGCGCACACTCACACACTCACACATACACTCGCTCACGCACTCACACATATTGATCCCTTTCATACGTATGTGCATGTACACACTCATACATACTCACAAACACACACATGCACGCGCACATATGCGCGTGCGTACACACACACTTGCGCACTCACACACAAACACCTATAATCTATCTTACCCTAAATTCATCTAATAATTTCCTATAATTCATCTTACCCTAAATTCATCGAACCCTTTTCAAAATTCATCTAACAATTAATCTTCAAATTGCCCTCAATTACCCTATAATCCATCTTCAATTCTAACCCTAAATTACCACATTTCTATTTCAATTTGTCAACTTTTTTCAATTCTAAAAACCCATCAACCATAACTTCTTCAATTCTATTTGAATTTATCAAATTTCTCAACTTTTTTCAATTCTAAAACCCATCAACATCCAAAATCATAACATATTTCATAATATAACATCATAATTCCACGATTTAATTGAAAGTAAATATTAATTGGAGGGAGAAAAAACCTAACCTTGGAATGTTGTCGAGTGAGGAGGCGTGGCAAGCTCAAGCAGCCGCAGTAGCAGCAGCAACAAATTAAAAGTAAAATTTAGGAAAAATTATAAGGATTTGAGGAAGAATTTGGATGAACTTAAAAGGAGGAATGAGGAAAATTCGGCTCTCAAAATTTTTTCGCGGGTTGATTTAGTGAAGAATGGAAGAGAGGGGGAGCCTCGCGGATAAAATATCAGATGGTATTAGCGACTGTTATGAACGGTCGCTAATACTAAACGTACGGTCGCCAATATATCAGCGACCGAATATTAGAGACCGTTTGATATATACGGTCGCTAATACATCTTTAGCGGCCGTATATGAATAAACGGTCTCTAATACCCCGTCCCTAATACTCGCTTTTTCTACTAGTGATTGGTGTCAGAGGCGGAGACTAGAGGTGCTTGGAGAGGAAGCAGCTAGGAGGCTGCCGGGGTTCGAAGCCGGGAGGAACCGGCCGGGGTGCGTGCTTGGAGAGGAGGCGGTTGGAGACTCGAAGAGAAGTTTAGATTGGGTGGAGGAGGGGAAAAAGGAAGGAGGCGGATGGAGGACTGAGATCAGAGGTCGGCGGAGAATGAACAGGGCAGCCATGGGACTTTTTTGGTTGGTCGGTGGAGGGGGAGAGGAGGAGAGAGGGGGCCGGGGATTTTTTAAGAGGGAGGGAGGGAAAAAATGGGGGTAAAAAATTTAACAAAGGGGGAAAGAGGAGGGGAGGTCACGGGAAATTGTTGATTCGGTCAACAATTTTTTCTACGGAAATTAGCTGTCGAAATAACTATTGATCGAAATAAAAAAAAAATTCAATTTTTTTCGATGGGATGTGACTTATTTCGACGTAAATATTGCGTCGAAATAAAGCTCAACAAATTCGTCGTTGAAATTGGGCTCATTTTCCTACAGTGAATTACCATGAATATTTATTATTATAAATGTTATATGTTATTATTGCTTTTATTTTGATCATGTATAGTCATTCCTTGTACATCGCTATATTAATTGTATTTAATTAGCCTTATGGCTGGTGCTGCATCAAATGTATTTGTTTATTGCTCATCATGATATATAAATAGCTTATGTCCTCTGTGTTCATTCTGCTATTTATGTGTGTATATCTTGCTTATAAATTTAAGGCAATAAATATCACACTTGTATATCATTACTCATGCTTAAATTGACTTTTACCTATGGAGCAGTAGTTTGAAAACTGATCCCTCCTAATGAGAACTAGCACAATAAATTTGGCTAGTGGAACATTTTTGTGCTGTGTGTTGCATTTTTGATACAGACACATTCATGTCGCGTTGCTTCTAGCGTAATTTATGAAGCTTTATTTATTTATTTATTTTTGCTAGACTCATGCATCTTGTGATTATACACCTGTATATGTTACACACTAGTTTCACTGAAGAAATATATAGTTAAATATAAATACTTCTAGGATTAACATGGTTGGATAAATTCCAAATCATGTCATGGATCGAAATTTAATATACATTATCGTTTCAAATGCTAATTAAAATCTTGTTGTTTGTGCATGTACATTCTTAATTCGAGCCTTCCCTATTGCCTGATTGCACTGCTAAAGAAAAGCTAAAAGGTTTTAAGAAGGAAACACATTTTTATATGATGGGTAGAGGAGTTTGGCATACTCCGGCTGGTCAGTGGTATCTAACCTAATTTACAATTTGTGGTTATAGCATTGATGATGCTCACAAGTGGTATTTCCTCATATTACGACACGTCGCAGATGACATGTTCCGAAAGCTACGGAGGTGAAATTAATGAGTTGCATTAGGGGCATTCCTCGGGACCTCGTCTCGAGGAAGTATCTGACCTTTCAGAAGACCTCCCTGAGTACTTTCCACCTTCACCTAGCAAACTACTAACAGCACGTCTCCGAGCTTCCTCAGTCTCCTTGCTCGTCTCCGAGCCATCTGACAGGCCTAGATTCTTGGGCCTCCCGGCTCGTTTCCGAGCTCCTGACAAGCCAAGCTTCCTCGGCCTCCCGGCTCGTCTCCAAGCTCCTGACATGCCGAGCTTCCTCGGCCTCACTGATCAACCGAGAGCACGGAACCCAAGCGCCCCTGCAACGGCTCCGCGTATCTCTCCAGGGCGAGATATCCGCTTCCCCACGTTCCGCGTCCCCCCATTAATGGGCATATCCCGCCATTAATGCGAGAATAACGCAGGGGCGTAACTGACGACGATGATCTCGCGCATGCTTGCTCCACATGACCACTATATAAACCCCTCTCTCAGACGACTCAGGTAACTCGAAATCATTTCCAATACGCCGTTACTCTACACTTATTCCCGGGCACTAACTTGATCGTCGGAGGGTCCTACGGTGGTCACCCACCTCGGGACTTCTTTTGCAAATAGCTCGGCGTCAACGCCAACCAATTGAGATCCACACAATTAACAACTCCCAAACCAAATCTCAACCGTCAAATACCGCCATCACAGAATCGACGGAGGACAACATCTGAAGGAGATCACAACCTCCATCAGTTGGCGCCGTTTGTGGGAACATGCTTCAGAAGCTTCTCCACCCCTAAAGTTGATCTTCCGCTCTCGACCTGATGGCGAGCGACAACCGCGACGATCCAAATACAAGCCGCCATAATGGAGGTGGGAGCGGCTCGTCTCTTCCTCCTAACATGATCAACGCCTTATCCGCTCGGATAGACAGGCTCACATCGCTGGTGGGTGCTCCCGTCTGCGTTCAAGCGACGGGCCTTACCCACCAGACCGACGTTCCCCCTCCCCGGGATAATGATGTCCGCAGAAGGACGGAAGGGCACGCTCAAGCCCTCAATCTCACTCGTGCTCATCCCAGCATCACCGAGCGCCGGCGTGCCGACTCCGGCCACCGTGACCCGCATGCGGCGATTGATTACATGACCCGCTGGGTGCCGGACAACTCTACGCCCCGATCCCAGGGAAGACTGGACCGTCGCTCCGATGCCCGTCGCGCGTTCTCTCCCCAAGAGGAGGTGTCAGTCAGCTCGGTTGCTTCCAGGCATGACCGTCGCCCCCACGCTCGCCGGGGCCACATGAACAGAGAACGACGGGTCCACTGGAGGAAGGCCTCACCCGAGGATTTGAGAAATTTGATAGAACGGAATCGGAGCTGCACTATCACGCAGACCCGGAGCGGAGGTAGCCACCACTCCGACTGTGCAGAATCCTCAGGGTACCACCTCCGACTTGAAGCCCTCGAAAAGAAAATCGAAGACATACGACTGGACCGTCGCTCCGATGCCCGTCGCGCGTTCTCTCCCCAAGAGGAGGTGTCAGTCAGCTCGGTTGCTTCCAGGCATGACCGTTGCCCCCACGCTCGTCGGGGCCACATGAACAGAGAACGCCGGGTCCACTCGAGGAGGGCCTCACCCGAGGATTTGAGAAATTTGATAGAACGGAATCGTAGCTGCACCATCACGCAGACCCGGAGCGGAGGTAGCCACCACTCCGACTGTGCAGAATCCTCAGGGTACCACCTCCGACTTGAATCCCTCGAAAAGAAAATCGAAGACATACGACAGGATGGCCATGCATCCGGCGAAGGGGCCAAATACTCTGCCGACTCAGTGACAAAGCCCTTTACAGAAGAACTGCTGGCCGAGCACGTCTCATCCAGGAACAAGCTGCCCAAAGTGACCCTCTTCGATGGGAAGTCCGACCCGAAGGACCACTTGGACGTATTTATGGCGGGCATGATCTTCCAAGATAACTCAGATGCAGTTCAATGCCGAGCTTTTCCCTCCACCTTGATCCGAGTTGGCGGGACTAGTTCTGGGGGTTTACACCGCGCTCTATCTCTACTTTTGAGGAGCTGGCTACTGAATTCCTCAGTCATTTCGTCGGTAACCGATGAAAAAAGAAGACAGTCGAGTACTTACTCACTGTCAAGAGTGGGGACAGGGAATCCTTCAAAGGGTATGTCACCCGCTTCTACGAGCCTTCCTGGAGGTACCCGAGCACCGTGATGAAACGGTCATCACCGCGCTGAGGTCGGGTCTCAGGCTCAAAGAGTGGCTCCGCTCTTTTGCATTGGCGCAACCTAAGACCATGGCCGAAGTGAAAGCTTGGACCGAGCAAGAAATTCAGCTCGAGTCGGAAGTAAACTCAAACCTGTCCCGAGCAGACCAAGCAGACCGGAAGAAGAGGGACATGGAAGAGAAAAGGAAAGACGATCGTCCGAGACTTTATTCCCCGAGATTCCAGGAGTACACCCCTCTGAAAATTTCCCAAGCCGAGCTGTTGGAGGAAGCTAAGGGTGAGAGGTTCTTCAGGCTCCCGCCGGCTACCCGAATCATGGGCAAACGGCTCCGAGGCCCGTATTGTGCCTATCAACGGATGCGAAGACATCAGACCAAGAATTGTAAACAGTTGTGCAATTACATCGAAGAGCTGATCCGCTCCGATTACTTGGCGAAATACATGCGAGACAAACTTCAAGCAGATAGGGGGAAAGCCGGCCAAGTTACAGCCGAAGAGCTGACAATAGGGTAGATTATAGTCGTCACCAACTTACCGAAGTCCGAGCAATGAAGACACCCGCCGAATCCGTTCATTTGATACGGGAGAGTTTAAATTAAATCATTGAATCTGTATTTTCTTTAATCATAAAAATTCTTGCTTCCCTGCAATCTGAACTGCTTCTCTCCGTTTCTATGCTATAACTTGTTGCAGGGCCACCAAGTAGCTTCCTAATCGGTCCATCCGCAGCGGGTAGCTTCCTGCCCAACAAACGTTTTGGATCTAAAAGCCCTCACCACGAGGCGTTCGGGCAGATTCCTGCTCGGCTCATCCTCAGCGGGCAGCTTCTTGCCCAAAAAAGCTGTGGATCTAAAGCCCTCCTCATGAGACCACCGAGTAGCTTCCTGCTCGGTCCATCTGCAGTGGGTAGCTTCCTGCCCAACAACGCTGTGGATCTAAAGCCCTCCCCATGAGGCCACCGAGTACCTTCCTGCTCGGTCCATTCGCATCAGGTAGCTTCCTGCCCAACAAAGCTGTGGATCCAAAGCCCTCATCATGAGGCCACTGAGTAGCTTCCTGCTCGGTCCATCTGCAGTGGGTAGCTTCCTGCCCAAAAATGCTGTAGATCTAAAGCCCTCCTCACGAAGCCACCGAATAGCTTCCTGCTCGGTCCATCCGCAATGGGTAGCTTCCTGTCCAAAAAAGCCGTGGATATAAAGCTCTCCTCATGAAGCCACCGAGTAGCTTCCTGCTTGGTCCATCCGCAGTGGGCAGCTTCCTGCCCAACAACGCTGTGGATCTAAATCCCTCCCTACGAGGTGATTGATCATCTTCGTGTGTATGGAAAAGTTTTAATCATAACCAAAGAAATTTATACCGCAATGAATTAACGGTGCCGATGTAGCGCGTTAATGAATACAGATCGTCCACTGAGATGCATGAATTTGTTTGATCTTGCCTTAGATGAGTCGAAATAAAAATATAAAAGAAATGATTCAAGATTTGTGAGATTTCATTTCAAGAAACAAAAAGAAAATAGATCTAGAATCAAGAATCAAGAAGATTTCCAAACCAATTTAGTTATCAAGATTATGAAGAATAGCTTGTAGGATTCGATCAAATTAGTAGTTGTGATGAATCTAGAGATGACTAATCTTATCTATTGAAAGTTTGTAGCTAGAACGATGGTGACGAATGAAGATGAGGGATCTATTGAAGAAACTAGGGTTTCTCCTTCTCTATCCCTTGTCTTTTCATTGATCATCATTTGGATCTAGCCTTTAGCAAACAGAATCATCAATCGTTTAATCCCTAGTTTGCAACGAAATTATCAAGAATGTGATCTCGCTCCAAATTAGGTCATTGATGATTCTTTTTCCTAAAGTTCACAAATCTCATAAGACTTAAGATTAGTAAAAGGATGTTATCATCACTAGATCTATCAATTCTCTCGAATCCTCTACAAGCGGAGATTTCACTCACAGATCATGAAAATTAAAGAATCAAGAATGAAGAATTTCATAATGCAAGAATGTAATAAAAACGAGAATTAACAATTTATCACTTTTATTAAATCTTCTTCAAATTTACACAACTCCTCAATTCGAGATACAAGATTAAGCTCTCGATCGCTCCTTTGAAGAGATGATTTTGTCGTCGATCTTTGCGAAGATCGATCACCGTGAGTCGTGGATCATCGTGGATCTCTTGCTCGGATGACGAACGATGTTGCAATGAAGGATCGTTGATTGCTCGCTTGATTTGCTTCTCAATGGATCTTGATTTGGCTTTGGGATTTGATTTGGGTTAAGGTTTGGATTGGATCACAAGTTGTGTCACTCAACTTGTGTGTGAAATTATTGAACCCCCAATTAATGAATAACCTTTGTAATGAAGCCCTAGGTCCCCCTTTATAGTTTTTCCCTTATCTTCTCCTAGAAACTTGGTTGTTATGAGGCTTGCATAGGAAGCTAGGTAGGTACCAAGCTTACACTAGAAGATTGGCTATTGTAGAGAAGCTTCTAGAGATTTCTTGGGATTTTGAAGCGTCTTGAAGAAGTTTGTCCATTAAAAGAGATCCTATGCAGAAAGTTCCCACCGCCGACGAGTCAGAACGGCTGCAGATCCGTAGCGGATCGGCCTGACTCGGCCGCGGATCCACGGCCATTTGAGGAGCTTTCTGCATTATTTTTCCAGGGTAATTCTGATGTTGTCTTTAGGGTTTTCTTTTGATGCCTGGAATCTTATAATTCTTACTTGGTTACTGCCAGATTTCAAGTCTTTGACTTGATGCGTTTTATCAGCACTTTTGTGATTCCGGCTCTTAAACCTGGAGAATTTCCTGCACACAATCTCGAGACAAGTGTTGATATACAAAGACCATCCATGTAGTAATAAACACACAATTTCCCTCATAATGCCGGTTATAATGTATAACACATGTTATTTGATATTTTGCAGATGAATTGCTAATATGTGCTATATTTATACCAAACACCTTTAGATGATTAGAAAGAGTAGGGAAATTGATGTGTTAAGAATACAATATTTTCGACTGATCAAATTCCCCCAAACTTAATTTTGGTCGTCTCGAGCAAACTCCTTTTATTCAAGAGATAGAGAAAATAAAGAAAAAGAAAAACTAACTAGCACACTTTCGTAGGAAAACACGATTGTAGTGAGCATGTGCAACAAGCCTTTAAACCTCTAGGTGTCCCTAGTAGGAGGAGTGTTGTCTCCTGAGGGTTTTCAGCGGATTGCACCCACAAAATCCCATAATAAAAGGAAGACCATGAAAGTTACATGTAAAGATTAAAATTGTAAAAGAAAGACTTTGAAAATTAGAGTTTCCAACTACACCAACTTTTCAGTTGTCATGAGCTCTATCTTAATAGTCATGAAAAGATGTTAGAAATCACATCAACTCTCAATAAAACATCGTCTTTATTCTTCATTCCTACCTTTCTTCCAAACATCGATTATATACCCCTACGTGTGTGTACAATACATCCCTACACTCGGAGAATTCAATTCAAGCTATCATACTCTTGTCCATCTACCTCAGTACTTTTTAATTGATGAATATTTAGATAGATTTGCTCACACATTTTTCATGCGACCGTTAATACTTCTTGAGCTACTAACCGACCGATTACTCATTTGCTTGCTGATTAAGTGTATTAGTATTTTCCTCGTCTTGCAACACCTAATGTCACGACCCGAAGGTACGGAACGTGATCGGCACTTCAATTACGAAACGTCTAAAGGCGTAACGTAATCTAAGTAAGCCGAAAACCCAGAATCTAAACCTTTCAAAAGAGGAAGTGTAGGAAAACATGACTAAAAAGCAACATCGTAATTTCTCAAAAATTTCGGCAGAGTCTCCTTTGTAAAAACTGGCCCCAAACGGGTACAGACAAGAATATATATATACAAAAGCAATAATAAAGGCATCCCCAAGCGGGAGCTAGCTCTTCGCCAATTGGCGGACACAACCACAAGCAATATAATATACAACGCCGAAGGGCGAGGAACAAAACTCATAAGAAAACCAAATCCACCAGAAAACCATAATAATACAAGCGCGCCTCTAAGGTCGAAAAAATAAACAACTGGTATACTAAATCTATCAAGTAATACAAGTCTGGTTGATGGAGCTTACTAGATACAACTGAAATAAATAAAAGTACAACGGCGGTCACGATATAAGTGAACCAGCCTACCCAGCAATCACCCTGAATGAAGTGGTGTGCCAACAAGCCGCCAAGGAAACCTGTACATCCGAACCTGAAAGAAAATTTGGCACAGCGGGGGTGAGTTGCCAACTCGTGAGTAGAAGACATCTGCGGTAGAAATCACATGCACGACGCTCTCCTAGGTCATCTAATATACTTAATATAATACTAGACAACTAGTAGTGATAGAGTGATAGGCTATGCATAAGTGTAATACTCAGAGCTCATGTCAGTGTCACTAAGTAGCCACATATCATGTATGTATGTGATGTATGAATGCATCATGAATGAAACAATCAACCATGAAATCTGGACATATCTGTATAAGAAAATCTTTAACTTTTATCATAGTAAAATTTGTATGGTAATCATCAATGAAATCCATGGAAATCCGTATCAAGTATCGACACAAAACAAATATATATATATATATCAACGTCTCAATATCTCAAAGTCTCAATATCTCAGGCTCCGTCAGTCCGGATCGGTCCATATCATCAAATCTCACGACAACGGTCGGTATCCTCCGGATATCTGACATGCTAGACATCACCGGTAGGTACTCTTCCCCTGCCAGGCTCATCGTCTACAACTCGAGTTTCTTGCCCTGGGGTACCATACCGGGCCCACCATGTACCCGATACGGTTCATCCACTCCTCGAATCAAGTCTCGAAATCTAACAGAAAATATGAAATCTCATGGTGGACGACACATACATCACGAAAAAACCGCAACTTGCATTTTTAAAAATGATGATACTGAGATTTTATTAAATTCTTGCGGTTTTCCTCCAAAATCCAGAAATCTCATAGAAATCTAAAATCCCAAAATCACGCGTAAGTAAATAATGAGTATCGGCATAAGCCCCATAATACTGCAAAATAATATGACTATGTGAATGCATGAAGTGTCTAAGTAATAAATGCAATGTTTAAACTAGCACATGAGAGTAATTACACAATATTATATTGGACTATCATTTAGCTGATTATATCAATAAAAATATAATATGTTCTAAAGTGTACGTGACATGACAATTACCGATGATGATGTGTGTGAGCCGACAAATAAGTGTACGTAGAACATGCGTATCATCGGTAATGGTGCTGGTGTCCTAACAGGCAGAGTTTCATATTAGCTAAAGAAATATATGTATGAACATGCAATGCGATGAATACAACATGAATATAACGGTGAATGTGTAGTAAATGCACAATTAGAGTATACATACTAATTACGAGTCATACAGTTTGTTGTTTGAAAAGCATGAATCGTGGTTTTTAGAAAAGTAGGGTCATGGGGTTTTTAAGAAAAGATACGTCTTTTGAAAAATCCGTGGTATCCCTCAGGCTGTCTTTAAAAAATAGGTACGATTCGTTAGTTTTGAAAATAAGTATGAGTCGAGCCTAAACTAACATTTACCCAACCAACTAACGGACTAAACTAAAGAGACTAGTCGTAAGGTAACAAGAGTCCTCCTAAAGTCTGAGTCGATATCTCTAGTAGTCGGCGATCCAGCCTCAATAGCGTCACGTACACAGTACGAATTTCTCGAGTCAAGAGTGCGGATCAATCATCATATCTATACTTCGTACGGTAAAATCCATCGTACGGCATCCCAAAATCGGGGTACGGTAAACTATCACATATACATCATCGTTCGTATAGTATCATCATCAAACAAATATCATGATCAAGGGTACTATACTACAATCGCATACATTCCAATGTCATCAAACATATATCATCGTCTGTGTGAATACACATCGCTAAATGATCCACTAAAATATCATATCTATATCATATCATGATTAAGTCACATATTACAATCTGGGTTCTATTCTAAAGTCTCATACATTCCGATGTCATCACACATTTTATCGTTTATATATATATATATATATATATATATATATATATATATATATTCTCATTACCCAACGATCCGCTAATATCATAACACATCTCATATCATAACTCGATCATGTATCCAATATCTCACGGTATCATGCCCAGCCATATCAACTCATCTCCAAGTACACGTAATATCCTCATATCACGTGTATATGTTATATATATATATATATATAGAAACCTACACACATTCACACACACACACACACACACCCACCAAGTCAGGTGTATGTGTGCGTGCGTGTGTGTGTGTCTATATGAAACCTACAAATTGACTCCAAGGTAATCATCCTCTAGTTAAATATTTCTAAATCCATCTAATCCAAATTAAGGTCTTCAATGGTACCCTACCAATCAAGAATCCGAGGTCACGTCCGACTCATAATAATAATACGTTATAACCTTATACTACGTTTGCGGGGGTGTTATACGCCATCCACCTGACTTCCCATGTAGATATACATCTACTCACCTGCATCCTTGCTTGTTGAAGTCGATGTCGCCATGCTCTTCCCGTCGTCTCGAAGTCCATATGGGGGTACCTACATATAAACATATGGTATCGTAAATCGAAATCACAAATGAAAACCAAAACGGCACACGTAACACACATAGGTTAGAACCTATGGTCCTCGCATGCAAGAAAAGCCAAACCAATTCTCGATGTCCATGTACAAACATCAGACCATCGAGTTAAAAACACAATTACCAAATTTCAAGTTATAAAAAATCACGAAATTAAAACAGAATCTCAGAAAACATGCTCCAGATTTTGCCAAAGGTGAAATTAGCTAATTTTTCATATGTGGAAGGTCTAGTTTACTGGAGTTAAAGCCCTGAACCAAACACGAACTAAAATGGAGGAACCCAGGCCGCAATTTGCGGCCAAATAGGATATATTTGCGGCCTAGACTGGGAGATGGGTTCTCGGGTCTTCAGGGTATACTCCAGGTTGCCTGCACAACTCTCAGTCTTCGCTAAATAATTTTCCAGGTCCCCGAGTCACTCCAGATTCCTAAATACCATCACAATTCTCACAATTTTCCGATGTCAGGGTTTCTAAGTTTGTGAATTGGGGGTTTACTCACAGGTTTTGGTCTTTAATCAAACACCGCAGGGGTTTTGGGTCACTACTAAGCCTCAATTTTACTACACAACTCAAAATTTCCTCAAAACCCAAACTTGAAATTTTCAAAGTTCACTAAACCTCGATATATCGATTCTAAACTAACAATAGAAGCTAATAGAATGAAATACTACTCTAATGGTGATGAAATTACCTCATTTGGCAACTCAAGAATTTTCTTGAGTTGCCCAAGATCCCTAAAGTCTTGACTTGATCACACCCCCAAGCTTGTAGTGAGCTAGGCATAAATTTTTGTGAAGGGATGATGATGTTTTAATGTGGATTTGGGGTTTTAGTGAGGGGGTAGAGGGTGTTGGAGGAGAGAGGCAGCCATGAGAGGAGAAGGAGAGAGAAGAAGAATGGTGAAGATGAGTTTAAGAAATGGGGCCAAGGTCAAAGAGTCTTGAGGGCTCTAGAACTCTCCCTCTCTCTCTCATTTTCCTTTTCTTTATTCTTTTATTTATCTTTTCTTTCCTTTTAGAAAAAGAAAACCATGCACAAAAGAATTCATGGAGAATAAAATGTAACAAGTGTTAAAAAATGTGTCATGGTGCATGTCATATGCGTAATCACGCTTAATGCAAGATTAGCGAAAATAAATTGAGTTTAGCACTAAAATGGAATATAATTAATCATAAAAAAAATTATAATTTGCTTAAATCATATAAAACGCCCTCATTTCAGAAATTCCTATAATTTTCCAATTATTTCCCAGTTTATCGGTATTTAATTATACCGCATTACTAAAATATTCATAATATTTATTATTTAATTAAAAAATTCCCAAAAATAATATTTTATTTTTCTGAAATGATACAGTCTTCCCCCGTTAAATAAATTCGGTCCCCGAATTTAAATTTAAACCCCCTAAATACTTATAACATTTCAGTAAAAAGAATCAAGTCGTCCGGGCTCCGATATCATAAATACAATAAACATATCTTAGCGCAATGCATGCGTATGAAAAATGAGTATATAACTCTAAAATCAAAACTCCGTCAAGCCTCAAGCAATCATCGGAGTTATGGTGGAAATACAATATCAAAATCCAATACGAAAAACCAACATGATATACTCAAAACTATAACTTGTATATAGTACGTACCGTTATAAAACCGTCCAAACATCCGAAAAGAAATACATGCAAAATCTTTTTCAAATCGCCGTGCGATGCATGTATCACGGCACAAGTAGCGGACGTTCATTTAAGGAAAAATAGCTATACATATATATATCTTTTATTTAACATACACGTCCCGCCATTTTTGAAAATAAGTTTGAAAGGTTTCCTTTGTAAAATGTTTCATGTCATCTCAGACACATAAGAAAATATTGAGACTATAGCTCATTTTGGAAATTCCTTCGGTAACTATCAATGCATGCAAAAACATATTCAGGTACTGTCCTCCAAACAGTCCTGCTCGATTACTAAACCAAATAGTAAATGTCATAAAAACGTACAGCTCAAAATGAAATCAATCCCAATTACAGCATAAAAATACCACGTGCGTCCGGTGTGCATGAAGATCGAAATCAAATACAGATGCTTTGACTATGCACAGAAACAATACTGAGTGCAACGGGTGTACACCAAAAACATCTGTCAAGTGCAACGAGCGTGCACGACAACAATACTAAGTGCATCTAATCTGCACAAAACCCCGATTTAGTGCATCTGGTGTGCACAAAATCGCATCAAGTGCGCCAAGTGTGCGCAAAATCTCCAGCATGTGCACATGGTGCATGAAAAAAAAATCAAATATCACAATCAAAATTGACGGTATACAATACACATCAATCTAACTCAGGTATACCGCAGTGCATAAACTCATAAACGTATGCATTAGCATGCACAAAACCAAATCAAGGTACTAAAGGTACATGAAAAGTGTACCGAAAGCATGAATCAAAAGCAGATGCAACCCATATGCACGAAATCAATTCAATATCTCAGAATTTATAAAGATCAAAATCAAGTGCACTGGGTATGCAAGAAATGAACATCAATACAACTGACACAAGGAACTCGAATAGAGTGTAATAATGTGCACATAGGAAACTCCAATCATAAAACGAAATTCTCAAAATACCAAAATCCAAACAATCAGAAATATGAAATTCAAATCATCAAATCACAAATCGTAAACACTATCGTCGATGTGCGCCTCCTTTCTTTGGTGTCGACTGATTCGAACTCGTCTCTTCATAGCTGTATGAACGACGCCACACACGGCTATACTCATATCTAGAGTCTCCCAAGTAATGTATCTCATCATATGATATCCGGACTACGTTAAACTTTTCTATCGATTCATCAAAGTCCCAAGATTCCCCGAGAGCTCAACACTCAAGTACAGTTTAAAAATATCCAGTGCATGCAACAGCACCTGCGGACCAGCCGTAGAAGGGCAAACCCAAGCCTCACTAATGGCACCGTGGAACTGCCGTAAACCCTAAGGTTCAAAGGCGTTCTCATTGTCATTATGTCGAGTTAGGGTTTCATTCTTTTAGAGGGTCCATAGAAATACCTGCATGCTCTTCTGAATACCTTAAACTTGGGAAAATGGGTTTCTGACGTTCGTTCGAACCTTTTAACTTCGTCAAAACGACATGTGAATACCCTTCGTCCGTACGCTAAACAATACCTCGATCCTCAGGATTAGACGATACACTAACGGTCATCACATTCTAGCCGCAGCTCGCTCTGCTCGTGCAACCGTGGTAACAGAAACCACCTTCCGACAATGATGAAGATAGATCATAGGAATGAATAGAATATGGTGCATAGAAATATACATCCTAAGGTTTCTTAAGCGGAGTAGCGTATCGTAAGTATGCCGCGGATCATATCCACGGTATGTCACTCTACCTAAGTCACCTACTCTATCAACCAAGGTCAACGTAGACTCGGACAAGGGTTAAACCTAGCGCTCTGATACCAACTTTGTCACGACCCGAAGGTACGGAACGTGACCGGCACTTCAATTACGAAACGTTTAAAGGCGTAACGTAATCTAAGTAAGACGAAAACCCAGAATCTAAACCATTGAAAAGAGGAAGTGTAGGAAAACATGACTAAAAAGCAACATCATAATTTCTCGAAAATTTCGGCAGAGTCTCCTTTGTAAAAACTGGCCCCAAACGAGTACAGATAAGAATATATATACACAAAAGCAATAATAAAGGCATCCCCAAGCGGGAGCTAGCTCTTCGCCAATTGGCGGACACAACCACAAGCAATATAATATACAACGCCGAAGGGCGAGGAACAAAACTCAGAAGAAAACTAAATCCACCGGAAAACTATAATAATACAAGCGCGCCTCTAAGGTCGAAAGAATAAACAACTGGTCTACTAAATCTATAAAGTAATACAAGTCTGGTTGATGGAGCTTAGTAGATACAACTGAAATAAATAAAAGTACAACGGCGGTCACGATACAAGTGAACCAACCTACCAAGCAATCACCCTGAATGAAGTGGTGTGCCAACAGGCCGCCAAGGAAACCTGTACATCTGAACATGAAAGAAAATTTGGCACAACGGGGGTGAGTTGCCAACTCGTGAGTAGAAGACATCTGCGGTAGAAATCGCATGTACGACGCTCTCCTAGGTCATATAGTATACTTAACATAACACTAGACAACTAATAGTGATAGGATGATCGGCTATGCATAAGTGTAATACTCAGTGCTCGTGTCAGTGTCACTAAGTGGCCACATATCATGTATGTATGTGATGCATGAATGCATCATGAATGAAACAATCAACCATGAAATCTGGACATATCTGTATAAGAAAATCTTTAACTTTTATCATAGTAAAATTTGTATGGTAATCATCAATGAAATCCATGGAAATCCGTGTCAAGTATCGACACAAAACATATATATCTCAACATCTCAACATCTCAAAGTCTCAATATCTCGAGCTCCGTCAGTCCGGATCGGCCCATATCATCAAATCTCACGACAACGGTCGGTATCCTCCGGATATCCTCCGCGCCAGACATCACAGGTAGGCAGTCTTCCCCTGCCAGGCTCATCGTCTACGACTCAAGCTTCTATCCCCGGGGTACCATACCGGGCCAGTCACGCCCCGCTTCCCAGAGTACGCTAAGATAGGCACGCGACAGAGCCAACCATGCTACCTGTGGCTAGGAAAGATCCCTCCACAGTCACATTACGGCTGTCTAGAGATATCAAGAACAGTAGAAATAAAAATAAACTATCTAGTACATGTCCATGAGCCAGAATAAACGAGTCAAGAAATAATATGCGGAAGCAATAGATCCAAAAAAACAATAATAATCTGGAAAGTAAAACATAACTAAATTGGATACTAACTGGATCATCACTGCTCGGCCTAACGGCGGAAGTACTCCTGATCAGCCTGCGATAAAGGTAGAGAATCTGGGCCATGCAAAACCCAGACGTCAGTGCGTCATAATATCAATAATTCTAAGCAAGCAGGATGTGATGAAATATGCAGACATGAAGTATAAACAGTAACAAGTCATCAGTAACAAGTAAACAGTAACATAAATATAGATCAGTGTACATGATATAAACATGTAAAGTGCAGTGAGTAGTCTAAACTGTGCTATAGGGTTATCTACTCTAAAGTTATTGAAATCAATTAGATTAATCTCCATGTAACTCAAAGGATATGTCCCGTTATCCACCGGGACTACGGATCAGGTAGTGGGAGTCATGAATAACTCTGTCCCGTTATCCCCCGGGACCACGGATCAAGTAAGAATCATGAATGATTCTGTCCCGTTATCCCCCGGGACCACGGATCAAGTAAGAATCATGAATGATTCTGTCCCGTTATCCTCCGGGACCACGAATCAAGTAATACCCTTGTAAGCTACACTTTAGTTTACACTTTTGATTTTCCCATGCTCCTAAGGTTATGTGTGTAAGTCAGGTATTGATAAATCTGGAGCTAATGCCAGCACAGGATCAAGCAGGTACATGTTTGTCTGTATAGACAACAGGATATGTCCGTAGGGACAACAGGTCAAGATTGTCGGCATTAGTAACAAGATCAGGTAATGTGTCAATCTGTGGTACATCAGATCATGTCAGGTAGTGTACATGGATCAAATCATGTCAAGTAGTGCACATGTATCAAGTCGTGTAAAGTAGTAGTGTATCAAGTCATGTCAGGTAGTGCACAAGTATCAAGTGGGTGCTCACAATCAAACTGTAATAAGTATGGGTAAACAAAATCAAGTATGGAGTACTAATATAACAATAAAATAGAATAATGTGATATAGTATGCAATAGATTCAAAGATATGGATGCACAATTATCGATTATGGTTACATTTATAGTTCCAATACTAATTAGGATGCACTTTATTAAACATGGGGTGCTAATATCACAGTGTTATGTATTAATGTGATCGATGGATGCAGTTATATATATTTTAAATGAGATAGATGTAAACGGGTATCCGAAATCAGTAAAACTGTAAAATGGTAATGTTGGATGTACAACTAAGCAATATGTGATGTAAATATTCCATTGGATGCAGTATATTGTAATATAGTATGTACAAGATAGGTTTGCATGCGCTAGATGTAAAATAATACGTACGGATGCAGACGGATGTCGAAAAACTGTAAAAGTAAACATGGGGTGCATAATTTTAAATACCAGTATTATATTTATAAAAATATATATATATAAAGTAATGTAGCATGTAGCAAGATAAACTTGCCTAGACGGAACGAGAACGGATGTGTACGAAACGTCCCACGTCGGCGAAATGTCGCGATGCTCGCATGACACACAGAACGGGTCCAAGTAATGCACAAGGGTGAACACGCGGGTAAGGTACGTCCACTGGGTCGTCTGGAACGACTGCTATGGTAGTCATGGCTCCGGCGATCACTGAAATCAAGATTTCAAGAAAGATAAAGAAAAAGAAAAGAAAAGAAGGAGAGGAAGAAGAAAGGGAAGGAAGAGGCTTACAGGGGTTTGTGCACTGTGGTCAGGGAAACGAGATGGTGGCGACGAGATCAATGGAGCTCTGGCGAGGTAGTCAGAAAACAAGAATCCAAGAAGTAAAGAGAAGAAAAGAAAGCTAGAAGAAGAAAGGAGAAGAAGAATTAGGATGGGGTTTTGATGATTTGGGGTTTGATGTTTCTGGAGTCAGAGGAGGCGATGGGAGGTGACAACGAGTCGAAGGTTTTCCAGCGATGGGTTTGCCGGCGAAAAGCAGTGAGGGTTTCTGATTCTTGGGGGTGAAGGGGGTGTATCAGGAAGGAATGGAGAGTTGAGGACGAGGAAGGGAAGAGAAGAGTGGTGGTGAAGAGGTGGAGGTGAGGTCGACGAGGTTGACGATGATGGTCGGCGACGAGGGTTGAGACGGTACTGGCGAGGGCAGAGGCGAGGATGGGTGCAGGGAACGCAAGCGAAGGTAGAGGTGGAGGAGAAGAGAGGAGAGGGATGAGGGATGCAGACGAGGTGGAGAAGACGAGTGGAGGCCGACGAGGTGAGGTCGGCGAAGGTGAGCGCGACGACGAGGTGTGCAGGCATGGGTCGGGGCTATGGGTTGCAGCGATGGGTATGGGTGAGGTTGTAGATGGGCTTGGGAGACGAAGGGGAGAGGAGTTCGGCGGCGAGAGGCGGCGAAGGCATAGGTGAGGTGACCCGTGGGTTTGGGTTTCATGGAGGCGGGAAACGTGAGGATGAAAAGAATTTGTGAGGAGAGAGAAGCAGTATGTGGGTTTGGTTTTTGTTGTGATTAGAGGAGAGAGATATCATCATGAGAGAGAGAGAAAGAAAGGGAAAGAGAGAGGGATAGATCTGTGAGTGAGGGAGAGAGAGAGATGCGAGAGGAGAAAGAGGGAGAGAGAAAGAGAGAGAGATCGAGAGGAGAGAGAGAGGGAGACAGAAAGAGAGATCGAGAGGAGAGATGAAATTGTCTGTAGTGGTTAGGATTTAATTTAATAAATCTTTTCTGTTATATAAATTTTAAAAGGTTTAAAAAATATTAAAAATATAATATTAATAAAATTTGATATTCTGGTAAATACAAAATTACTCCAAAAACTGCCCAGGTCGGGTCTAAAATTTCAGTTTCAAAATACGAAAAATATATGTGACTTCCAAATTTCAAAATGAATGCTCAGGTAACAAAAATGCATACCCCCAAGAACGGATGCACGTACGTGCGCGTAGCCATCCAAACACGTCTGTTTCACTGAATAGGACGAGAATAAGATGCGCGGATGCTACCACGGGGTTAGGGGTATCATGCAGGCTATGAAATGTATTTTAAAAATATTTTACATGACTTAAAATGTTATATGGTAAAAAATGCATTGCCAGATAAAATGCAAGTATGCAGTAAACATGAAAATGCACATGTCTATGTAACAAGTCAAGATAATTCATAAATATGAATCAAACAAGTTCAAGCAAGCGGGTCGGGTCGAATGCAAAGTAAAATGTAAAATACCATTCGCATCCAAAATACGATAAATCAAGAAATATCACAAATAAGAAAAAATACGAGAACTGGGATTGGTATAAATGAACTAGGTTATTACATTATACCCAACTACAAAAAGAATTTCGTCCTCGAAATTCCAAGAACAAGAAATGATAAACAATCAAGAAACTATAAGAATAGATGTGGAAACTTCTGTCGGATTTCATCTTCTCGTTCCCAAGTTGATTCTCCATGCGAGCGATTTCCCCAAGAAACAAGTACGAGAGGGATAACCTCATTCTTAAGAACCTTTTCTCTTCGATCCACAATCAACATCGGTCGTTCCTCAAAGGTTAAATCTTCTCGTACAGTCAGCTCTGAATGATCCAGCACGTGTGTTTCATCTCGAACATATTTATGGAGTTGAGATACATGAAACACGTCATGAACATTTGCCAAAGATTGCGGTAAAACCAATCGATACGCCACTTCTCCAACACGCTCCAAAATCTCGAAAGGCCCAACGAATCGAAGACTAAGTTTTCCTCGACTCCCAAAACGAATCACTCCTCTAGTCGGTGATATTTTCAAGAATACCAGATCAGCAACAACGAACTCTAGAGGTCTTCTCGATGTATCGGCCCAACTCTTCTGCCGATCTTATGCTGCCTTCATATGATTCCGGATAGTGTTGACTTTCTCTACTGTCTGCACGATCAAATCCGGTCCCAACAATTTTCGTTCTCCAACATCATCCCAACAAACGGGTGAACGACACTTGCGACCATACAATGCTTCGAATGGAGCCATTTGAATAGTCGCCTGAAAACTGTTATTGTAAGAAAACTCCACTAAGTGTAGATGATCCTCAACCCTTGAAGTCTAACATGCAAGCTCTCAACATGTCTTCAAGAGTTTGGATCGTTCTCTCCGACTGGCCATCTGTCTGAGGATGATAAGCTGTGCTAAACTTCAATCGTGTCCCCAAACTTTCCTATAAACTCCTCCAGAAGTGCGATAAGAATCGGGTGTCACGGTCGGACACGATGCTCACAGGTACTCCACGCAATCTCACAATCTCCTGCATGTACTGTTCGACTAACTCTTTCATTGACTGACCAACTTGAAACGGTATGAAATGAGTTGCCTTGGTCAATCGATCAACAATCACCCAAACTGCATTGTTGCCCTTTGGACTCCGCGGTAAAGCTGTCACGAAATCTATGGTTACATGTTCCCACTTCCATTGAGGAATCGGAAGTGGTTGCAATAAACCAGCAACCCTTTGATGTTCAGCCTTAACCTGCTGACACACCAAGCACTTCGCTACAAAACGAGCAATCTCCCTTTTCATGCCTTCCCACCAGAAATGCTGTCTTAGATCGTGATACATCTTCATGTCTCCTGGATGTACGGAATACGCGGAACTGTGTGCCTCCTTCATAACTTCTTCACGAATGTCTCCTTTCGGCACACACAAATGGCTACCATATCGCAACGAACCATCTTCATTAATTAACAAACCCGTTCGAAGTCCAGCTTCAACATGTTCTCGAAACTTCTGCAATCTTGGGTCCTGTGACCGCGCTGCTTTAATATTATCGATCAACGATGACTGTTCTTGCAGCTGCATCAATTGTCCCGAAGAATGCGGTAGCACAATCTCCAATCGAATCTCCGAAAGTCTTCAATAAGCTCCTTCTATGCAGTCAACATCTGAATTGCCGGCAACCGACTAAGCGCGTCCGGCATAACATTAACTTTCCCCGGATGGTGCTTAAGATCGAGATCATAGTCAGCCATCAGCTCCAATCATCTACGCTGCCTCATATTAAGCTCCTTCTGTATGAACACATACATCAGGCTTTTGTGATCGATGGATACTTCGACTCTTTCGCCCAATAAGTAGTGTCTCCAAATCTTCAAAGAGAAAATCACAGCTGCTAGCTCCAAATCATGAGTTGGGTAATTCTTCTCACGGGTCTTCAACTTTCTCGGTACGTAAGCTATAACCTTCCCATGCTGCATCAAAATACATCCCAATCCTTTTCCAGATGCATCGCTGTGAATCACCAATCCTCCGGAACTGTTTGGTACGGTCAAAATAGGAGCGGTTATCAATCTCTGCTTCAATACCTCAAAAGATGATGCACACTTATCCGTCCATACGAACGGTACTTCCTTCCGTGTAAGCTTGGTCAAAGGCTCATCCAAACAAGCAAAATTCTCCACGAACCTTCTGTAATACCCGGCAAGTCCAAGAAAGCTTCTAATATCTGCTACGCTCTTCGAAATCGGCCAATCTCGAACTGCTGCAATCTTCTCGGGATCAACGACGATTCTATCTCCGGGCACGACATGCCCCAAAAACTTCACTTCTTCAAGCCAAAACTCGCACTTGCTCATCTTTGCATACAATCTTTCTTGTCTCAATATCTGCAGTGCGATCTTCAAGTGTTCTGCATGCTCTTCTATGCTCCTCGAGTAAACCAGAATATCATCAATGAACACCAATATAAACTGGTCCAAGAATGGTAAAAAGATTCGGTTCATCAAGTCCATAAATATCGCTAGTGCATTCTTTACTCCGAAGGGCATCACTAAGTACTCGTAATGTCCATACCGAGTTCGGAACGCCGTCTTGCAAATATCTTCTGTTTTAACTCGGACCTGATAATATCCGGATCGCAAATCCAGCTTCCAGAATACCCTTGCGCCACTAAGCTACTCGAATAATTCGCCAATGCGAGGGATCGGGTACTTGTTCTTAATAGTCACCCGGTTTAATTCACGATAATTGATGCACATCCTCCTTGTGCCATCTTTCTTCTTGACTAGAAGAACTGGAGCTCCCCAAGGTGAATTGTTGCTGCGAATCCAACCCTTCTCAAGTAATTCGGTAACCTGCTTCTTGACTTCTTCCAATTCCACTGGTGCCATTAGATAGTACGCCTTTGAGATTGGCGCTGCACCAGGAACAAGATCGATCGCGAACTCCACATCTCGTTTTGGCGGTAAACCCGAGATGTCCTCGAACACGTCCATGAAATCTCGAACTACCGCTGGCGCTTCCTCCTTATCAACTTCCATCGACGAAAGAACATTGTTTGTCGGCCTAGCCCTAAACTTGACCGGCCCAACAGAATTGCTTCCTTCAGCAAAACAAACTCCGGATGTCTAGGAATCTGGAAAATCACTTTCTTTGCCCTACAATCAATGTGAGCGTGGAAAGTGCCGAGAAAATCCATTCCCAAGACAACTTCATAACTGCCGATATCGGTCACCGAGAATTCAGCAAAATATGAACTGGTAAGCAATGAAACTGAGAGAACCAAGGTAATAGAACGACCATGAAACAAGGAAATGAAACAAGACCAGGACTCTAAGTTACTTAAATAGAGTACCACATTGTAACCATGCTGCAGTTCATAGTTACAATCACATAACTCCGTTCAAGTCGCCCAAATCCTAGTATCAGAATCAAAGGAACATAGAGAAACAATAGGGAACCAAAAGGTTTCAAACCGAGATGCAGAGAGATCTGCATATCGTCAAGGTAAGAATTAGGAGGCGGTTAAGATTCAAAAATGGTAAGATGGTAAAGTGGCAGGACATGTTCCTAATTACGAGTATTTTGATTCGTGTATTGGGTCCAATACCCCACTACAAAAGAATCAAACCCGATTAACCTAGATCCTATGGCTCTGATACCAAACAAACCCTGTCACGCCCTGCTTCCCAGAGTACGCTAAGATAGGCATGTGACAGAGCCAACCATACTACCTGTGGCTAGGAAAGATCCATCCACAGTCACATTACGGCTGTCTAGAGATATCAAGAACAGTAGAAATAAAAATAAACTATCTAGTACATGTCCATGAGCCAGAATAAACGAGTCAAGAAATAATATGCGGAAGCAATAGATCCAAAAAAAAAACAATAATAATCTGGAAAGTAAAACATAACTAAACTGGATACTAACTGGATCATCACTGCTCGGCCTAACGGCGGAAGTACTCCTGATCAGCCTGCGACAAAGGTAGAGGATCTGGGCCATGCAAAACCCAGACGTCAGTGCGTCATAATATCAATAATTCTAAGCAAGAAGGATGTGATGAAATATGCAGGCACGAAGTATGAACAGTAACAAGTCATCAGTAACAAGTAAACAGTAACATGAATATATATCAGTGTACAGGATATAAACATGTGAAGTGCAGTGAGTAGTCTAAACTGTGCTATAGGGTTATCTACTCTAAAGTTATTGAAATCAATTAGAGTAATTCTCCATGTAACTCAAAGGATATGTCCCGTTATCCCCCGGGACCATGGATCAGGTAGTGGGAGTCATGAATGACCCTGTCCCGTTATCCCATGGGACCACGGATCAAGTAAGAATCACGAATGATTCTGTCCCGTTATCCCCGGGACCACGGATCAAGTAATACCCTTGTAAGCTACACTTTAGTTTACACTTTTGATTTCCCCATACCCCAAGGTTATGTGTGTAAGTCAGGTATTGATAAATCTGGAGCTAATACCAACACAGGATCAAGCAGGTACAAGTTTGTCTGTATAGACAACAGGATATGTCCGTAGGGACAACAGGTCAAGATTGTCGGCATTAGTAACAAGATCAGGTAATGTGTCAAGCTGTGGTACATCAGGTCATGTCAGGTAGTGTACATGGATCAAATCATGTCAAGTAGTGCACATGTATCAAGTCATGTCAAGTAGTAGTGTATCAAGTCATGTCAGGTAATGCACAAGTATCAAGTGGGTGCTCACAATCAAACTGTAATAAGCATGGGTACACAAAATCAAGTATGGAGTACTAATATAACAATAAAATGGAATAATGTGATATGGTATGCAATAGATTCAAAGATATGGATGCACAATTATCGATTAGGGTTAAATTTATAGTTCCAATACTAATTAGGATGCACTTTATTAAACATGGGGTGTTAATATCACAGTGTTATGTATTAATGTGATCTATGGATGCAGTTATATATATTTTAAATGAGATGGATGCAAACGGGCATCCGAAATCAGTAAAACTGTAAAATGGTATTGTGGGATGTACAACTAAGCAATATGTGATGTAAATATTCCATTGGATGCAGTATATTGTAATATAGTATGTACAAGGTAGGTTTGCATGCGCTAGATGTAAAATAATACGTACGGATGCAGACGGATGTCGAAAAACTGTAAAAGTAAACATGGGATGCATAATTTGAAATACCAGCATTATATTTATAAAAATAGATATAGATAAAGTAATGTAGTATGTAGCAAGATAAACTTGCCTAGACAGAACGAGAACGAATGTGTACGGAACGTCCCACGTCGGTGAAATGTCACGACGCGCGCACGGCACACGGAACGGGTCCAAGTAACGCACGATGGTGAACACGCGAGTAAGGTACGTCCACTGGGTCGTCTGGAACGGCAGCTATGGTAGTCATGGCTCCGGTGATCGCTGAAATCAAGATTTCAAGAAAGATAAAGAAAAAGAAAAGAAAAGAATGAGAGGAAGAAGAAAGGGAAGGAAGAGGCTTACAGGGGTTTGTGCACTGTGGTCAGGGAAACGAGATGGTGGCGACGAGATCAACGGAGCTCCGGCGAGGTAGTCGAAAAACAAGAATCCAAGAAGTAAAGAGAAGAAAAGAAAGGAAGAAGAAGAAAGGAGAAGAAGAATAAGGATTGGGTTTTGATGATTTGGGGTTTGATGTTTCTGGAGTCAGAGGAGGCGATAGGAGGTGACAACGAGTTAAGGGTTTTCCGGCGATGGGTTTGCCGACGAAAAGCAGTAAGGGTTTCTGATTCTTGGGGGTGCAGGGGGTGTATCGGTAAGGAATTGAGAGTTGAGGACGAGGAGGGGAAGAGAAGAGAGGTGGAGGTGAGGTCGACGGTGATGGTCGGCGACAAGGGTTGAGACGGTACTGGCGAGGGCAGAGACGAGGATGGGTGCAGGGAACGCAAGCAAAACTGGAGGTGGAAGAGAAGAGAGGAGAGGGATGAGGGATGGAGACGAGGTAGAGAAGATGAGTGGAGGCCGAAGAGGTGAGGTCGGCGAAGGCGAGCGCGATGGCGAGGTGTGCAGGCGTGGGTCGGGGCTATGGGTTGCAGCGATGGGTATGGGTGAGGTTGCATATGGGCTTGGGAGAAGAAGGGGAGAGGAGTTCGGCAGTGAGATGCGGCGGAGGCATAGGCGAGGTGAGGCGTGGGCTTGGGTTTCATGGAGGCGGGAAACGTGAGGAAGAAAAGAATTTGTGAGGAGAGAGAAGAAGTATGTGGGTTTGGTTTTTGTTGGGATTAGAGGAGAGAGATATGATCATGAGAGAGAGAGAAAGAAAGGGAGAGAGAGAGGGATAGATCTGTGAGTGAGGGAGAGAGAGAGATGCGAGAGGAGAGAGAGAGGGAGAGAGAAAGAGAGAGATCGAGAGGAGAGAGAGGGAGAGAGAAAGAGAGATCGAGAAGAGAGATGAAATTGTCTATAGTGGTTAGGATTTAATTTAATAAATCTTTTCTGTTATATAAATTTTAAATGGTTTAAAAAATATTAAAAATATAATATTAATAAAATTTGATATTCTGGTAAATACAACCTTACTCCAAAAACTGCCCAGGTCGGGTCTAAAATTTCAGTTTCAAAATACGAAAAATATATGTGACGTCCAAATTTCAAAATGAATGCTCAGGTAACGAAAATGCATACCCCCAAGAATGGATGCACGTACGTGCGCGTAGCCATCCAAACACGTCCGTTTCACTGAACGGGACGAGAACATGATGCGCGGATGCTACCAAGGGGTTAGGGGTATCATGCAGGCTATGAAATGTATTTTTAAAATATTTTATATGACTTAAAATGTTATATGTTAAAAGATGCAATGCCAGATAAAATGCAAGTATGCAGTAAACATGAAATGCATATGTTTATGTAACAAGTCAAGATAATTCATAAATATGAATCAAACAAGTTCAAGCAAGCGGGTCGGGTCGAATGCAAAGTAAAATGTAAAATACCATTCGCATCCAAAATACGATAAATCAAGAAATACCACAAATAAGAAAAAATACGAGAACTGAGATTGGTATAAATGAACTAGGTTGTTACAGGGCCCACCATGTACCCGAGACGGTTCATCCAATTCTCGAATCGGGTCTCGAAATCCAACAGAAAACATGAAATCTCATGGTGGATGACACATACATCACGGGAAAACCGCAAATTGCATTTTAAAAAATGATGATACTAAGATTTTATTAAATTCTTGTGGTTTTCCCCCAAAATTCAGAAATCTCATAGAAATCCAAAATCCCAAAATCATGCGTAAGTAAATAATGAGTATCGGCATAAGCCCCACAATACCGCATGATAATATGACTATGTGAATGCATGAAGTGTCTAAGTAATAAATGCAATGTCTAAACTAGCACATGAGAGTAATTACACTATACTATATTGGACTATCATTTAGCTGATTATATCAATAAAAAGATAATATGTTCTAAAGTGTACGTGACATGGCAATTACCGATGATGATGTGTGTGAGCCGGCAAATAAGTGTACGTGGAACATGCGCATCATCGGTAATGGTGCTGGTGTCCTAACAGGCAGAGTTTCATATTAGCTAAAGAAACATATGTATGAACATGCAATGCGATGAATACAACATGAATATAACGGTGAATGTGTAGTAAACGCAAAATTAGAGTATACATACTAATTACGAGTCATACAGTTTATTGTTTGAAAAGCATGAATCGTGGTTTTTAGAAAACTAGGGCTATGGGGTTTTTAAGAAAAGATACGTTCTTTGAAAAATCCGTAGTATCCCTCAGGCTGTCTTTAAAAAATGGGCACGATTCGTTAGTTTTGAAAATAAGTATGACTCGAGCCTAAACTAACATTTACCTAACCAACTAAGCGACTAAACTAAAGAGACTAGTCGAAAGGTAAGAAGAATCCTCCTAAAGTCTGAGTCGATATCTCTAGTAGTCGGCGATCCAGCCTCAGTAGCGTCATATACATAGTATGACTTCCTCGAGTCAAGAGTGCGGATCAATCATCATATCTATACTTCGTACGGTAAAATCCATCGTACGGCATCCCAAAATCGGGGTACGGGTCAACTATCACATATACATCATCGTTCGTATAGTATCATCATCAAACAAATATCATGATCAAGGGTACTATACTACAATCGCATACATTCCAATATCATCAAACATATATCATCGTCTGTGTGAATACACATCGCCAAATGATCCACTAAAATATAATGTCTATATCATATCATGATTAAGTCACATATTACAATCTGGGTTCTATTCTAAAGTCCCATACATTCCGATGTCATCACACATTTTATCGTTATATATATATATATATATATATATATATATATATATATATATATATTCTCATTACCCAACGATCCGCTAATATCATAACACATCTCATATCATAACTCGATCATGTATCCAATATCTCACGGTATCATGCCCAGCCATATCAACTCATCCCCAAGTACACGTAATATCCTCATATCACGTGTATATGTTATATATATATATATATATATAGAAATCTACACACATTCATATATATATATATAGACACATACATACATACATATATATACATATACACCAAGTCAGGTGTATGTGTGTGTGCGTGTGTGTGTCTACATGAAACCTACAAATTGACTCCAAGGCAATCATCCTCTGGTTAAATATTTCTAAATCCATCTAATCCAAATTAAGGTCTTCAATGGTACCCTACCAATCAAGAATCCGAGGTCACGTCCGACTCATAATAATAATACGTTATAACCTTATACTACGTTTGCAGGGGTGCTATACGCCATCCACCCGACTTCCTTCGTAGATATACATCTACTCACCTGCATTCTTGCTTGCTGAAGTCGATGTCGCCATGCTCTTCCCGTCGTCTCGAAGTCCACACGGGGGTACCTACTTATAAACACATGGTATCGTAAATCGAAATCACAAATGAAAACCAAAAAGGCACATGGAACACACATAGGTTAGAACCTATGGTCCTCGCATGCAAGAAAAGCCAAACCAATTCTCGATGTCGATATACAAACATCAGACCATTGAGTTAAAAATACAATTACCAAAGTTCAAGTTATAAACAATCACGAAATTAAAACAGAATCTCAGAAAACATGCTCCAGATTTTGCCTAAGGTGAAATTAGCCAATTTTGCATATGTGGAGGGTCTAGTCTACTGGAGATAAAGCCCTGAACCAAACACGAACGAGGTACCCAGGCTTCAATTTGCGGCCAAATGGGATATATTTGCGGCCTAGACTGGGAGATGGGGTCTCGGATCTTCAGGGTTTACTCCAGGTTGCATGCACAACACTCAGTTTTCGCTAAATAATTTTCCAGGTCCCCGTGTCACTCCAGATTCCTAAATACCATCACAATTCTCACAATTTTCTGATGTCGGGGTTTCTAAGTTTATGAATTGGGGGTTTTCTCACAGGTTTTGGTCTTTAATCAAACACCACAGGGGTTTTGGGTCACTACCAAGCCTCAATTTTACTTCACAACTCAAAATTTCCTCAAAACCCTAACTTGAAATTTTCAAAGTTCACTAAACCTCGATATATCAATTTTAAACTAACAATAGAAGCTAATAGAATGAAATACTACTCTAATGGTGATGAAATTACCTTATTTGGCAACTCAAGAATTTTCTTGAGTTGCCCAAGATCCCCAAAGTCTTGACTTGATCACACCCTCAAGCTTGTAGTGAGCTAGGCATAAATTTTTTTGAAGGGAAGATGATATTTTAATGTGGATTTGGGGTTTTAGTGAGGGGGTAGAGGGGGTGGAGGAGAGAGACAGCCATGAGAGGAGAAGGAGAGAGAAGAAGAATGGTGAAGATGAGGTTAAGAAATGGGGTCAAGGTCAAAGAGTTTTGAGGGCTCTAGAACTCTCCTTCTCTCTCTCTCATTTTCCTTTTCTTTATTCTTTTATTTATCTTTTCTTTCCTTTTAGAAAAAGAAAACCATGCACAAAAGAATTCATGGAGAATAAAATGTAACAAGTGTTAAAAAAATGTGTCATGGTGCATGTCATATGCGTAATCACGCTTAATGCAAGATTAGTGAAAATAAATCGAGTTTAGCACTAAAATGGAATATAATTAATCATAAAAAAAATTTATAATTTGCTTAAATTATATAAAACGTCCTCATTTCAGAAATTCCTATAATTTTCCAAATATTTCCCAATTTATCGGTATTTAATTATACCGCATTACTAAAATATTCATAATATTTATTATTTAATTATAAAATTCCCAAAAATAATATTTTATTTTTCTGAAATGTTACACCTAAGACTTAGCAGTGACTTCCAAACTAGTTGGTCTAAGGCACTAGATGATGAAGCACCCTCGCTATATTTTTTTTATGCTACCTTGGTGTTTACAAAACCAGTGTTCATTTTTTTACACCATTTTATATTTTCTTCATTTATTATTTCCGTCATACTTTGGTTTTTAGACAAGAGCATTTCAAGGTATCCTCTACTATCCCGAGTTTCAAGACATGTGTAAGTGCGTATAGTAGGGTATCAACATTCAAATGTTTGGCTTCCAAAATAGGAATTATTTTTCAGACTTATTTTTATCCTCAGATTAGTGACTTCTTTCATCTTACTAACCCTTAGGACAACGGCTCATAACTACTTATTACTAGTTTCGTTTAAGAAAACTTCTAACTTTCTAGGTTTTCTTAAATTTTTCCAATTTTTTAAATGTAATTTTTCACTATCTAATTTTTTATTATCTTATTTATGTACACATTTTTTTTATTATATGTTTTGTGCTTATGCAAAGAATGATGCAAAGTGATGCATAAATAAGCACAAACCTCCCCCAAACTTGTTCAGAACAGTGTCCTCACTGTTGCCATCCGTTAAATCTCAAAAACCTGTAAGCTTGGAAGGAAAATTTATTAGCGGGGTCAAGAAATATGGACGTGAAAATTTCCTCCAAACTTATATTTGGCTCACAATTTTGAGGACAACTTTTATTTTCAAGAGCCAAATATACCCCCCCAAACTTGAGTTAAACAATATTAATCTTTTAAAATAATAAGAGGGCGGTAAAGTTACTGGTCAATGCAAAGCCTTACAAGGACCGAAACTCAACGCCAACCATTCGAAGATTTTATCAGTGTAACAAACCGGTTGGTGGAAGAACATGTTGTTGAGATCCAGGAAAAAGTGGGGAAGAAACAAGAGGTGGGATGGAATGGATTTGCGTCTCAAATTGGAGAGACGACACCTTGATGATGATGATGGATTACTTGTATTCTCGTGATTGTCAAGAAGAAGGGGTGGAGGTTCAATTTCTTTGTTTTGGAGATGATTCATCTCAACACTCGTGTTTGCTAAAAATGCAAGTTCATCAGCGAAGCTTTCATCGATATCCCGAAGAATAATATCATTGGCAAGAATGGGATGATACTCAGACTCCATAAAAAATTCAGAATAAGCGTTAGATGTTGACTCGGACAACTCAAAAGAAGGGTCCGTATATATATGATACATATCTGGGTCAAATAACAACGTATGAAAAGAGTCCAGATCAGTATCGTGAAGCTGATCAAATTCGCTGCTGTCGACATCCATTAATTTGACAGAACATAATCGAGCATGAGGTTCGGAGGCTTCACTTCCCAACTTGTAAATATTAAGTTCAATTGACCTGTTCCCGAAGGATAGGGTCATAGAACCGTTTCGACAATTGATTACAGCGTTAGAAGTCGCAAGACAAGGTCGACCTAGAATCACCAGAATTTAGTTCCGTGGGTTTGCTATAGGCTGTGTATCTAAAACAATAAAGTCCACAGGGAATATGAATTCCCCGACTTTTATCAACACATCCTCTAACATACCCCTTGGTTTGGTGATAGATCGATCTGCCATCTGTAGAGTGCATTGCGATGATTTTAATTCTCCGATACCCAATTGCTCATACACAGAATATGGAAGCAAGTTAACACTAGTGCCTAAATCGAGTAAATCACGATTGATATTCTTACCCACAATAGAAATAGAAATTGTAGGACAGCCTGGGTCCTTACGGTTCCTTGGTAATTGTTGGGAAAAAGCTGTGTTTACAGTACTCGACATGAAAACTTTTTTAGGCACTTGAGTCTTCCTTTTCATAGTGCACAAGTTCTTAAGAATTTTCCCATAAGACGGAACTTGTTGGATAGCATCTAGGAGAGGGATGTTGATGTTAACTTGCTTAAACATGTCCACAATCTTCTCCATTTGTGCATTAGGTTTGTTGGCCCTCAATTTGTTTGGAAATGGAACTCTATTAATAAGTGTTGGGTCTAACATTTGTGGAGAAGTTTGTGGGGGTGGGAAGGATGAAGTGGGTGGAGGTTTCGAGCCTTGGGGAAAACAGAGAATAGGCTCGGAAGAAGAAGGTAAACTAGACGAAATAGGACAAGGAGTAGAAGTGGAAGTGGAAGTGGAATCCTGGGATTAAATTGATTCCTCAACATCAATCTGTTCACCCACATAATTGTCCAGCACTCTTACAGATCTCAACATGGTAATAGCACTCACATCATTATAATGCGAGGGTCCAGGATCAGGTAGGGGTTGAGTTGGACGATTCCCTTTCTCTCTAGCACTCATTGCTGCAGTCAATTGTGCAATTTGTGCTTCTATCAATTTGATACTCTCACCGTGGGAGACAGTGTTTTGCAGTAACGTCTGGATAGAAGATGTTAAAATGTCATTCGTTTTCATGGACTGTGTAATGAACATGTCGAGTGCAGAGGGTGTAGCAGTACCGACAGAAGAAGGATCAAAGTTGTTGGCCGGGTTTTGAAAATTTTATGGTTGAAAGGGGTGCTGACTAGGTTTTGGCGGTTGCTATTATGGAGGGACCATTTGAAAGTCATTCTGGTTTGGAACCGTGTTTTGAGTTTGGTGTTGGTTCCAAGCAAAATCAGGATGATTCCTCCAACCTTGATTATATGTGGAAGAAGAAGAAGGATCGTTTCCAGGTCGTTGCTGAAATGCAGCATTAGTGTGACCTAGAAACGGAGAATTAAAAGGAAATTCTTCCGTCAAATGTGATGGATTTAAACAGCAACCACACACAGTTTTGGGAAGTGTGTATTGGTTTAGAGAGGCTGCATTTTCGTGTGTATGGAAAAGTTTTAATCACAACCAAAGAAATTTAATCACAACCAAAGAAATTTAACTCCGGCAACGGTGCCATTTGATTGATCATCTTCGTGTGTATGGAAAAGTTTTAATCACAACCAAAGAAATTTATACCGCAATCAATTAACGGTGTCGTTGTAGCGCGTTAATCAATATGGATCGTCCACTGAGATGCGTGAATTTATTTGATCTTGCCTTAGATGAGTCGAAATGAAAATATAAAAGAAAATAATTCAAGATTTGTGAGGTTTCATTTCAAGAAACAAAAATAAAATAGATCTAGAATCAAGAATCAAGAAGATTTCCAAACCAATTTAGTTATCAAGATTATGAAGAATAGCTTGTAAGATTCGATCAAATTAGTACTAGTGATGAATTTAGAGATGACTAATCTTATCTATTGAAAGTTTGTAGCTAGAACGATGGTGACGAATGAAGATTAGGGATCTATTGAAGAAACTAGGGTTTCTCCTTCTCTATCCCTTGTCTTTTCATTGATCATCATTTGGATCTAACCTTTATCAAAGAGAATCATCAATCGTTTAATCCCTAGTTTGCAGCGAAATTATCAAGAATGTAATCTCGCTCCAAATTAGGTCATTGATGATTTTTTTTCCTAAAGTTCACAAATCTCATAAGACTTAAGATTAGTAAAAAGATCTTATCATCACTAGATCTACCAATTCTCTCGAATCCTCCACAAGCGGAGATTTCACTCACACATCATGAAAATTAAAAAATCAAGAATGAAGAATTTCATAATGCAAGAATGTAATGAAAAGGAGAATTAACAATTTATCACCTTCATTAAATCTTCTTCAAATTTACACAACTCCTCAATTCGAAGTACAAGATTAAGCTCTTGATCGCTCCTTTGAAGAGGTGAATTTGTTGTCGATCTTTGCGAAGCTCGATCGCCATGAGTCGCGGATCGTCATGGATCTCTTGCTCGGATGACGAACGGCATTGCGATGAAGGATCGTTGATTGCTCGCTTGATTTGCTTCTCAATGGATCTTGATTTGGCTTTGGAATTTGATTTGGGTTAGGGTTTGGATTGGATCACAAGTTGTGTGTGAAATTATTGAACCCCTAATTAATGAACAACCTTTGTAATGAAGCCCTAGGTCCCCTTTTATAGTTTTTCCCTTATCTTCTCCTAGAAGCTTGGTAGTTATGAGGCTTGCATAGGAAGCTAGATAGGTACCAAGCTTACACTAGAAGATTGGCTGTTGTAGAGAAGCTTCTGGAGATTTCTAGGGACTTTGAAGCGTCTTGAAGAAGTTTGGCCGTTAAAAGAGAGCCTCTGCAGAAAGTTCCCACCGCCGCCGAGTCAGAACGGCCGCGAATCCACGGCGGATCGGCCTGACTCGGCCGTGGATCCGCGGACATTTGAGGAGCTTTCTACATTATTTTTCCAGGGTAATTCTGATGTTGTCTTTAGGGTTTTCTTTTGATGCCTGGAATCTTATAATTCTTACTTGGTTACTGCCAGATTTCAAGTCTTCGACTTGATGCGTTTTATTAGCACTTTTGTGATTCCAGCTCTTAAACCTGGAGAATTTCCTGCACACAATCTCGAGGCAAGTGTTGATATACAAAGACGATGCATGTAGTAATAAACACACAATTTCTCTCATAATGCCGGTTATAATGTATAACACATGTTATTTGATATTTTGCAGACGAATTGCTAATATGTGCTATATTTATACCAAACACGTTTAGATGATTAGAAAGAGTTGGGAAATTGATGTGTTAAGAATGCAATATTTTCGACTAATCACGAGGCCACCAAGTAGCTTCCTACTCGGTCCATCCGCAGTGGATAGCTTCCTGCCCAATAACGCTGTGGATCCAAAGCCCTCATCATGAGGCCACCGAGTAGCTTCCTGCTCGGTCCATCCGCAGTAGGTAGCTTCTTGCCTAAAAACACTGTGGATCTGAAGCCCTCCTCACAAGGCCACTGAGTAGCTTCCTGCTCGGTCCATCCGCAGTAGGTAGCTCCTACCCAAAAACGCTGTGGATCTGAAGGCCCCCTACGAAGCCATCGAGTAGCTTCCTGCTCAGTCCATCCGCTGCGGGTAGCTTCCTGCCCAACAACGCTATGGATCCAAAGCCCTCATCACGAGACCACCGAGTAGATTCTTGTTCGGTCCATCCGCAGCGGGTAGTTTCCTTCCCAACAGCGCTGTGGATCCAAAGCCCTCGTCTCGAGGCTATCGAGTAGGTTCCTTGCTCGGTCCATCCACAGCGGGTAGATTCCTGCCCTACAAAGTAGTGGATCTAAAAGCTCTCCTCACGAAGCCACCAAGTAGCTTCCTGCTTGGCCTATCAATCGGTTCATACTTGATGCACGATCACCACCTTGACTCCGAAGAAAGGGAGGATACCGACCTTCCTACACTTGGCCATCGATCGATTCATACTCGATACGCGATCGCCACCTCGACTCCGGGGAAAGGGAGGATGCCGACTTTCTTACACTTGGCCATCGATCGATTCATACTCGATACGTGATCACCACCTCGACTCCGTGAAAAGGGAGGATACCGACCTTCCTATGCTTGGCCATCGATTGATTCATACTCGATGCACGATCGCCACCTCGACTCCGGAGAAAGGAAGGATACCAACCTTCCTATGCTTGGCTACCGTGCCTACAAATACTTGTAGAAAAGGTGGATACCGGCCTAACATTCGCAAGCTAAAGAAACCTACGAGCTAAAAATACTTGCGCAATGAAGATTCATACAATGAAAAGTATACGAGCTAAAGTACTTGTGCAGTGAGCAGACATTTGGGCAAAGGAAAAAGGAGTACTTTATTTATAATCAAAGATAAATACAAGATATTCTGGGCTCCTCAGCCTTACAGAAATGTCCGAAGGGTTACAAAATTTTAATGGATTATTTCAAAAGAAAAAAATCTTCAAAGGAGGAAAGCTCAGGCCGCCCGCTCGGCCGAGATCTCACCATGCTCGAGGCCGCCGTCAGGGACTAAAACTGCGACCTCAGGGTCGGCGCTTCCGCCGACAGCCTCGCCCCCAACTGCCGCCTCGGCGACTTCCCCTTACGGTGCTTCCTCAGTCAGGAGGTACTTAGCGCGGAGCTCGCTGTCATCGAACTCCGGCATAGACCCCTTGACGGGGTCGAGGGCGCTGTGCCATACGACGGCCACGGATTCGGCGAGATCGGCGTAAAATTGGTCGGACGTCTTGTATCCCTCCACGGCCTTCACCGCCCGGCTCTCGGCAAGCTTCACCGCGTTCGTAGCAACCCGGACATCCCTCTTGAGGACGTCCCTCGACTTCTTCATCAAGTTATAGAGGCTGTTCACCTCCTCCAACTTGGCCTGGATTGCCCGGTTGGACTCATCCCGGAGCCGATGAGACTCCTTCAGCTTAGAGTTTGTCATCCCCTCGGTGACAAGTCGAGTGTCGAGGAGAGCCTCCTTCTCCTCCGCCTACCGTAGTTGGAGGCGGAGTTCCTCCTTCCGCACGGAGGATTTGCCCGCCTTTTTCATGGCCGGGGCTACCTCCTCGGATTCTATGACGACGAGGAGAGCACAGTGATGAAGGACC
The DNA here is from genome assembly GCA_030015575.1 of Agapanthus africanus. Classification (NCBI taxonomy): domain Eukaryota; kingdom Viridiplantae; phylum Streptophyta; class Magnoliopsida; order Asparagales; family Amaryllidaceae; genus Agapanthus; species Agapanthus africanus. The sequence goes on from JASDDO010000299.1 coordinate 257,733, forward strand.
TGAGGAAAGCAGCAAACGGGTTAAAAAGCTCAAACCGAGGAAACAAGACTTAAGAAATTTTAAGAAAATTCAAGTACCGACCTGAACCGCCTCCTGCTCTATGCCGGCCACCTGGGCCTTCATGGTCTCCCGGGGAATCTTGCCCCCGGCCGCTTGCTCCATGTCCGAAAGCAAGCTGTCGGCGACAGAGAGCCCTAAGAGAACCTCAATGCAGAAGTCGCCCTCCTGCACTGGGATCCCAGTAAAAGGTCGCCGAGAGACCGTCCGCTTCAGCTTTTTGAGGGGGATTTCAGCGGGCTCAGCCTCCTCTTCCTCTCTTGCCCGGGGCGCCAGGTCCCGCGCGTGCTTATAACCCCCTCCCCTCCCCCTCCCGCGGCGTTCTTCTGGGGCTCGGGGAGCAGCGAAAGGCTTGGACGGTAGAGTTGTCCTCGGGGCTGAGCTCGGACCGGGTCGGGACGAGCTTGCGCCCCCAGCCTTCCTTCCTTGGTTCTTAGCGGCCATGGCGGCTAAGATCTTCGATCGGTCTATGGGCTCTGCAAAAAATAACACACAAACAAAAGGGAGTTAGCGACACTGAAAAGGCGAAAGAAGTTAACGAAGTCTAAACAGGTTGTCGAAAGCCCTAACTTAACCAGAAAACGCGCAGGACGAAGCCTAGCCCAGCTCAGCGCCTGCTCAGATAGCAGAACATCTGCCCACTAGATTGGTTCCCACTGAGACACCACCCTCGCCTCGGGGAAAGTCGACTGCTTTACCCTCAAGCAGTCGGCCATGTGCCAATATGTAGGCACATGCCAATTCTCGCCCTCAGGTGGCCCGATGAATACAAACTTCTCCTTCCATTCGTGGATGGAAGAAGGGACGACTACTACCCCCGACCCGGCCGCCCCACCCTTACGCTTTTTATACGAAAAATACACCCAGCCAGGCTCTTCCTTGCTGGTGCCGGGGTTATTTTTATAACAAAGGAAAGACACAAGGAGGGTCAAACTGAAGGGGATCTGATCGATTTTAGCTGGACCAGAAATCCGAGGAAGATTCTCCATGAGTTTGGTGCTAGCTGGCCCGAGACAAGACGGAAGCAACGAAGCACCCCATAAACCTCGGTTGGGAGGGGCAGACGCATTCCTGCCCGAAACGCTTCCAAATATAGGGCAATCTCCTTGCCCTGCACCTGATCTTCCCGCTCACCCTCTCTATCCAAACGGAGTGAGTAGCTGGAGAGGATGTAGAATCGAGTCCGAATTTTGGAAAACTCATCCAGACTCTTCAAAACGGAGGGCACATCGCGGGTGTTCCCGATTCGCACCTTGGGAGCCCTCGTCGCCGCCTGACGGCGAGTGACAAGGGCGGCCCTGACTCTAGGGGACGAACCCGACACAGAAGACGAAGAAGAAGAAGAACCCTCTTGGCTATCTGAAGCCGAAGAGGAGGAATACCCACTGGACTCGGCCCTAGAAACTGAGGCTTCATCGTCCGAACCTACCCTTACTACCTCTACAGACTCCTCAGATGAAGACATATAACCTGATTCAAAGGAAGGGACTCACCGAGAAAAAATCAACAGAGGATCCGATCTAAGAAGTGGAGCGCCAGGCAATCTTCAACAATGAAAGAGAATTAAAGCAAAGTGTCGGCCCTAGGATGGTCCCCTCCTATTTAAACACCCCAAAAGAGAACATCCTACGGCCCAGATTGGTTCCCGCCAAATCGAAACGTCGCGCCCAAGCAGCAGTTGAAGCTCCACGTGGCAGTCGACCATTAGGGCATCTCTTCGGTGGCAGGAGTCAAAGGCAGCCTATCTCTCTCGCCAACCGACGTCCAACACGTGGCCCATATCCCAACTGGCGAATCGATTGAAATGGCGCCCCATCTTTAAAGCGCAATCATTTCACTGATCCACTTACGCCATCGAAGATACGAGCGAAAACTCAGACGCACAACGAGACGACATGTGGACCCAAAGATCGAAACGACGCAACCGCTAAACGCCATGTCATTCCCGAGCGATCCACATTCTGATTCTCGGCGCCAAACTGAGCTGAAGAAAAACCGAGCATGCCACTCTCGACCCGACCCATAAATAGGTCGGAACGAGAGTGGGGGTTAATGATGATGCCCACAAGTGGTATTTCCTCAGATTACGACACGTGGCGGATGACATGTCCCGAAGGCTACGGAGGTGGAATAAATGAGTTGCATTAGGGGCATTCCTCGAGACCTCGTCTCGAGGAAGTATCTGACCTTTTAGGAGACCTCCCTGAGTACTTTTCACCTTCACCTAGCAAAATACCAACAGCTCGTCTCCGAGCTTCCTCTGTCTCCTTGCTCGTCTCCGAGCCATCTGACAAGCCTAGCTTCCTGGACCCCCCGACTCGTCTCTGAGCTCCTGACATGCCGAGCTTCCTCGGCCTCCGAGCTCCTGACATGCCGAGCTTCCTCGGCTTCACCGATCAACCGAGAGCGTGGAACCCAAGCGCCCCCGCAATGGCTCCGCGTATCTCGCCAGGGCGAGATATCTGCCTCCCCACGTCCCGCGTCCCACGCTAGCACGTCCCCCCATTAATGGGCGTATCCCTCCATTAATGCGAGGATAACACAGGGGCGTAACTGACGACGATGATCTCATGCCTGCTCGCTCCACACGACCACTATATAAACCCCTCTCTCGAACGACTCAGGTAACTCGAAATCATTTCCAATACGCCGTTACTCTGCACTTATTTCCCGGTACTAACTTGATTGTCGGAGGGTCCTACGGTGGTCACCCACCCTGGGACTTTTTGTGCAGATAGCTCGGCGTCAACGCCAACCCATTGAGATGCACACACTCAACAACTCCCAAACAAAATTTCAACCGCCAAATACCGTCATAACAGGATCGAAGGAGGACAACATCTGAAGGAGATCACAGTCTCCATCAAGCATGCTATCATCTATTGCATCATTCATGTTACATATTATCTTAACTGTGTTGATATGATAACATTATATGCAAATGACATGAAACATTGAGATTATATGTGAAGCATTTTGATCACGTTATTATGATGCATTTGATCATATCATTATGTTACATTTCTTTATTTTCTCCTGATTTGGGGGTGGGGTGTGTGATGAAAAAGGCCACGTGCTGGCGTGTATGCCATGATGAAGTGGATAAGATGCCCCTAAATGACCTGAGACTTTAAAACGATCACTAGAAGGTTTAATTTTTTTTTGTGAGGCTAAAAGCCTGGCGAGTTATGCCAATGTATGACCCAAGACTATAAAAGTCCACCGAGGGGTCTATCTAGGAGTATGGTCGTAGATTCAACGAGGGGGTGTGAGGTTAAGCCAAAAGGAGGTCACTGACGGTGGGAACCCAACATGTCTGAGTGTGAGTTGTTCCACAAAGCAGGTTTAATATGGTAGAAATAAGTCGGATAGGTGATTCTCGTAGAACACCAACCTTTGGAGATATACTCCTATGGTAGCATATGATGCATTTAGTTGCACATTCGAATGCTATTGCCTCATAGCCTATGGTGACAGTGCTTACATAGTGTGACACGGATAGGTTGAGTTAAACTCTTAATAGGTCCAACGTTCTGATTTGAGGGAGGTATCATACCGGTCATAATGTCTTTGGAGAACTAACCTATATGAGAGGAATCGTGAAGGCCACGATTGTGGGACATGGGGCTGATCCCTAATAACTCATGAAAATGGCATCGAGAGCATGACCGACCAAACGCTCCAACCCGGTGATCCAATAATCGATGCGTATTGTGTGTGCACTTATCAATATATCTGATTCGGGCGCTAATTCAAGACCTAGTCTATTAGCGTCCCTCAGTTTGCGACACTTGTCAGTAAGCAAGGTTCGAAACCAAAAGCTATCTTTACCGAATCCACAATATAAGATGACTGATTTTATCTATTTATTATTATTATTACTACATCTAGGATCTGTTTTTCGAAACTTGATTTTATAATTGAAATTATTATTTTTCACTCCGGCATCATCCAAGCATCAGAACAAATATAAAAATAATTTCCATTGGAATTTGACAACTATCATCCACAATAATCGGTAATCATCGACACTTACCATATAAATCTTCCCTCAACCTTAAATTTGGATAGATTTTCTAGGAATATATGGAAGTCTACTTCACAACATCAAAATCAAAGATCTAGTCACTCTAGGTGTAGGATGAGCCAAGCTCAATATGGGGCGGTGACTAAGATGGGCTCTCTTCAACTTGACCATAACAAAATTAAGACCCGGGGCCTATTATAGCTCTCACTACCACAAAACAAATCAAAGGTTCCCTTTCTTTTGCTTTAAAAGTTTAAAGGCTAGATGATGCATTCAATCACAAGAAAGCTCTCATTTCTCCTCTTCCCCCCCCCCCCACCCCCCCCCACCCCTGTTTGTGGTTTTCTTGGTTCCTAGCCTTGTTGGTCGCATGCTGACCCTAACGTGCCCCGATCATCAAAACATGCCTTGTTGTTTTGGCTACATTGAAAGAAACCCATAGGCTTTTGCCTTAACTCGTGAGATTCCATCCTCAGTTTGATAAACCTGCATTTTGTCCACTTGTTGTAACCACTGTTAGCTTTTCCCATTGCCAGTAATTATGAACAAAAAAAATATAAACCATACAATAAATCTAGAATATAAAAACCATGTAATAGGTAAATAATATTTGATCAATTGTAACCACTTACTTGAAGAAGTCATTGATTTTCTTTCACCTTACTCGGTACCTTATCTCTCCTTATCCTTTGATGGTGCTGGACATTTTCTTTATGAGAGAATATTGCTATAAGTAGTGATGGGGAGAAGACCTAACCTCATACTTATAATGGTGTTATGGATAACTAACTATCAAGTTTCTCCATAACGTAACCCCAAAATAGGGCTACCATCTCATAATCATCCACTAATTAAAAACCAACCACTATTCATGTAAATAGGATTATTTTGTTGGTAGCTATTAGGGTGATTTAATATCATCTTTAATCAACATAATATTTTAGCCCTACAGACCAGTCCATATATTAGTTGGGTGTAATCCCACATACTAAGGTACATCTTACCCATATATAAGCCAATCATCCATATATTAGCCAATCACCTATTGCTTTATTTATGGGAATACAGAATGAATGATTAATTAAATATCTCTTCAATCCTCTAAAATCTACTCAACATTCAAATATAATAGAATATATAAAATATTCTTACATTCTCTCACTTGGGTTGTATTTGACCTTATGACTCTGGTTTACTTTATGGATTGGATATAATTTTTGACCATTGATATTTAATAATTATTTTATCATAGTTTCATTGGTGCTGGCAAAAGAAACTCTAATATTAAATCATAGAGATGTATACTTAATTAAAACGAGCATGAACATTCCATGGTTATAGACAAGAGACATTTCTTTCACATTGACTGCAAACGAATATGGATTGTGTAGAATTAGATAATGACATACTTTATGTAATCTTTATTTATGTCATGTTTAATATTGTCCTGCTCTTTATGACTTCTTTTGAAATCTCATTATATTTCAAATGAGACTTATAACATAATACTTTAGAGGTTAATAATGACAACCATACTTTAGTAGATCCTTAAGCTTGAGAGTGTTAAATTTGATTTAAATTCAGATTAGTTAGGACTTAGTAAAGATTTAAATCAAATTGCTTTAGTTCAGAGTTGAATATAATTTCTAGATTAAATTCATATTTATCTCTAATTTAAATATGGATATATCTCTAGCATTTAATTACCCTATATTTATGAGGTTTTCTCTAGGATTTTAGAGTAATCTATAATTCTTTAATAACCCATGCTTTGATTAGAATGTGAGAGGCGGCCAAGTGCGGTCGTAAGATAGAGATAGATTTTGTAAGAGAGTATTTCTTTATAAAGGAGGGCGAGAAGTTGGTGTAATCTCTTGTAATTCTTTTTCATAATGAAAGTTTTTGTCGCGATTTGCAGGATTAGGTGCTACTTGCGCCGAACCTGGATAAATCTTGTGTGTTGTTGTTGCTGTTGTGTTCTTTTCGTAAGATTTGGTAATCGTCGGATAGTTCTTGTAACGAACACAAAATCTATGACCTTGATAATAAAATTATTTCTTTTGAAACTCGATGTATATTCGTTTATTTTTAATAAATGCATGGTTATTACATGTGTCCTATTCGTTGAAACGTTGTACTGCTATCTATAGGTAATAGGATTGAGCACATGTTGTTCCAAAGTATTTCTTAAAAAAACACTATTTTAGTTATAGAAAATGATTTGTTGGTTTTAAGAAAAAAAGGAATTTTTGAGTGAGACTTGTAGTCTTTAAGAAAAATATTTTGTTTGAGAATATTTTATTGATAAAGATTTTTTGTTGGAGAAAAGATTTTTTTTGGCAAGAATAAAATTATTTATGTGATTTTTTTTTCAAAAAGACAAAACTATTTTAAAGAGAGTATTTTGAATTGTTTGCTTTGATCTGGATTTTATTAGATGTCATTAGATTTTCTTTCATTTAAAAATAAAATGTATTTGGTTGTTTTGAATTATTTATTATGATATGCTGTTGAGGTTACCGTATTTGGGGTTTTCAGATCTGTGATTTTAAAATAACTAGAATCTAACGTTACAAAAAATAAAAGAAAAGATATTTGTAGTATGTAGAATAAGTTTATAATATTATTAATATAATACGTGTGTGTGTATCACAACAGTAAAATTTCTAACAAATATTAATGTTATCATAATGGATAAAATATATAGAATAAATTTGTATTGAATAAATTATCTTCTCAACAAAATTTGTGGAGTTTAAGATCTTATCCTTTTGTTAGGATTAATTTTATTCTCCGGATTATCCTCATTCGAATCACACGATCTGTTCTCTTTTTTAAAATAGCAGAAACTCTATCTTTCTATTTTTTTTACTGCAGCCTTTCTCCTTCTCTCTAACTCCAAAAAATTCCTTATCCCACTGCCTTTTTCCTTCCCCAATCTGAAATCTTAACCCAAGAAAACGAACGAAGGAAGAAGAAGACTCCAATCCCGTTGTCTCGATCGAATCGAGACATTGTTTACTCGTTGTGCGGGCGATCTTAGATCATCCTCTTTTGGTAAGTTCCCACCTTCTTCTCACTAACTCTTCTTTGTATTATGAAAACCCCTAATTTTTCTAAAGAGAATTTTTGTACGAAAAACCTAAATTCACCTAAGAGAATTTTATGAAAAGCTCTAAATTTCTTGAAGGAGATTCTTTATAAAGCCTTAAATTTTTACATTAGTGGTATAAAAAGTTATTGCTTTTAATTTGATTATTCCTTGGTATGAAATTTTACAACTCATGTTACGGGTATCTTTCTATTCATGTTTATATATTTTTGATGCACCTCAGGTCACGGGTTCATTATATTCATGTTTAGATATATTCTATGCACTTCATGTCACGGGTGAATCATATTCATGTTTATTTATTTTCGGTGCATCTCATGTCATAAGTGCACCTTACCAATTGGTTGTTTATTGTAAAATTGAAGGATGAAATTTTAGTAATGTATATGTTCTTTTTATACCCTATGTCACGGGTATACCCTATACTTTCGTATATGGAGTCTTAACCGTAATTATAATTTTATAATGATCCAGTGTCTGGTGTGCCGTAGCTAACAAACGGTGCATAAAGTCTCACCATGGTCAGTATGAAATTCATATTTTAATTTAAGTAGGGTTGTACGTTGTTTTTCTTTCAATTTTAAAACATGTTTTTTCTCATTAGCAAAATCTGTTTTAGACCTGAACTAAAATGGACATAACTCCTAACATAGGAATGTAACCGGAGTAACGTTTGAATTATGAAATAATTTTAGGATGTTAGCTATATATTTATCCTAGGTTAATTTTATTTAAAACTGATGGAAACCATCTTAAAACACGTTTTTAAAATATGTGTCGAATCTGGATAACGACAGTAATTATCTACACGGTTGTCATAAAACAGCCATAACTCCCTCTCTGTTATCGTAACCCGAAGTTTTTTATGGTGAATTGTTCAAAACTTACATATGCTCATTTCTTGTTTAATATTTAAAACCATAAAATGAACAGAACCTATTCTAAAATGCAAAATACCACTAGTGCATGCATTCTGAAATCTACACTGGCCTGCTTTGCGTAGCGGTACGAAAACACCCATAGTTTCCTCATCTGAAAGCCGATCGAGGCAAACCCAGTCTCGTAATTTACATGACTTCCTGAAATAGAATTTACTCGTTGGGCAATAACTTCTAATTCCAACCAAAATCTGTTTGTTTCTGCATGTGAACTTGTGACTAAATTCTGCCTTGAAATTCAATTGTTATGATTGCAGCTTCATTCTGTATGTATAAAATATTTGGCATTGCATCTTGAACTTGATATGAATCCATGAATACATGATTCTATGATCACAAGAATTCGTACACTCGTGAATCTCACATTCATCTACAATTATTTTAATCATTCATAAATTCATGCCTTGTCAACTTGTTATATATATACAGACCTGAGCTTGAACTATGTTTTCATTGATGTATTATTACTACCATGTGTTTACCTTGAAGTTCGTGAATTACAAATTTTGAATTTTGTGAATCTTGTGAACATGGCATGACTTATGTGTTGGATATAGTGCCCTCAAGACAATTATTGTGATTGTGGGATGGCAATTACTTAATTGAATGAGGATCTATATAGAGAACAGTCTTTCTCGAAATGATAGTATGCTATATGATTTGACTTTATCTTAATATGTGTATATGTTTTACTATGTATTTGACTTTATCTTTATATATATATATATATATATATATATATATATATTGTAACAACTCCAATTTTAGTGTACATAAAATTCATTTAAAGTTAATGTATATTTGGGGTATTTACAATTTCTGTGAGTACTATAAGAATTTGATTTACTTTTGAACAGTAAGAAGAAGCTTGTAGCTCATTGGTAAGACCTTGCACTGCTGAACCAAAGCACTAGACTTCAAATCCCATCAGCCACACATTCTTTTTATTTAAAATTCTTTTAATCTTTTAGAAACCCAAGAGTCTACACGTGCACAACACGTAAAACCAAGAGTCACAGCCTAAACAAACATGTGCACGAGGCTAGGCCAAGTGTCAGGGGCACGTGGCAAGAATCCGAGCTCCCATACCTCGGATCCTGTAAGTCCACGTTGCGACCCCCGGTGCTTACGGGGAGGCGGAAACGGTATAAAAAACAAATTTTTATCGCAAGAGGCAACATGGACTAAACAAGGTCGGGATCGTGTCTAAACTAAACTAGCAAATACGCTAAAGGGAGTTAGATACTCGGATGAAGGTTATACCTAAACTTGAACTCCTTCTTCTTGAAATCTTGTAAAGGTTGATGGTTCTCTTTTCGTCGCCTTCTTCCGTCGAAGATGGATCCACCTCGAAGGTTCGACCTTTGGGCTCTTCCTCGATCTTTGAGTGAACTAGGGTTTCCGGCTTGCTAAACCTTGAACCTAGAATGAGTAGAGAGTGACTAGGGTTTGCTTTTCTTTTTAAAGAGAAGGATTCTCAACACATGAGAAGGTTTCTCTTTGGCTAGAGGAAGAAGAAGATGAAGTGAAGAGAGAGAATGAATATGATAGAATGAGCTATCCTTTTTCTTTCTTGCAACCATAATGCAAAAGAAAAAGAATTATCAATAATAATAATAATGAAAATGAAAAGGTTGATGGAAAGTTTTAGAATGACCATTATCATTTCAAACATTAAATGAATTTGCTAGAATCAAAGAGCATCTTTCTTTTGTAATGATGATGGTCAAAACTTCAACCATGGTCAACAAGTCAACCATGGTCAACAAGTCAACAAAAACCAACCATGACACAATTTCATTTTATTATATATTATTAATTGATATAATACAAATCCATTAGGGTTTGGAAAAAGACGACTGTCAACTGTGCATACGCACCCGTTCCGAAACCCTAATGAAAGTCATCTTCCTCTTCCTCAAATAACCGTGCATACACACCTGCATCCTTGTTCCGAGGAACATGAATACTGAGATAAAAGCAACCCCAAAACATATACCAGTATCTGGCTCAAACCAGAGCCTGCCAGTACAATCCGTCCGGACTCCAAACGTGCACAAGTGCGCGGATGAGAACGAACCCTGTCGCAAAACCATGCGACCTCTACTCTGTTTTGCCCAGAGGTGAATACCCTCTGTGTGGGACTCTAAAGACTCAACACTACGCTGGCAGTGGGTTTAACCACAGACCGCAAGCGGCACTAGCTGTGCGTAACGGTCCCCAGGTAGATGTCGACAAGAAGGCTGACGAGGTGAAACCCCATCTGAACTCCTACTGAGTCTGAATGTGACATTCTCCGTACAGTCCGGTCTGTTCGTCTGATACATCGCATGTCGGGCCTAGGGGGCGGTAAAACGTCAGTCCCCCAATAGCGGTACAAGTCGTGTCGGAGTGAAGCCCAAAACACCCTGAGATAACACTGGAAGCCTACCAGTATATCTCGCTTGCCCTGGCCAGGGACTACTCGTGTAATGGCTCTCCTAGACACAGCGCGATGTCAACCCCCAATACCGGAAGAGACGAATCCTGTCTAACCGGCACTGCCTCCGAGTGCTTCGGGACTGCACCCAACCACTACCTGTTTGCACGACTCCTTTGAGCCGTGGTAGGGTAGTGATCAAAGTGTAGTGGGAACACACTCGAGGCGAAGTGCCAGTGTCAAGTCAGCGGACTAAGCTGTACTCATGTCACCTGGGAACTGATAACTGACGATAGGTATAATACCAACCTTTCAGTTCCCGACGAGTCCTGTCCAGTGTACTCGTAACCCAACGAGCACCCGTATACTATCTCCAGTACGACGTACTGATGGCTGTGGGACAGACCATCTCCCACACTGGGATGAGAAGCGCATACGCTAGTCTACTCCGGAGTATCGATGCCCTGTCTCGATAGTCCTGCGACTAGGGACCTGTATAAGGATGTGCTTATAGATTACCCAGCCCCCACTAGTGTGACTGCCATCACAACGCTGGTAATCAAGCAAAGATCCTAAGGGCTCCACTAATGCGTATAAGTGATATACTGAAATAAACACAAGTACACATTGAAGTAGAAACAAACCAAGTAGCATACTACTATATTGAGCAAGATTGTTTATACAAGGTGAATATCCCAAGCTTCCATCAAGTAATATACAAACTAGTATGATACAGTAATGGCCTCTAGGGCATATACACTAACAATCTCCCACTTGCACTAAGGCCATGAACTGGCGTACCGAAGACCTATCATCTCGATCAGCCGCTCGAACTGAGTCTGGGGTAAGGCCTTGGTGAATGGATCTGCAGTGTTTTCTTCTGAAGCAACCCTCCGAACCTCGATCTCCTTGCGATCCACGATCTCCCTGATCAGGTGATACCGCCTCAAGATGTGCCTGGATTTCTGATGGGACCTGGGTTCCTTTGCTAAAGCTATAGCCCCGTTGTTGTCGCAATACAGAGGTACTGGGTCAACAATGGACGGAACCACCTGAAGTTCTTTTAAGAACTTCCTTATCCAGACAGCTTCTTTTGCGGCATCAGATGCAGCGATGTATTCCGCTTCCATAGTCGAGTCTGCAACGGTTTCCTGTTTGGAACTCTTCCAACACACCGCCCCTCCATTGAGGGTAAAGACAAAACCCGACATGGACTTGGAATCATCCTTGTCACTCTGGAAGCTGGAGTCAGCAAAGGCCTCAATCTGGAGGTCTTTTCCGCCATACACCAAGAACATCTCCTTAGTCCTTCTCAGGTACTTGAGAATGTTCTTTACTGCTATCCAATGTTTCTCCCCAGGGTTTGACTGATACCGGCTTACTACACTCAGTGCATAAGCTACATCCGGTCTGGTACACAACATCGCATACATTATAGAGCCTACCGCAGAAGCGTAGGGTATAATAGACATGCGATCCCTCTCCAAATCAGTCTTGGGAGACATCTCTTTAGAGAGGGTGATCCCGTGATAAGCCGGTAGATTACCGCGCTTGGAATCTTCCATACTGAATCTTTTCAGTACGGTGTCGATGTACTTGGACTGTGAAAGTCCTAATATCCTCTTGGATCTATCACGATGGATCCGGATCCCCAGGATGTAAGAGGCATCACCCAGGTCTTTCATGGAGAACCTGTGTGACAAGAAACCTTTGACAGATTGTAGCATAGGAATGTCATTTCCTATTAAGAGAATGTCATCCACGTATAAAACAAGGAATACTACAGTTCTCGCTACAAATCTACTATAGATGCATGGTTCATCTGGATTTTTGATAAAGTCAAATTCCTTGACCGTCTCATCAAAACAGATGTTCCAACTCCGCGATGCCTGCTTTAGTCCATAGATGGACTTAAGCAACTTGCACACCTTTCCGCTGCTCCCACTCTGAATGAAACTCTCTGGCTGATCCATATAGACACACTCCTCTAAATTTCCATTTAGAAAAGCGGTTTTTACGTCCATCTGCCAAATCTCATAATCGTGGAAAGCAGCAATGGCAAGAAGGATCCGAATGGATTTTAGCATAGCCACTGGAGAAAAGGTTTCGTCATAGTCCAAGCCAGGTCTTTGACGGAAACCCTTTGCTACAAGTCTAGCTTTATAGGTCTCAACCTGTCCATCTACACCAATCTTCCTTTTGAAGATCCACTTGCATCCTACGGGTTTTACCCCGTCTGGAGCAATGTCCAACGTCCATACTTTGTTGGTGTACATGGACTCCATTTCGGTCCGCATTGCATCCAGCCATTTTACCGAGTCTACGCTCTGAACGGCCTGCTGGAAGCTAGTAGGCTCATCATAGTCTATGATGCAATCCTCTCTATCCCCGTCTATGAGAAAACCGTAGTATCTCTCGGGCGGATGAGACTGCCTACTACTTCTGCGGAGCGGCGTAGGAATGTCTTGTTCATTTGAACCCTCTGGTTCTACTAAGCTTTCAGTAATAGCTCGCGGTTCTGGAATTTCTTCCAGTTCTACAGTGCTCCCACTTATCTGGTTTTCCAAAAACTCAGTTTCCAAGAAGTAGGCATGACGAGAAACAAGAACTTTTTGTTCCTCTTCACAGTAGAAGAAATATCCCTTAGAGTTCTTTGGATATCCCACGAACTTACACTGTACTGAGCGTGCCTCGAGCTTGTCCACATGCTGCTTTTTAACAAAAGCTGGACATCCCCAAGTCTTGATGTGACTGAGATGGGGCCTCTTCCCACACCACATCTCATATGGTGTAGTAGGCACAGTTTTAGTAGGAACTCGGTTCAATAGGTACGCAGTTGATTCTAGTGCATACCCCCAGAATGATCGCGGTAACTTAGCGTTACTCATCATGGACCGTACCATATCCAATAGGGTCCGGTTCCGTCTCTCCGATACACTGTTATGTTGCGGAGTGTATGGAGGAGTAAGCTGAGAGAGAATCCCATTCTCTTTTAAGTAATTCAGGAACTCGGCACTTAAGTATTCTCCACCTCGATCCGATCTTAGAATCTTGATACTTTTACCGGTTTGTTTTTCTACTTCATTCTTAAATTCCTGGAATTTTTCAAAAGATTCTGACTTATGTTTCATTAAGAAGACATAACCGTATCTTGAAAAATCATCCGTAAAAGTAATGAAGTAAGAATAACCGCTTCGCGCATGTGTAGACATTGGACCGCACACGTCGCTGTGTACGAGTCCCAAGAGCTCGCTCGCTCTTACTCCGTGTCCAGTGAACGGAGTCTTTGTCATCTTTCCTTTGAGACAGGATTGACAAGTGGCATACGATTGATATTCGAACGGATCCAAATATCCTTCTGTATGTAACTTAGTCAACCTTCTCTCATTGATGTGACCTAGTCTACAATGCCATAAGAAAGTCTGATTGATATCTGGAGACTTTCTTTTGTGTGTATTCTGGACATTGAAAATCTGTGGTTGGTTTAATACGTATATACTATTGCTCAGTGTACCTGACCCAATCAGAACTTGATTAAGGTGAATGTTTACAACATTACTTACAAACGCAAATTCATAACCTTCTTTAGAAACCAAAGATACAGAAATGATATTACAAGTTGCGTTGGGTACAAAAAAGCAATTACGCAAAACCAAAACATGCCCATCTGACATTCCCAGGTGATAGTCCCCCACGGCTTTAGCATCCATGCTAGCTCCGTTCGCAACTCTGAGGGTCATGTCACCTTCCTTCAAAAACCTACGGTTTCTCAACGCCTGCAAAGAATTACAGATATGAGATCCTGATCCGGTATCCAATACCCAGGAAGTAGAGTTTATAGAAAGACAGTTTTCAATAACATACACACCTGAAGCTGAAGCCGCAACCTGCTTCAGTTCCTGTGTCCTGGCTTTCCAAGCCCTGCAATCTTTCTTCCAGTGTCCACTCTTATGACAATAGAAGCATTCTTCCTTTCCAACAAGCTTCCCCGCAATCTTTGTTGCCTTTTCCTTTCCCTTCGTACCCACTTTACTAACACCGCCTCTTGGTTTGGCGGGGGCTTTCTTCCTCTTTCCCTTGGCTTTCGCCTTGGACCTAGAGGAAGAAGATCCTCCTACAAACAAAGCGGGTGTTTCCCTACCCTTCTGTAGGGTGCCCTCTGCGCTCCTCAGCAGGTTGAGGAGTTCTGAAAGTTCAACTTCCTTTTCTTGCAAGTTGAAATTCAGTATGAACTGGGCGTAAGTGGATGGAAGGGACTGGAGAATTAAATCTGTATAAAGTTCACTATCCAACGTGGTCCCAAGTTCCGCGAGCTCCTCAGTGTAGCCAGTCATCTTAAGCACGTGGTCCGCTACCGATGATCCGACGGCCAACTTAGTCGAAAATAACTTCTTCGACACTTCGTATCTTGCGATACGAGACTGCTCTCCATACAGTTCTTTTGTATGGAGAAATATGGACTCGAGGTCCATATTCTCATGCCTCCTCTGATGTTCGTTGTCCATAGAGGCAAGCACGAGGCACCTGGCCTTCGCGCAATCAATCTCCCAAGTCTTACGGATTTCCTTATCTGCGACGCTGGAGGTGGGACCTGGGACGGGGGGAGCTTTGGTGGTAAGAAGATACCCCAGCTTGTCGTAAGCGATTGCCAATTTGACATTCCTGAGCCAATCTTTGTAGTTTGGCCCTGTCAGTATGTTTTTATCTAGAAGTAACTTAAGTCCAGTCATTTCGATTTGGTCGCTGCAGGGGGAGAGAAGAAACACTTAGCACGATGCTCTTGCAAGTTTAGAATGGTTTTTAATTTGTCTAAACAGGATGGCTCCCACTGTCTCTCGAATCCCTCCTCAAACCACAAAGGAAGAATTAGTCGGGATCAATCCCACCGTACAATACTTGTTTAACCGTTCAGCCAGGCCAGTGTCGGTACTTCGAGGGAGGTTTTCCAACGCTTTCGCGAAGTTCCTTAATTTAAGAACCTCTTTTCCCTGGGGGCGTAGCCCCGCTAACACCTTTCTAGGCACCTACTAGGTTTATAGCATTGATCGTTTAGTGAGAAATTTCCCGAGGAGTAGCATATACTCACAGTAGGATCGGGATCCAAATATCATCGCGTGACGAAAATGAAGGAATCCTACCATAATCATCACACTCCAAATGGTATGCAAATCTAGCAAGTTCCAGTACTTATGAAACTCCCGATGTGGATTTTTGCCCCATGCTCTTATGATCTTGACTTTGGCCAACAAATCATAAGTCACATGTCAAGTTCTTCCCGTTGTTCTCCAGGTTAATTTGAATCCACCCGTACATACCCTTGACTTTGGCCAACAAGGCAGTACGACTGTTCCAAATCAACGCATCTATCTATGCTGCACATGAATATCCAATAGCTACCAATCACTATGCCTTGACTTTGGCCAACAAACACAGCTTGAATACTATTGACTATTTATGTGAAACGACGGAGGGCTATGAATGGTTTTGGCGAAACCGTGAACGTAGTGAACTTGATATAATCGATGGAACGAGATAGCTTTTAGAAGGAGTGGCTCAAGCTCCGCATTTAAAAGTTAGTTTTGAAAAGAACCGAGTGGTTTTTCGAAAGAGTTCCAACGATTTTAACTTGGTTTATTATCTTGCATTAGTTCTTTTAATGCGTGATATTCTTGCATTAGTACTTTTAATGCGTCCCATCATTTAATTCCTACCATTGCAGAAAACAACCAAAATATGACGTACGCTTATGCCATTCGCATTCGCCACGGGGTCCCGTCATCACTCGTTAGGTTACTTAACTAACGACAGAGCGGGGGCTGAGCTA
This sequence comes from Agapanthus africanus, assembly GCA_030015575.1. Classification (NCBI taxonomy): domain Eukaryota; kingdom Viridiplantae; phylum Streptophyta; class Magnoliopsida; order Asparagales; family Amaryllidaceae; genus Agapanthus; species Agapanthus africanus. Next base: position 274,110 of record JASDDO010000299.1, read on the forward strand.
GCGCGGCTGTAAAACATAAGCAACGCCTAAATAGAAAGCAATGATAGACATTACAGATCACAGATGAATACATTGGATATATTAGCAATCCGCAATCCTTTCGAGCCTGCAACGAAAAGCGGATTACACGGTCGCGGTGAATAGCCAAATACCCCACCCAAGACCCCTACGGGTGCGGCAAACTACCCGCTAAGTACTCGGCAGTTTGTGCACCCCCTCCATGGGTCTATCCTAGGAGCAAAAACAGTAAAAAGAATTATACAATGACGGCTACAACCCCGACCCGGTTGTGCGGCCAAACAAATAATATTATTACATCAATTTACATTTACAATGAATGAAAGAAAAACAAAAGCTCATCTCACATCCACCCCGGCTATTCACCCGCGACAGTCCAACACATTCATATACACATTCCAATATCAAACACAGATCATGTATAACCCCGACTAATCGACTTATAGCGATTAGCCGACGTTCAATACATGCAAGCAACACAGATATAACCAACATAGCCAAAGTGCAGTAAAGTTCGGAAAAATACGGAATTATAGGACCCCAAAAGTGAATTTCAGTTCTGGAAAATCTGGGCACATATAATACATCTGAAAAATCCCAAAACCAACACAGAAGAACACTGCACGAAAAACGATGCAGAGAGGACACCAAGCAGCGGCGGATCCGCGGCCTGATGAACAGGTGAGGCCGCGGATGGGCGGCGCTTTGAAAGAATCATGCTATCGTTTTTGGTGGGTGTTCTTAGAAAACCCTGAGCCAATTTTTGGAGTATAAAGTTTTTCATTTAGAGCAGAAAAAATTTCAACAGAAACTTAGGGTTTTGGTTTTTCCGGTTTTGCGATTTTTCGGTTTCGAACTTCCATACACTTCGCTACCAAGCTAGTTAAAGTTTAGTTAGGCTCTGATACCACTGTAAGTCCACGTTGCGACCCCCGGTGCTTACGGGGAGGCGGAAACGGTATAAAAAACAAATTTTTATCGCAAGAGGCAACATGGACTAAACAAGGTCGGGATCGTGTCTAAACTAAACTAGCAAATACGCTAAAGGGAGTTAGCTACTCGGATGAAGGTTATACCTAAACTTGAACTCCTTCTTCTTGAAATCTTGTAAAGGTTGATGGTTCTCTTTTCGTCGCCTTCTTCCGTCGAAGATGGATCCACCTCGAAGGTTCGACCTTTGGGCTCTTCCTCGATCTTTGAGTGAACTAGGGTTTCCGGCTTGCTAAACCTTGAACCTAGAATGAGTAGAGAGTGACTAGGGTTTGCTTTCTTTTTAAAGAGAATGATTCTCAACACATGAGAAGGTTTCTCTTTGGCTAGAGGAAGAAGAAGATGAAGTGAAGAGAGAGAATGAATATGATAGAATGAGCTATCCTTTTTCTTTCTTGCAACCATAATGCAAAAGAAAAAGAATTATCAATAATAATAATAATGAAAATGAAAAGGTTGATGGAAAGTTTTAGAATGACCATTATCATTTCAAACATTAAATGAATTTGCTAGAATCAAAGAGCATCTTTCTTTTGTAATGATGATGGTCAAAACTTCAACCATGGTCAACAAGTCAACCATGGTCAACAAGTCAACAAAAACCAACCATGACACAATTTCATTTTATTATATATTATTAATTGATATAATACAAATCCATTAGGGTTTGGAAAAAGACGACTGTCAACTGTGCATACGCACCCGTTCCGAAACCCTAATGAAAGTCATCTTCCTCTTCCTCAAATAACCGTGCATACACACCTGCATCCTTGTTCCGAGGAACATGAATACTGAGATAAAAGCAACCCCAAAACATATACCAGTATCTGGCTCAAACCAGAGCCTGCCAGTACAATCCGTCCGGACTCCAAACGTGCACAAGTGCGCGGATGAGAACGAACCCTGTCGCAAAACCATGCGACCTCTACTCTGTTTTGCCCAGAGGTGAATACCCTCTGTGTGGGACTCTAAAGACTCGACACTACGCTGGCAGTGGGTTTAACCACAGACCGCAAGCGGCACTAGCTGTGCGTAACGGTCCCCAGGTAGATGTCGACAAGAAGGCTGACGAGGTGAAACCCCATCTGAACTCCTACTGAGTCTGAATGTGACATTCTCCGTACAGTCCGGTCTGTTCGTCTGATACATCGCATGTCGGGCCTAGGGGGCGGTAAAACGTCAGTCCCCCAATAGCGGTACAAGTCGTGTCGGAGTGAAGCCCAAAACACCCTGAGATAACACTGGAAGCCTACCAGTATATCTCGCTTGCCCTGGCCAGGGACTACTCGTGTAATGGCTCTCCTAGACACAGCGCGATGTCAACCCCCAATACCGGGAGAGACGAATCCTGTCTAACCGGCACTGCCTCCGAGTGCTTCGGGACTGCACCCAACCACTACCTGTTTGCACGACTCCTTTGAGCCGTGGTAGGGTAGTGATCAAAGTGTAGTGGGAACACACTCGAGGCGAAGTGCCAGTGTCAAGTCAGCGGACTAAGCTGTACTCATGTCACCTGGGAACTGATAACTGACGATAGGTATAATACCAACCTTTCAGTTCCCGACGAGTCCTGTCCAGTGTACTCGTAACCCAACGAGCACCCGTATACTATCTCCAGTACGACGTACTGATGGCTGTAGGACAGACCATCTCCCACACTGGGATGAGAAGCGCATACGCTAGTCTACTCCGGAGTATCGATGCCCTGTCTCGATAGTCCTGCGACTAGGGACCTGTATAAGGATGTGCTTATAGATTACCCAGCCCCCACTAGTGTGACTGCCATCACAACGCTGGTAATCAAGCAAAGATCCTAAGGGCTCCACTAATGCGTATAAGTGATATACTGAAATAAACACAAGTACACATTGAAGTAGAAACAAACCAAGTAGCATACTACTATATTGAGCAAGATTGTTTATACAAGGTGAATATCCCAAGCTTCCATCAAGTAATATACAAACTAGTATGATACAGTAATGGCCTCTAGGGCATATACACTAACAGATCCGACCGGCGAGAGGTGAGGTTGGGCTGGCGCTGCCGGTTCTAGTGAGCCCAAACCCTAATTTTTTTTAACTCTAGTGACTCTTGGACTCCCCCCATAACCCCAGTATTGTTTATTCTCTGCACATTTACAGAGAATAATAAAATCCCTTTAAATCCCTTTTTAATGCAAATTTAAATGCATTTTTATCACACCCTAAACCTAATTTTCCCTATAAATACCCACTCTATTTTTTTTACCCCTTCACACTGAAATTTCGTACAAAAACTCTCAAGAAAATTCCAAGATCCCTTTGCGTGCAAGTGGAGTTAGCAAAGGGCGAAGCTCCGATGAACTTCCGAGGAGTTTCCGACGACGAAACGATACAATGACAACTCCCACCTCTTCCTCTTTCTCTCCTCTAGCCACTCATCCAGTAAGTTCCTACTTCTTCTTCTTTTCTCTATTCTAAAAATATTCAAAATTAAAACCCGACGGAAACGGAGTTAGTCCGACTTCCGATTCGGTTTTCTTTAAAAACTACAATTTGTCTTAATCAAGATACCTTCATATCATCATATATCGTTCATTAAACATTAATAAACATTTTTAACAAGTTTCATCACAAAAAATGTTATATGTATCTTTTATCGCAATTTTACATTAAAATATCACAAACTTTAGTTTCTGACATAAACTCTATAATACCTTTATACCTTTAGATAACTCACGAGGTAATGACCTACCTCCTCACAACACACATATCTAACATAGCACGATAGAATTTGGGAACATATATTTGGAAAAATACGACTTTACATATAACTACCTTCAACTTATAAAACATTTTTTTTATAAGAAATGTATTTAACAAATCTTTGCGATTGTGCCTCTACAACCTATTTTAGGGAACCCGTTCGGTATGGTGTGAATTATTGCACATCTTCGGGCCTAGAAGAGTGAGATGCAGACTTCCGCAAGGAGCATATGATCTCGAAAGATATTAATACATTACCCGTATTTGTATTCCGACCGAATACATCCGCAAGGAGCATACGATCTCGAAAGATATTAATACATTTTTCTTTAGAAAAATGTGATTTCTATTATAAATAAAACTTATATTTTTTATAAATAAATATATATGTAATTAATATAAAAATATCTATTTTTAATATTTATAATATTCCACATTTCCAAAATGCAAGAAAAAACATTCCATTTATAAGAAAATACCATACAATTCCAATATTTCAAATAAATACCTTATACTTTAAATACTAGGTCATATTCACTAGAAATTTCACATTGAATAAAAGAAACATCTATGAAAACTCTAAAGATGATAATTAAATACTTGAGGTATATTTTGAAAGTATAACAAAACTATTTTACATAAAACTGCCTCAAGTTATACTAAATTACAATAAGGACTCTAGTAAATAGAGGTTTAAGTGGGACTGGTCTCTTGAGCCTCAGAGAGCCGGAGATATGGGTGCTTGCCTATTTAAAGTCGACAAATTAACAAATGGTATTATCAACACGGTAATTGTCTTTGAAGAAGACACAAATCTTGCCGTCCATGTGCAGTAGTTACCGATAACACCAAAACATAATTCAGGACTTCAATTTCTTTTCTAATTGTCTGATTCAGACCGAGTCTCAATATAATCAATCTGACTTGAATATGATACAACATAGATCTATGAATTCAGCTATTCAATATATTCAATCTATATTGACTGAACCGAACCATGAATATATTCCATTTACATGTTCATCCATTATATCCGTTCCATTACTGATATCATGGTTTCGGTAAGTCATTCATCTATATACAATATACAATTCAAACAATATAATCAAGACATTGCGGGGTTTATAAAGGGTAGACTGGTACGGAAGATATTAGAAGTGGCACGAGACTGTAACCATAATACACCAAACCTAAATATCCATTGCCGTTGTACCGTGGCTGAACAATTCTTTGTGCTCCGTATATCTTAGTCTCCGGAATAGTTAAACTCCTCTCGTATACACTGGCATTCATCTGTACCAAGCTACAAACAACAGCGTTAACACTAAATACAACATTATAAAAATATACTCTCTATTCTATCTATTCCATTCTTGTCTATTTACGGGACTTACCGAGCGATTTGTTCTCTGACGACATTCACTTTTTTCTTCTTTGGAATGTTGTCAGGTGATTCGGACTCACTGGAGATCGAGCACACCAGCGAGGATTTGGACCAGCTAGGTTTCGACCCAGAGCTTTAGATTCCTTGTACACATTTACATTCTGTATTTTCCATTTCTGTTATGCCACTGTTTAGACATTGCTTTCCATTCCATGTATTTACTTTTCAGATGTATTGTAAAAAGAATGTTAATAAATAAAGTTGTTGTTTATTTACGTCCTGTCTCTTGTGCATTTTACTTATATTGTTTAGATACGCTTAGTGTGTTTACTTTAGAGTAAATCATAGCGGCTCGTCGCGTCCTCTGCCCGTATACGGGAAAGCAGGGCGTGCCAGGTTTTGTTGGTGGCCCATGCAGGTCAGTTCTGTGTGGACAATCTAAGCAATATAACACAAGAACCAGCAACTAAAAACATTCTTTACAATTCATACTTCTTGAATCTTATCATTTCATATACTTTGAATCTGTTCTAAACTAAATTTTTCTTTCAAGGTTATGGATTCCCTAAACAACACCAGCACGAATGTCAACAACACTCCCCCCACTACCACTCACGCCTGCCGTCGCTGCTCCGATCAACGAGCAGACGGTTATGCTTGAGGCAATCCGCAGCCTCCTGGAAGGACAGCAGCAGTAGACTGCTATTCTAATGAACCGTCCCGAGGCAGAAACACCTGGGGTGAAGCAAATCAGGGCCTTGCACCCCAAAAAGTTTGCAGGAAAAGAGAGCCCTCTGGAAGCGGAGGAATGGGCTCAAACCATCGAATATGATCTGGCAGCAGCACAAGTGCCAGAGATAGCTTGGTTTCGTGTTGCATAGCAGCAACTCACGGACAATACACGGGTTTGGTGGAAGGCGGAAGAAAGTCATCTTGATCAACCCATCGAATGGAAGACTTTCTGCGACATGTTCGACGCAAAGTATTTCCGAGAGACCGCCAGGTTCGACATGGAACATCGGTTCATCCACTTACAACAGGGTTCGATGTGGACCAAATCAGTGGATGAATACGATGCTGAGGTCACCATGCTCAGTCGGTAACATATGTCTCAATAATTCGATTTTTCAATAAGTCACATATTACACAGCTAACACAATACTTTAATAGATTTGCGGCACACTTGATACCGAAGGATGAGATCAGAGCCCGTCGATTTCAACAAGGGTTAGATTCGGTGATCCAGGCTGCATTAGCCACAGGAGATTTTCTGACTCATGAATCGGCTCTGAAAGCTGCCCACCGTTATGAGGCAGTAGTAAAGATGAGGGGCAGATCTCAATCTGTTAGAGTTAAGTGCCCTGCCACCCAGATGGCAGGAGGAGCCTCTTTAAGGCCACCATTTATCCCAAGGAGACCGGGAGTACCAAACAACAGCCCAGCCCAGCCTTTTGTACCTACAGCAGGAGAGATGGACATTTGGCGAAAGAATGCCGGCGAGCCAACCGTCTTTGATTAGCATGCGGCTCAGCTACACATGATATTGGGTCTTGTCCCCGAAGAGACAACCCAATTGCTGCACCCAGGCCAGCAATCACTTACCAGCAGAGACCAGCTGTAACAACTCCATTTTTTTGTATATATAAAATTGATTTAAATTTGAAGTATACTTGGGGTATTTAATATTGCTGTTACCACTTTAAATATTTATTTTCCTACAATAATTACAAGAAGGAGCTTGTAGCTCATTGGCAACACCTTGCACTGCTGAACCAAGCCACCAGAGTTCAAATCCCCTGCCCCACATTATTTTTATATTGTTTTTGTTTTAAATTCTTAGGAAGCCCAACAGTCCACACACCATAACTCCCAAAAGTTGAACTGTACCTGAAAAAGTAAAAGTACCAGAGGACCCACCTGAAGACTCCCCACCTTCCGACGTCCCGACTCGGCCGGGATCGGCCGAGTCGGCCGGCGGACCGGCCGACTAGGGCCGCCGCCGCCGGCCGGACTCGGCCGGACGGCCGAGTCCCCAACATGAAAGTTGGGGCTCTTCGTCTCCTGCACCCTCCTGTATACTTTAAATGTTTGGATCGGTTCCAGAAACACAATTATACCTCATTTACTCCATTTTTTATTACTTTTCCTATATTTTTTACATTTTTATTTAAAAAGACCCTTTACCTACCCTATCCCTAGCCTACCCTATAAATACACCCCCCACCCTCTACCCTCTCATCCTAAAACCCTAAGCTCACTCTCTCAAAAAATTTCCAAGAGTTGTGTACTTTGAAAAAAAGTTCGCGGCGAAGCTCCGACGAAATTCCGGCGGAAATTCCGGCGACGTTTTTAGGAACAACCGGCGACGAAGTAACGCCTCGGCAACCCCTTTAGTCCCCCTTACTCCATTGCTTAAGCGAAACCCGTAAGTCCCATTCTATCCCTTTTTCTTATTCTCTAAAATACGAAATTACAAAACTCGACGGAATCGGAACAAATCTGATTTTCGATTCGGTTTTCTATAAAATTTCACTTCTCACCAATACATTCATGCTTAAACATCTTATTGTTGACTATTAAACATTTAACAAATAATTTGAACAAGTTTCATCACATGAAATGATAGTCTTTCCAATTTATCGTATTTTTTACTTAAATACCACAATGTTTCGATTTCACATTTAACCCCCTTAACCTTGCTATACATTTAAAATAGAGCACGAAATAATGACCTACCTCCACACACATGCATATACAACCTAAAAAAAAACTTAGAATACGATAAAACAATACTTTCATTTAAAATACCATATTCTTAATTAAACCATTCCTAAAAGTTTTAGATTTGATACACTTTTAAATAAATACCTCTTATTAGGAAAACACGATAAGTTGTGGACATCGATCGTTTATCTAAACCTGATTTTGTGGTGTCTAGGTTAGGCAAGTGAGAAAGGTAACTTTAAAAGGCCGTCTCAGGGTGATTCGTGAGCGGATTCCTCCTTCCCTCACTTGCACTTAGCTGGCCACAATTGGCGGTGAAGAGGCAATTTGAGGCATCTAACAACTTGTCGTTTAGACCATTTAGAAATAGGCTAGTCGACTTAGGAAACTCTAAAATCTAAAATACGGAAAATTTACATTTTTGCAAATAAATACCTTTTACTTTATAAAACCGTTTTCTAAAGGATTAGTATTTTACAATCTTTGCAAAGTACCGCTACAACCCATTTTTGGGGAACCCGTTCGGGATGGTGCAGATTATCGCACATCCTCGGGCTTAGTAGTACAAGATTCAGACCTCCGCAAGGAGCATTCGGTCTCGAAAGCTTTAAAATACGACATCTTAAGAAAATGAGATTTTTTGGAATATAAAATATTTATTAAAATTATTTTTGTATAAATATATGTATACCTATTTTATTATAATATAAATATTCCACTTTTTTCTAAAAATCCCAAGAATGAATTTACACTAAAATACCATGAACTTCAAATAAATCAATATTGTAGATAAATACCTTTATTTGTAAAAACTAGGATATTTTCACTAGAAATGTCACAATATAAAATCCACCCTCATTACAATTGTAAAGACGAGTAATAAATACTTGAGGTGTATTTTGAAAAGTATATAAAAGTGCTTTTACATAAAAACCCCTCAAGTTTTATAAATTACCTAAGGACCCTAGCAATTATAAGACTTCGATTCACATTTCTGATTGTCTGACTCGGATTTGAGTCTGATTAATCTGAATTGAATACGATTCAAGTCAATCTACAATCTACAACATTCCAATCCAATATGAACACCTGAAACCATGAATTCAATTATCAATTTATACAACTTGACTGAACCGAACCATGGATATATTCCTTTTATATGATTCTCAGTTATTCCATTTACATGACCCTACGGTTACAACCATTTCATGATATCATGGTTTCGGTCAGTCAGTCAATCAATCTTACAATCAATACAATTTACAAGATAACAATACAAACAAGACATCGCGGGGTTTAAAGGGTAGATTGGTACGGAAGGTGTTAAAGGTGGCACGAGACGGTCAGATTAAGACACCTAACCTATATTCCGTTGCTGTTGTACCGTGGCTTAACGGTTTCTTATACATTTTGTTTGCCCTGGTCTCTAGCATATAGAGATCCCTCTCGTATACACTGGCATCCTTCTGTACCAAGCTACAAACAACAGCGTTAACACAACATTATAACAATAGCATACAACTTTAAAAGATATCTTCTTATTCTGTCTATTCTATTTTCCTCTTACCTTTGGGACTTATCGAGTGACATGTTCGCTGATGACATTTTATTTCTTTCTTCTTTGAATGTCGTCAGGTGATTTGGACCCGGCAGAGATTGTGCCATCTCAAGAAGACTTGGAGTAGTTTGCCGAAGACCCTGCACTTTAATTTCATTGTACACTTTTCCTTTCTGTACTTTTCATTTCCTGTTATGCCACTGTTTAGGCATTTTTTTATTTCAGTTGTATTTCCTTTTCATGTATTGTACAAAAGAATGTTAATAAATAAAAGTTGATGTTTTTATTACCTCTTTTCTCTTGTGTATTCTTTTTATATTGCTTAGATACGCTTAGCGTATGTTCTTCTGAGTATGTACGTAGCGGACCTCGTCGCGTCCCCTTCGCCGTACACTGGGAAGCGGGGCGTGACAGGTTTTGTTGGTGGCCCATGCAGGTCAGAGCTGTATGAATCCCTATCATGCAGTTCTGTTCTGCGTGAACAACCTAAGCAATATAACACAAGAACCAGCAACTAAAACATTCTTTACAATTCATGTCCCTTGAATTGTACAATTTCATATTTCTTGAATCTTATCATTTCACTTGAATCTTTTCTAACCCAAAATTTTTCTCCAGGGTTATGTATTCCCCGAACAACACCAGCACCAATGTCAACAACACACCTCCAACTCCAGCACTACCTCTCACACCAGCTGTTCCTGCGCCACCCACCGAGCAAACAGTGCTACTTGAGGCGATCCGCAGCCTTCTTGAGGGACAGCAACAACTCCTGAACCGTCCCGAGACTGACGCACCGGGGGTAAAGCAATTCAGGGCTTTACATCCCAAGCAGTTCTCCGGAAAGGGAAGCCCACTTGAAGCTGAGGAATAGGCACAAAGCATAGAAGATGATCTGGCAGCAGCTCAAGTGCCAAACATAGTTTGGTTCCGTGTGGCGAAACTACAGCTCACGGACAATGCTCGCAACTGGTGGAAGGCGGAAGAAAGCCGTCTTGTACAGCCTATTGAATGGAAGACTTTTCGCGAGAAGTTCGACGCGAAGTACTTCCCTGTGACTGCCAGGTTTGCCATGGAGCAGCAGTTCATTCATCTACAACAAGGATCGATGTGTGACAAATCAGTAGATGAGTATGACGTTGAATTCACTATGCTAAGCCGGTAAGATATGTCACAACAGTTCAATTTTTAAATATCACATATTACATAGCTAACACAATCTTTAAACAGATTCGCGGCACACTTGATACCGACGGACGAGATCAGAGCCCATCCCTTTCAACAAGGTCTGGACACGGAAATTCAGGCTGCTCTAGCCACAGGAAAATTTCTGACCCATGAGGATGTTCTGGAAGCTGCCCGCAGTTATGAGGCAGTGATAAAAGCAAGGGGCAGACCTCAGTCTGCAGGAGTCAAGCGCCCTGCCAACCAGATGGCAGGTGGAGCCTCGTCCAGACCACCTTTTGTGCCAAGGCGACCCGGAGTACCGAACCATCATCCCAGCCCAGCCTTTTGTACCTACTGCAAGAGAGCTGGACATATGATGAAAGACTGCCGGCGAGCCAACCGTCTTTGCTTAGTCTGCGGCTCAGCTACTCATGATATCGGGTCTTGTCCCCAAGGCAAAACCCAGTTGCTGCATCCAGGCCAACAAACAATTACCCACAGCGCCCAGCCATCCAAGCACCCACTCCAAGACTTGCACTACCTGCACCACCTCGAGGACCACAAGCTGCACCACCTCCTCGTCAGTTCCATCAAGCTCAAAGGAACTTTCCGAGGAATGCTTCTCAGACCAGGAGGAATGTACCAAAGCGCCAGGCTTTCACGATGTCCGTGGAAGAAGCTGAGGCCACTGGCCAAGTCATCACTGGTAAACTTTCCTTCTCAAACTTATCTTTTAGTCTTGGTTATCTACACACTTTCCTTATACCTAAAACATATCCCACATATCTTAGGTATAATCTTAGTAGCCTCACTATCTGCACTAGCACTGTTTGATACTGGAGCATCGCACTGCTTTATGTCGCAACGGTTTGTTCGAACCCATGCGATTCCAGTCTCACCGCTTGTATCCAGCTGGAATGTCAGTTCCGGAAATGGCGTTCTAAAGGCAACTATGGGATACAGCTTGTGTCCAGTCATCGTCTGCAGCAGAGAGTTTTATGCTGACTTCAAAGTACTAGACATACCGAACTTCGATGTGGTTCTAGGAATGGATTGGCTTGGAACTTTTTATGCTATCATCGACTGTCGTCAAAGGAGGGTAGTATTCGAGATTCCAGACCATCTGGTCTTCTATTTCAAGAGCGGAGACCGTACCCTGGAGCCAAGTACCTACAAAGCGAAGCCATGAGAAGCAGTAGTTGCAGCAGCTCAAGCAGAAGAAGAATTAAGACCAGAGGTAGTTCGAGAGTTCGACGATGTATTTCTTGACGATATATCAGGTTTGCCTCCCGATTGAGCTCTTGAATTCAGTATTGATTTAGTACCAGGAGCACATCCGGTGATCAAAGCACCTTATAGACTAAGTCCGAAAGGTTTGAAGGAAGTCCGAACACAGTTGGACGAATTATTGGCGAAAAGATGGATTCGTCCCAGCACTTCAAGTTGGGGAGCGCCTATACTATTGGTGAAGAAGAAGGAAGGTTCATACAGAATGTGCATCGATTATAGAGCCTTGAACGAAGTCACTATAAAGAACAAGTATCCACTCCCGCGCATCGATAATTTATTCGATCAGCTAAGTGGATCTTGTGTTTTCTCTAAATTGGATCTTCGTTCAGGTTATCATCAAGTGAAGGTCAAAGAAACTGATATTCACAAAACAGCTTTCAGAACTCGCTATGGACATTACGAATTTCTAGTGATGCCATTTGGAGTGACCAATGCACCAGCAATATTCATGAACCTAATGAATCAAGTTTTCCGGGAGTACTTAGACAGGTTTGTTATCATCTTCATCGACGACATCCTGGTGTATTCTAAGAGTCGGAAAGAGCATGCAGAGCACCTACGAATTGTCCTGGAAACTCTTCGACAACATAAGCTTTATGCCAAGCACAACAAGTACGAGTTTTGGCTAAATCAGGTTGGCTTTCTTGGACATATCGTATCAGGAGAAGGAATTTCTGTGGATCCAGCCAAAGTTTCAGCAGTTAGCGAATGGCCTACACCAAAGTCAGTAAAGGACATTCGGAGTTTCTTGGGTTTAGTTGGATATTACAGAAGGTTCATTTAAGGATTTTCAAAGATAGCAACACCCCTGACCAAGCTGACACGTAAAGATGAAGAATTTGTGTGGTCAGAAGTATGCGAACAAGATTTCGTAGAACTCAAGTCAAGATTGACATCAGCACCTATTCTCGCAATACCGGATCAATCTGGAGGATTCAAAGTGCATTGTGATGCATCCGGTAAGGGATTAGGATGTGTTCTACATCAGCACGGTAAAGTTGTGACTTATGCTTCAAGAGAACTGAAGACTCATGAGTGCAATTATCCGACGCATGATCTGGAGTTGGCAGCTGTCATCTTTACTCTCAAGCTTTGGCGCCATTATCTACTTGGTGAACGAGTGAACATCTACACAGATCATAAAAGTCTGAAGTACGTGTTTACTCAGAAGGAGTTGAATATGCGGCAGAGAAGATGGTTAGAACTCATGGCGGACTTTAACATCAATATGTAATATCACCCAGGGAAGGTGAATGTAGTACCTAATGCTCCTAGTCGCCAACCATTATCGATGAATCTCACCGCTCAGTGGAGGCTTCAACAAGACTTGCATCAGATGGAGATTGAGGTAGTCATGCCAGGTAATACTTCAAGTTTGATGAATCTACAAGTTCAATCAACCATTGTCAATCAGATCAAAGCAGCTCAAGCAAGTGATGCTAAATTGCAAAAGATCATAGAACAAGTGGAGAATGGACTCAGAACAGACTTTATCATCCATGAAGACGGATCTTTGAGATACGGCAGCAGATTGTGTGTACCAAAAGGTCCTGTTCGGGAAGAGTTAATGAAAGAAGCTCATAGCTCTCCCTACTCAGTACACCCTGTAGGTACCAAAATGTACAAAGATCTACGTCAGAATTATTGGTGGCATGGAATGAAGCGTGAAGTAGCCAGAAGTGTCGCAAAATGTTTGGTGTGTTAGCAAGTAAAGGCTGAACATCACAGGACAGCTGGACTGCTTCAACCGTTACCAATCCCAGAATGGAAGTGGCAACACATCACGATAGACTTTGTGACTGCTCTTCCTCACAGCACAAAGGGTAACGATGCTATATAGGTCATTGTGGATTGACTCACAAAGTCGGCTCACTTCATCCCATTTCGAATTGGCCAATCAACTGAGATACTAGCAAAGAAGTATATGGAGGTAATAATCTATTTAAGATTTAAACTCTTCATAATGTACTATCTCTGATACCCATGAACTCATACAGGAAATTGTGAGACTTCATGGAATACCGGTCTGCATTGTCTCCGATCGTGACACCAGGTTCTGATCGCAATTTTGGCAGAGTCTGCAAGCTAGCTTGGGAACAAGTCTGAACTTCAGCACGGCTTATCATCCACAAACAGATGGTCAGTCGGAACGAACTATTCAAATCTTGGAGGATATGCTCAGAGCGTGTATGCTAGACTTCAAAGGATCGTGGAAAGATCACTTGCATCTTGTGGAGTTCACGTACAATAACAGCTACCAAGCAAGCATAGGAATGGAACCTTTTGCAGTATTGTATGGAAGGAAGTGTTGATCACCATTAAGTTGGGACGACATCGGAGATAGGGAACTTCTTGGACCAGAGATGATAGTAGCGACCGTTGATGTGGTTCGTACTATCAGGGAAAGGATGTGCATAGCCCAAGATCGACAGAAACACTGGGCTGATGCGAAGAGACGACACTTGGAGTTCTAGCCAGGAGATCATGTATTCTTGAAGATATCTCCAAACCGCGGAGTGATCCGATTTGGAAGATAGGGTAAATTGAGTCCGAGATACATTGGACCATTCGACATACTCGAACGAGTCGGTGAAGTGGCATACCGCTTAGCACTTCCGCCCTCATTGGAAGGAGTGCATAACGTGTTCCATATATCCCAACTCAGAAAGTATGTGAGTGACCCCAGCCATGTTCTTGATCATTCCGAGCTCACTATACAGCCCGACTTGTCTTGTGAGCAACAGCCTGTGAAGATCCTGGACAGGAAAGTGAAGACACTTCGGAACAAAGAAGTTTACTTGGTCCGGGTAATGTGGAGGAAAGACACACCACGAGAATCCACTTGGGAAAGGGAAGATGAAATGCGTGCAAGATATCCTCACCTCTTTGTAAATTAGTCCTCAAATAAAAGTTGTAAATTTCGAGGACGAAATTTTTGTAAGGAGGGTAGATTGTAACAACTCCAATTTTTTGTATACATAAAATTGATTTAAATTTGAAGTATACTTGGGGTATTTAATGTCGCTGTTACCATTTTAAGTATTTATTTTCCTACAATAATTACAAGAAGGAGCTTGTAGCTCATTGGTAACACCTTGCACTTCTGAACCAAGCCATCAGAGTTCAAATCCCCTGCCCCGCATTATTTTTATATTGTTTTGGTTTTAAATTCTTAGGAAGCCCAACAGTCCAGACACCATAACTCCCAAAAGTTGAATTGTACCTGAAAAAGTAAAAGTACTAGAGGACCCACCTGAAGACTCCCCACCTTTCGACGTCCCGACTCAGCCGGGATCGCCCGAGTCGGCCGGCGGACTGGCCGACTCGGGCCGGCGCCGCCGGCCGGACTCGGCCGGACGGCCGAGTCCCCAACATGAATGTTAGGGCTCTTCGTCTCCTGCACCCTATTGTATACTTTAAATGTTTGGATTGGTTCCAGAAACACAATTATACCTCATTTACTCTATTTTTTATTACTTTTCCTATATTTTTTACATTTTTATTTTAAAAAACCGTTCACCTATCCTACCCCTAGCCTACCCTATAAATACACCCCCTACCCTCTACCCTCTCATCCCAAAACCCTAAGCTCACTCTTTCAAAAATTTTCCAAGAGTTGTGTACTTTGAAAACAAGTTCGCGGCGAAGCTCCGACGAAATTCCGGCGGAAATTCCGGCGACGTTTGTAGGAACAACCGGCGACGAAGTAACGCCTCGGCAACCCATGTTGTCCCCCCTCACTCCTTTGCTTAAGCTAAACCCGTAAGTCCCATTCTATCCCTCTTTCTAATTCTCTAAAATACGAAATTACAAAACCTGACGAAATCAGAACAAATCCGATTTCCGATTCGGTTTTCTATAAAATTTCACTTTTCACCAATACATTCATGCTTAAACATCTTATTGTTGACTATTAAACATTTAACAAATAATTTGAACAAGTTTCATTACATGAAATGATAGCCTTTCCAATTTATCGTATTTTTTACTTAAATACCACAATATTTCGATTTCACATTTAACCCCCTTAACCTTGCTATACATTTAAAGTAGAGCACAAGGTAATGACCTACCTCCACACACACGCATATACAATTTAAAATGATATCATAAAAAAAAACTTAAAATACGATAAAACAATACTTTCATTTAAAATACCATATTCTTAATAAAACCATTCCTAAAAATTTTAGATTTGATACACTTTTAAATAAATACCTCTTATTAGGAAAACACGATAAGTTGTGGACATCGGACGTTTATCTAAACCTGACTTTGTGGTGTCTAGGCTAAGCAAGTGAGAAAGGTAACTTTAAAAGGCCGTCTCAGGGTGATTCGTGAGCGGATCCATCCTTCCCTCACCTGCACTTACCTGGCCACAATTGGCGGTGAAGAGGTGATTTGAGGCATCTAACAACTTGTCGTTTAGACCATTTAGAAATAGGCTAGTCGACTTAGGAAACCCTAGAATCTAAAATACGGAAAATTTATATTTTTGCAAATAAATACCTTTTACTTTATAAAACCGTTTTATAAAGGATTAGTATTTTACAATCTTTGCAAAGCGCCGCTACAACCCATTTTTGGGGAACCCGTTCGGGATGGTATGGATTATCACCCATTCTCTGGCTTAGTAGTGCAAGATTCAGACCTCTGCAAGGAGCATTCGGTCTCGACAGGTTTATAATACGACATCTTAAGAAAATGAGATTTTTTGGAATATAAAATATTTATTAAAATTATTTTTGTATAAATATATGTATATTTATCATTTAAATATCTATTTTATTATAATATAAATATTCCATATTTTTCTGAAAATCCCAAGAATGAATTTATACTAAAATACCATGAACTTCAAATAAATCAATATTGTAGATAAATACCTTTATTTGTAAAAACTAGGATATTTTCACTAGAAATGTCACAATATAAAATCCACCCTCATTACAACTCTAAAGACGAGTAATAAATACTTGAGGTGTATTTTGAAAAGTATATAAAAGTTTTTTTTACATAAAACCCCCTTAAGTTTTATAAATTACCCTAAGGACCCTATCAATTATAAGACTTCGATTCACATTTCTGATTGTCTGACTCGGATTTGAGTCTGATTAATCTGACTTGAATATGATTCAAGTCAATCTACAATATACAATATTCCAATCCAATATGAACACATGAAACCATGAATTCAATTATCAATTTATACAACTTGACTGAACCGAACCATGGATATATTCCTTTTACATGATTCTCAGTTATTCCATTTACATGACCCTACGGTTACAACCGTTTCCTGATATCATGGTTTCGGTCAGTCAGTCAATCAATCTTACAATCAACACAATTTACAAGATAACAATACAAACAAGATATCGCGGGGTTTAAGGGGTAGATTGGTATGGAAGGTGTTAAAGGTGGCACGAAGCGGTCAGATTAAGGCACCTAACCTATATTCCGTTGCTGTTGTACCGTGGCTTAACGGTTCCTTGTATATTTCGTTTGCCCTGGTCTCTAGCATATAGAGACCCCTCTCGTATACACAGGCATCCTTCTGTACCAAGCTACAAACAACAGCGTTAAAACAACATTACAACAATAGTATACAACTTTAAAAGACATCTTCTTATTCTGTCTATTCTACTTTCCTCTTACCTTTGGGACTTACCGAGCGACCTGTTCGCTGACAACATTTTATTTCTTTCTTCTTTGAATGTCGTCAGGTGATTTGGACCCGGCAGAGATTGTTCCATCTCAAGAAGACTTGGAGCAGTTTGCCAAAGACCCTGCACTTTAGTTTCATTGTACACTTTTCCTTTCTGTACTTTTCATTTCCTGTTATGCCACTGTTTAGGCATCTTTTTATTTCAGTTGTATTTCCTTTTCATGCATTGTACAAAAGAATGTTAATAAATAAAAGTTGCTGTTTTTATTACCTCTTGTCTCTTGTGTATTCTTTTTATATTGCTTAGATACGCTTAGCGTATGTACTTCTGAGCATGTACGTAGCGGACCTCGTCGCGTCCCCTTCGCCGTACACTGGGAAGCGGGGCATGACACCAGCCCTTCAGGCACCTGCTCTAAGACTCGCTCTCCCTGCTCCATCACCTAGAGGACCACCGACTGCACCTCCTCCTCGTCAGTTCCATCAAGCTCAAAGGAATGTTCAGAGGAATGCTCCTCCGGCCAGGAGGAATGTACCACGGCGACAGGCTTTCACGATGACCGTGGAAGAAGCTGTCACGCTCCGCTTCCCAGAGTACGCTAAGATAGGCATGTGACCGAGCCAATCATGCTACCTATGGATAGAAAATATCCCTCCACGGTCACATTACGGCTGTAGAGATATCAAGAACAATAATAAACTATCTAACACATGTCCATAGGCCAAAATAAACGAGTCAAGGATAAAATAATATGCGGAAGCAATAGATCCAATAAACAAAACACCTGGAAAGTAAAACTGGATACCAACTGGATCCTCACTGCTCGGCCTAACGGCGGAAGTACTCCTGATCAGCCTGCGACAAAGGTAGAGGATCTGGGCCACGCAAAACCCAGACGTCAGTGCGTCATAACATCAATAATAATATAATCAGGGGGTAGCAAGACATGCAGGCACGAGTATGAACAGTAATAAAGGTATAACAGTAAAGTAAATAAGGATAGTGAAGGGTAAGGCATAGGTGATGTGCAGTGAGGAATCTAAACTGGTCTACTGGGTTAATTACTCTCAAGTCCTTAAAATCAATTTGATGAATCATCGATGTAACTCAATAGTATCCTGTGCATGCCTGGGACCACGGTCAAGATTCTCGGGCTGAATCCGAGACGTGTCGCTAGGCAGTAAAAGGTAGTATATAACGATGAATGATATCAGCAGCATCATCCCAGGGTTGACCTAGCCCGTAAGACTGATCAGTAAAGGCATCGAACTGTCGAGTTACAAGTCTGGTTTCATCAGTGATTTCCCCATACCCCCAAGTTATGTGTTCAAGTCAGGTATTGATAAATCTGGAGCTAATGCCAACACAGGATCAAGCAGGTACAGGTTTGTCTGAATAGACAACAGGAAATGTCCGTAGGGACAATAGGTCAAGATTTTCGGCATTAGTAACAAGATCAGATAATATGTCAAGCTGTGGTACATTAGGTCATGTCAGGTGGTGTACATGTATCAGGTCAGGTCAAGTAGTGCACAGGTATCAAGTCGTGTCAAGCAGTAGTGTATCAAGTCATGTCAGGGGAGTGCAAAAGTATCGAGTGGGTGCTCATAATCAAACTTTAATAAGTATGGGTACACAAAAACAAGCATGGAATACTAATATAACAATAAAATGGAATAATGTGATGTGGTATGCAAATAGGTATAGATTCAAACATATGGATGCACAGTTATCGATTAGGGTTACATTTTTAGTTCCAATACTAAATAGGATGCACTTTATTAAACATGGGGTGTTAATTTCACAGTATTATGTATTAATATGATTTATGGATGCAGTTACATATATTCTAAATGAGATGGATGCAAACGGGTATCCGAAAAGTTATAAAACTATAAAATGGTAATGTGGGATGTACAACTAGGAAATATGTGATATAAATATTGATATGGGTGCAGTATAATGAATTCTAGTATGTAACAAGATTAGTTTTCATGATCTAGATTTAAAATGATATAAACAGATGCAAACGGAATATCAACATGTTATAAAACTAAACATGGGGTACTAGATTTAAACTACAGGTATAATATTTAATTAAATAAATATATAATGAGTTATATAGCATGTAGAAAGATTAACTTGCCTCGATGGATCACGATACGGATATGCACGGCACGTCCGACATCGGCAAACGTCGCAATATCCACACGCGCACATGGGACAGGTCCAGACACGGCAAGAAGGTAACCACGCAGGTAGGGGACGTCCACAAGGTTGCTTGGATCGTCGGCAATGGCATGGCTCCGGTGATGACCGGAAAATGTGAAATCAAGAAAGAGATAGAGAACGAAAAGAAGAAGAAAGAAAAAGGAGAAGAGGGAGAAGAAGGTTGTGGGCTCAAGGTGCTCTGGGGTTGGATCGGGGTATCTGGGACAGAGGAGGAGGAGAAACGACGATGAGTCATGGGTTTTCCGGCGATGGTCGGAAAAACAAGAAAGAAAGAGAAGAAGAAGTAGAAGAAGAAGAAGAATGAAGAGGAGGACTAGGATTTTGGTGGTTGTTGACAGATATGAGGCAGGAGAGACGACGACGAGGATGACGGGTCGTCGACGGTGAGATCCGCAGCGATGGAAGTGGCCGCGGCGAAGGCTTGGATTAGGGTTCTGTGCAGGGAAAGGGTTTGGGGTTTGAGGAGGTGATGATGGTTTGCACAAAGGGGAGAGGAGGTGGTGGCGACGGGGTGAGTATGAGGCGACGATGACGTGGTCGCCGGCGTTAAGGCGAGGTGTGCAGGCGAAGAGGTTACAGGGTTCTTGTTAGGGTTGAGGGCGAGGAGGAGAGAGGGTAGAAGATATATGAGGCCGTGGAGGCGACAACGAGGTCGTCGGTGACGAGGTGCAGGAGCGGGGAGATGGGTGCGTGGGTTCTCGTCGGGAAAAGTTGCAAGGGAGAGAGGAAGTGAGGTCGAGGAGAGGAGGAGACGAAGAGAGTGGTGAGACGGCGAGACGAAGAGAGTGGTGAGACGGCGGCGAGGGCGACGTGAAGGCAGGGGGTGTGGGTTTCGTGAGCTCGGAGGCGTGGAAAAATTTTGAAGAGGAAGAAAGAAGAGAAGAGAGAGAGAGACCGGGGTAAAAAAAGAGTTAAAGAATATTTAATAGAGAGAGAGATGAGAGAGACAGAGTGAGTAGAGAGAGGGAGAGAGAAAGAGATAGAGAGAGATCGAGAGGAGAGAGAGAGAGAGAGAGAGAGAGATGAGGGAGAGAGAGGTAATGAATAGTGAGGTGAAAGAAAATTATTTTTAGTGGGGAGAGAAAAAGAAAGAGAGAGAACTGGGGAACAGTGGGTTTTAGTAATAATTAATATATTATATAAAGAGAGAGGACGAGAGTGTTTATAGAATAGGTTAAGAAAATATAAAATAAAGGAGAAGAGAGAGAGGCAGGTAAGATTCTGATTAAGTAAAATATTAAAGATTAATATTTAAAAAAGAAACCAGAGAGAGAGTTGAGATTTAATATATAAAAATATTTTTTTGTTAAAAACGTATATGAATAGTTAGAAGGAAATAAAGAATATAATATTAGTACGTTTTGTGATTTTGGCAAATACGAATTTACTCCAAAACACTCCCGGGTCGGGTCTAAAAATCCGGTTTAAAAATATGAAAAATATATGCGACGTCCAAATTTCAAAATGAATGCTCATGTAACGAAAATGCATACCCCCAAGAACGGATGCACGTACGTGCGCGTAGCCATCCAAACACGTCTGTTTCACTGAACGGGACGAGAACAAGATGCGCGGATGCTACCACGGGGTTAGGGGTATCATGCAGGCTATGAAATATATTTTTAAAAATATTTTACATGACTTAAAATGTTATATGGTAAAAGATGCCATGCCAGATGAAATGCCAGTATGCAGTATACATGAATGCACATGTCTATGTAACAAGTCAAGGTAATTCATAAATATGAATCAAACAGGTTCAAGCAAGCGGGTTGGGTCGAATGCAATGTAAAATGTAAAATACCATTCGTACCCAAAACACGATAAATCAATAAAATACCACAAATAAGGAAATACGAGAATTGGAATAGGTATAAATGAACTAGGTTGTTACATTATACCCAATTACAAAAAGAATTTCGTCCTCGAAATTCCAAGAACAAGAAAGGACAAACAATTAAGAAACTACAAGAATAGATGTGGAAACTTCTGTCGGATTTCATCTTCTCGTTCCCAAGTTGATTCTCCATGCGAGCAATTTTCCCAAGAAACAAGTATGAGAGGGATAACCTTGTTCTTAAGAACCTTTTCTCTTCGATCCTCAATCGACATCGGCCGCTCCTCAAAAGTCAAATCTTCTTGTACAGTCAGCTCCGAAAGATCTAGCACGTGTGTTTCATCTCGAACATACTTACGGGGTTGAGATACGTGAAACACGTCATGAACATTCGTCAAGGATTGTGGTAAAGCCAATCGATACGCCATATCTCCAACACGCTTCAAAATCTCGAAAGGTCCAACAAATCGAGGACTAAGCTTTCCTCGACTCCCAAAGCGAAACACTCCTCTAGTAGGTGATATCTTTAAGAATACCGGATCACCAACAGCAAACTCTAGAGGTCTTCTCGATGTATCGGCCTAACTCTTCTGTCGATCTTGTGCTGCCTTCATATGATTCCGGATAGTATTAACTTTCTCCACTGTTTGCACGATCAAATCCGGTCCCAACAATTTTCGTTCTCCAACATCGTCCCAACAAACAGGTGAACGACACTTGCGACCACATAAAGCTTTGAATGGATCCATCTGAATAGTCGCCTGAAAACTGTTATTGTAAGAAAACTCCACCAAGTGTAGATGATCCTCCCATGAACCCTTGAAGTTTAACATGCAAGCTCTCAACATGTCTTCAAGAGTTTGGATCGTTCTCTCCAACTGGCCATCTATCTGAGGATGATAAATTGTGCTAAACTTCAATCGAGTCTCTAAACTTTCCTGTAAGCTCCTCCAGAAGTGTGATAAGAAACGGGTGTCACGATCGGACACGATGCTCACCGGTACTCTAAGCAATCTTACAATCTCCTGCATGTACCATTCTGCCAATGCTTCTGTTGATTGACCAACTCGAAATGGTATGAAATGAGCTGCCTTGGTCAATCGATCAACAATTACCCATACTGCATTGTTGCCCTTTGGACTCCGTGGTAAAGCCTTCACGAAATCCATGGTTATATGTTCCCACTTCCATTGAGGAATCGGAAGTGGTTGCAATAAACTAGCAACCCTTTGATGTTCAACCTTAACTTGCTGACACACCAAACACCTCGCTACAAAGCGGGCAATCTCCCGTTTCATGCCTTCCCACCAGAAATGCTATCGTAGATCTCGATACATCTTCATGCCTCCTGAATGTACGGAATATGTGGAACTGTGTGCCTCCTTCATAACCTCTTCGCGAATATCTCCCTTTGGCACACACAAATGACTACCATATCACAACGAACCATCTTCATGAATCAACAAGTTCGTTCGAAGTCCAGCTTCAACCTGTTCTCGAAACTTTTAAAATCTAGGGTCCTGTAACTGCGCTGCTTTAATATTCTCGATCAACGACGACTGTACTTGCAGCTGGATCAATTGTCTCGAAGAATGCGGTAGCACAATCTCCAAATCAAATCTTCGAAAGTCCTCAATAAGTTCTTTCTGTGTAGTCAACATCTGAATTGCTGGCAACCGACTAAGCGCATCCAGCACAACATTAACATTCCCTGGATGGTATTTAAGATCAAGATCGTAGTCAGCCATCAGCTCCAACCATCTATGCTGCGTCATATTAAGCTCCTTCTGTGTGAACACATACTTCAAGCTTTTGTGATCAGTGAAAACTTCGACCCTTTTGCCCAATAAGTAGTGTCTCTAAATCTTCAAAGCGAAAATCACAGCTGCTAGCTCCAAGTTATGAGTTGGGTAATTCTTCTCATGGGTCTTCAACTGTCTCGATTCGTAAGCTATAACCTTCCCATGATGCATCAAAACACATCCCAATCCTTTCCCAGATGTATCGCTGTGAATCACCAATCCTCCGGAACTGTCTGGCACGGTTAAAAATAGGAGCGGTTATCAATCTTTGCTTCAACGCCTCAAAATCTGACGCACACTTATCCGTCCACACAAACGGTACTTCCTTGCGCGCAAGCTTGGTCAAAGGCTCAGCCAAACGAGCAAAATTCTCCATGAACCTTCTGTAATACCCGTTAAGTCCAAGAAAGCTTCTGATCTCTGCTACGTTCTTCGGAATCGGCCAATCTCAAACTGCTACAATCTTTTCGGGATCAATAGCGATTCCATCTCCGGACACGACATGCCCCAAAACTTCACTTCCTCAAGCCAAAACTCGCGCTTGCTTATTTTTGCATATAATCTTTCTTTCCTCAATGTCTGCAGTGCGATCTTCAAGTGTTCCGCATGCTCTTCAATGCTCCTCGAGTAGACCAGAATATCATCGATGAACACCATTATAAACTGGTCCAAGAACGGTGAAAAGATTCGGTTCATCAAGTCCATAAATATCGCCAGTGCATTCGTTACTCCGAAGGGCATCACCGAATACTCGTAATGTCCATACCGAGTACTGAACGCAGTCTTGCAAATATCTTCTGATTTAACTCGGACCTGATGATATCCGGATCGCATATCCAACTTCGAGAATACCCTTGCGCCACTAAGCTGCTCGAATAATTCGCCAATATGAGAGATCGGGTACTTGTTCTTTATAGTCACCCGGTTTATTTCTCGATAATCGATGCACATCCTCCTTGTGCCATCTTTCTTCTTGACTAGAAGAACTGGAGCTCCCTAAGGTAAATTGCTGATGCGAATTCAACCCTTCTCTAGCAATTCGGTAACCTGCTTCTTTACTTCTTCCAACTCCACTGGTGCCATTGGATAGTACGCCTTAGAAATTGGCGCTGCACCAGGAATAAGATCAATCGCGAACTCCACATTTCGTTTTGGCGATAAACCCGAGATGTTCTCGAACACGTCCATGAACTCTCAAACTACAGCTGGCGCTTCCTCGTTATCAACTTCCATTGACGAAAGAATTTTTCTTGTCGGCCTAGCCCTAAACTCGACTGGCCCGACAGAACCGCTTCCTCCAGCAAAACAAACTCCGGATGTCTAAGAATCTGGAATATCACTTTCTTTGCCCTACAATCAATGTGAGCGTGGAAAGTGCCGAGAAAATCCATTCCCAAGACAACAACATGTAGGGTTCCTAGGCACTCAAATGGAGTCTCACAAGTGATCAAACATGCACAAATCAAATTTTACGGGTGCCTACAAACCCTAATACGGATCGTCAACTAGATATATAGGCGATACAAGCAAGTAAACGGAAATATAGCTAAAGGGAAGAGGCTACAACCTTTGTAGATCCGGTCCTCCACCTCCTAGGCTCCATGATGAAGTCCTCTCCGCTGTCGAAATCGAACCATGACTCTCACGGTGGTTTCATCGGAGATAAAGGCGGGCTAGGTCGTCGACAACGTGCCGAAGATGATCTACGTCGAGGCATCACTAGATCAAGCTCCACCTTCACCAAGCCATGAAAACTTGTGAAGGAAACACCCTATACTACTTGGCAAGAGGTAGAGGATGAAGAAATAGGAAGTGGGTTCACTTTAGAATTGGATTTCTCACACTTTTCATCACTTGCCATTGATGTAGCAAGCTTTCTTCATGGAAGAAGAAGATGAAGAAGATGAAGAAGATATGATAAGTGTTAATAAATTAGATAAAAAAATTAATACTTATCATACTTTCAACTATAGTTAAGTGTAGAGAATTAACTTGGGTTAGTTAAGTGGTTAGGGTTAAGCATAACAACAAAAGAGGCCACTTAGTCAAAGCTTCAAGAATCTTCAACTAACAAACAAAAAGTCCACCATTTCATCATTTATCCTTTCCAAAATGAAAAGGTAAATAAAGAAATAAATAAGTAAACAAACAAAACCCTAATCATTAACTTAACCATGGATCAATTCTTTACACTTAACCAAGCAAGCATGTATCATCAAACATGATACAATCATGTGCACAAAACTATATCGCATATACAATGTGCACAAATCAAGTGAGAAAATCCTTTTAAAGTGAACCAATACCAGTTAATGCAAAGTAATATATCAAATATATAATTATACATTAAATCATTAAATCAACACTTGATTCAATGATCCGGTCATGTCGCATATAACCGGCTAGTATCCAATGTATCGGCTTGTCGAATCAATCCTTGATTCGACAACTAGGTTATATCGCATATAACCAATCGATACATTCGTCGCGAGAATGGAATACGGTATCACATACACGAATTATTCTCGGTCTCGCACATATCTCATATGCGCTCCTATTTCGTTTCGCTTGAGCCAGGAAACCTCTGTGTAGGACTCTAAAGACTCGTCAATACGCCGGAAGCAGATGATGATCATATCAAGCACCCACAAGCCGCAAGTGGTCTGATAAACGTAACGGCCACCCGGGTATTGAGCGATCAGAAGATCGACTAGCAAGCCCGCTCACACTCCTGTGAATCCAACCAGTAACACTTACCGTACAGTCCGGTCTGTTCGTCTGATATGTCGCATATCTCGCCTAGGGGTAGTAAACGTCAGACCCCAGTAGCTCGATAAGTCATGCCGACGTGAAGTCCATGACATGTGTGAAACTACTGATAACACTTACCAGTAGGTCACTGCAACCCTGGCCAGGGATTTCCTGTTATGGCCAGTCGAGCATAGCGCAACATCAACCCCCAATACCGGGAGAGACGAATCCCCTCCTATCGCTCATTGCCTCCATGTGAATCGGGACTGTACCCAAAAACCACCTGTTTGCACGACTCAGTAGAGCCGTGGTAGGGTGGAAATCAAAGCACAGTGGGAGACACACAAGACTCTATGACGATCTCGGGTCAACAGACTAAGCTGTACCAGTGTCACCAGAGAACTGCCATCTGACGTGAGGTATAATACCATCTGGGAGTTCTTGGCGAGTCCGTTCAGTGTACCCAGTCTCCACTGAGCACCCGCATACCATCTCCGATGTTAAACACCAATGGATATGGGATCATCCATCGCCCATCACATGGGTCGAGAAGATATACGCTAGTCTACTCTGGAATATCGATGCCCCGTCTCGATATTCCCACGACTAGGAACATTGAAGGATGTACTCATGGACTACCCAAGCCCCACTAGTATGATCTGCATCATAGTCCTGGAAGTCGAGTACACATCCTAAGGGCTTTATCAACATGTAATCAGAGAGACAGAAAGTATACATATTAAGATAAAGAGCAACCAGATAGCATACTATCATGTCGAGCAAGAAAGTCCTACCTATATATGTCCCAGCATCCATACAATATACATCCAATGTACAGTAATGGCTTCTAGGGCATACATATAACTAACAATCTCCCACTTGCACTAGGGCCATCTGTAGCAGCACTTGTCGTATCTAATACTCAACCATCCCTTAAAAGTCTCTCTTTGGTAAAAGGCCTTCGTGAGTGGATCCGCCGTGTTGTCCTCTGAGTCTACTCTCCTAACCTCGATCACCCTGGAGATCAACTATCTCCATGGTCAGGTGATGCTGCCTCAGATTATGTCTGGGTCACTAATGGGACCAGGGTTCCTAGGCCAAAGCCACAGTTCCATTGTCACACAATGGTAGGAACCTAGTTCATCCTATGAACCAATATACACCCAAATTTCCTCTTTGGTAGTATCTTTAATAGTGATGTTACCAGCCTTTATCGTTTAGTTTGTCACGGTATCTAGCTTGGAAATCTTCCAACATACTGTCCCTTTACTTAGGGTAAAGACAATGCCTGTGACTGACATTCAGTCGTCTTTATCACTCTGGAACCCTTCCAGTGATTCTCCCCAGGATCGATTGATACCATCTCACTACAACTAGTGAGTATCCTAACATCCAATTAGATCTATCTCATAGATCCAAACCTTAGGATTTAGTATGTATCACTTTGATCCTATATGGAAAATCATTGTGATAAGCGGAGATTGATCGAGCGTAGCATAGGAAACTCCTTCCCTAACAAGAGTATGTCATCCACCTATTCTACGAGGATCGTCACCATACTCCCTACTACCTTTTTGTTTATACAAGGTTCATCTACCATTTTGATGATGTCAACTTCTTTGACTAATCCATCAAAACAGATGTTCCAACTCCGCGATGCCTGCTTTATCCTATAAAGCATCTTGCACACGTTTCCGCTGCTCCTACTGTCTACGAGGCCCTCTGGCTGTGTACTTATAGACGCACTCTTCTAAAACATCATTTAGAAAAGTAGTCATGGCACCCAACCACTAGATATCGTAGTCATGGTATGTAGCCGTGGCAAGTAGGATCTGGATGGACTCAAGCATAGTCCCTAGAAAAGGTTTCATCATTATCCACACCTGGTTGATGACTAAAACCTTTAACAAGTCTAGCTTTGAAAGTCTCAACTTTTCCATATACACCAAGTAATCTTCTCAAGATATACTTGCTCCTGATGGGGATTTAACCCTTCAGATATAGCAACCAAAGTCCATACTTTGTTGGTGTATATGGATTCCATCTCAGATCACTAAGCATCCAGCCATTCTTACAGAGTCCCTACTCTCGATGGCC
Source organism: Agapanthus africanus (assembly GCA_030015575.1). Lineage (NCBI taxonomy): Eukaryota > Viridiplantae > Streptophyta > Magnoliopsida > Asparagales > Amaryllidaceae > Agapanthus > Agapanthus africanus. The sequence continues at coordinate 302,373 of JASDDO010000299.1, forward strand.
TGCTCGAAACTGGTTAGGCCATCATCTCATGATGCAATCCTCGCTCCCACTGTCATCGAGAAACCGAGGTATCTCTCAGGCAGGCGAGGAACCCTACCAGGTCGGCGGAGAGGCTGAGGTTCGTCGGGGACTATAGAATTCTTTGGTTCTGTCAAATCTTCAGCTGTAGTTTCGTATAGCTGGAACCTTTCCAGTTCTACAGAACTGACCTTGCCTTGATCTTGTCCGGATTTTGCTTTTGACATAGGCCGGACAATCCCAAATCTTGACTTACTTAAGAGACATGATCTTCCCACACCATATCTTATATGGAGTGGTAGGCACTGATTTGATTCGAACCTAATTCAATAAGTATGCAGCTTCTCAAGCGCTTAACTCCCAAAAAGGAAATAGGTAACCCAGTAGTACTCATCATAGAGCACACCTTATCATATAGGGTGTGATTGCTCCGTCCCGATACACCGTTGTGCTGTGGTGTATTCAGAGGAATAATACGGAGAGAGAATCTCATTTTCTTTTAGAATAGTCCAGGAATGCCATGCACAAGTATTCTCCTCCCTGATCTTATCATAGGACATAACACTTATACCCGTATTGGTTCTCTATTTCTAACTTATATTCTGTGAATATCTCAAAAGGTTCGGACTTGTGTTCCAACAGGAACATATGTCAGAATCTTGAGAGATCATCAGAGAACGTAATGAAGTATAAAGAACCAGTCCTGGCATGTGTAGACAGGAGACCTTACATACATCATCATGTATGAGTCCCAAGAGTTTACCAACTCTTCCTCTATTTCCAGTAAACAGAGCTGGTGTCATTATATCTTTGTGACATGACTGGCAAGTTTCATAAGATGTAAATTCAAACTGATTTAAATATGCATCTAAATGTAACTTCAGCTAGTCGGGTCGCATTGATATGACCTAGTCTACAAAACCTCAAGAAGAATTCGTTCATTTCTGAACTCTTCCTCTTGTGTGTGTTCTGAATACTAAGAACTGTAGTTTGATTTAGAACGTCAACGCTTTTAGATAACGTGCCTGAACCGATCAACTTTTGATATAGGAAATGTTCAAAACATTATCCATCAATACAAAATTTTATCATTTCTTTACTAATAAAGAGACTGATATGATTTTGTATATCAGGTTCGGTATCTAATAGCATTTGTTCAGAATCAATGTATTGGTAATACAGGGTGACAGTGACCAACAGACTTGGCTGCAACACTTGCCCCGTTTTCTACCTCATGAAACTTATCACCCGTTCTCAGTTTTTCTACCTTTTTGTAGCCCTATGTAACAGATTACATATCTGGGATCCTGATCCGGTATCAGATACCCAGGATGCAGAGGTTACTGAGAAACAGTTCTTTGTAATGAACACACCCGAAGGAGATGCATCATATGCACTGTCTTCGTTTGGGCGGCATAGGAATTCTGGTATTCCCTATTTCCTGCTCTGTCTTATAACAATTATAAGTTGGAGCGGGACCAACGTTCCCCAGCTCAGTATAACAAGCGGGTTCGGTCAATACATCCATTTTATTATCTTGATTAAGGCGTGATATGATTGCTACCAGGAGAGAGAGAGAGAAGAAAACACTCAACGTGCGCTCTTGCAAGATTAGATTGGTTATATACTTTATCTAATCAGGATGGCTCCCACTGTTTTTATCAAATCTTCCTTCAAACCTTAAAAGGAAAGACTAGCCGGGATTAATTACACTCTACAAGTTCGCCAATCTTTCAGCCAGGCCAGTGTCGGTACTTTGAGGGAGGTTCCCCGTGCTTTCGCACGGACCTAATTACAGTAAACCTCGTTTTCCCAGAGGCGTAACCCCGTTGACACCTTTCTAGACACCTACTTGATCGGCTAATTGCAAAGTGCAAAACTCTCCCAGGAGTAACAATTACTCGCAGTGGGTATCGGGATCCAACTATCACATAGAAGGTATGCAATCTCATTGCAAATTTCAACACTTGAAACTCCCGATAAAGGTTTTTACCCCTAGCACTTATGACCTTAACTATGGTCAACAAATCATAAGCACTAGTCAAGTTCTACCCGTCATTTCGTGATTAATTAGACCCACCCACATGACCCTTAACTAAGGTCAACAAAGTCACATGACTGTCCTAACTAATCGCATCATATGCGGTGTAGGAAGACATTACTTAGCTACCGTACACTGTGCCTTGACTATGGTCAACAAACACAACACGAATACTAAGTACTCTACTTCCTAAAATGACGGAGGGTTGTGAATGGTTTTTGTGAAAACCTTTAACGCTTTGAACTTGATCTCGTTGCGGAATCAAATGGTTTTTAAATGGAATGTTTTCGAGGCTTCTCTAGTTTTGCTAAAGGGGTCAATCCTGGTGAAGGGATCGTCGGCCCTTTCCTCGTCGAATGAGGTGCGGGATATATCATATATATCACTGTGTAAAGCGGAAACTATCGAAGCGATCAAAGACAAACCGAGGGTTGTAGCATCTGCCAGTTATTGCTAAAGGAGTCGCTCCCGGTGAAGGGATCTCGGTCCTTTCCTCATCGAATAAGGTGCAGGATGTTCTATAATGAACACCGCGATGCAAAGAAAGAACTGTAGCTACCTGTTTTTATTTTGAAATTCGATTCCACAACATCAATTAGGTTTATTTTCTTTCATTAATCTCATTAATGAATATCCCATCATTTAAGTCCACCTAAACATCACAGATAAATATAACGTACGCTTATGCCATCCGCATTCGCCTCGATGTCCCGTCTGCACCGTTAGGTTAGGTAACTAACGCCAGAGCGAGGCAGGGCTAGCGCGGGTTTAAAACATAAGCAACGTCTATATAATATATCATATATACTATATATAATATCTGTCACAGAACATCACATGATCACATCACAGATAAATTACAGCAGAAGAAACATATGAAATATTGGATATACTAGGACGTCCGTGTTTTCAATACGAGCCAGTATAAAACACGGATTCCACGGTCGTGATGAATAGCCTATCCCACACCCCTAGACCCCTACGAGAGCGGCAAGCAACCCTACCAATTCTAGGGTTAGGAGACCCGGACTCGACTCCTCGAGTTGGTCTCCCACTGGACCCCAGAACCCGGTTACCTGTGCTCCCCTCCTTGGGTCTATCCTAATGCGGAAAAATAAATAATATACATCAACGGTGACAACTTCTGCAACCTGGAAGCGCCCCAATAAAAGAATATTACATACAAGTTTTTACATGAATGAAAATGAAAAAACACTCATCTCACATAAAAAAACCCCGGCTATTCAAACACGACGATCCAATATAACATATCCAGCAACACATAACATCACATGTCATCAACGTAAGTAAATATGCGCATCCCAATTGTCGTTGACATATAGCAACGAAACCGGCGACATCACATATTACACTTACGGTCACAGAAAAGAAAGTGTAAAACTACAACAGTTGGAATCCGCAAACTCTCTAGACATCACATGCCTAATCATATGAATACCTTAGACATCGCATGCCTAACAATTATAAACCCCGCATTTTAGTCTCAAAATCGAAAACACTTTTCAATATCAAGTCGGGCAATTCAACAAGATTCCCGACATCCTGATCGAATGCTCGTCGCAAACTTCAGTAGACGGCCGCACCCCCGATGCCATCGACGAAGTGCACCAAGGCGGAACACCGCTACCGCGAGCACCCAAACGGATGCTTTCGGCGACGGGGTTCTCCTACAGTCACTTGGTCGGGGCTATGGGGTGAGGCTGTCTATTAAGTTTACCCGGCGAGTATCCGCGTATGCTACGTGATTGCAATGGACTTTTGATCACATCAAAACTCCGTGGCAACCGATCAAGGGAGACTAAACTGCTATGTTTATAACATTCATTCCGTTATCTCATAACTACTTGTGAATTCCAATTATTGTATCACATTCCGGATAAATAGAAAACGCTAAACTTTTCGATCGAACAATCGAACACCCAAGTTTTCCCGATACAGCTCAACACATGAAATAAGTCTAACAACATTCAGTTCGTGCCTCAGTACCAACGGTCCAGCCGTAGAAGGGTCAAGCCAACGCCTCACATGTGGCACGCCGTACTGCCCCAAACCCGAAGGTTCAAAGGGCAGTTCAAGACGGTCACATAATCGAGTTAAGGTTTGTTGTCTTCTAGAGGGTCCATCGCGTTACTTGCACTACTTAGAACGTCGTTAAACTACGGAAAAATCCAACAATTGGAAATTTCCCGGCAGGGGAAAAAATGGGTATTTATATCCGGTCGAACTTTCTAACATATTCTAAAAAATACCCGGAAACACACACAGACAAAATTAGACAGTCCGATCGAATCTCCGAATCCCCAATACAACCCAGAAAATAAGACTCTGGAATAAATATTAAAATATTCCCAGGAAAACCAGCACTGCTTACTAAGAATTACGGTGCAAACTTCGATGCACAAAACGACAAACTAGCCGCGGAACCGCCGCATGAGCATGCTCATGTCGCGGATCCGCGGTGACTTTAAGGAATTAGGCCATCGAATTTTACAGTAAGTCTTAGATCTTCCTGCTGATTTTTCTGCATATTTTGAATTCACAAAAATCCACGAATTTCAAAAAAGTCCAGAGAGCATGTTAAAATCGGGGTTTCGGGTCGATCGGACTTCTAACTCCGTCTACGCATCGCCTAAGGCTCCAGCTAGGCTCTGATACCACTGTATGGTTCCTAGGCACTCAAATGGAGTCTCACAAGTGATCAAACATGCACAAATCAAATTTTACGGGTGTCTACAAACCCTAATACGGATCGTCAACTAGATATATAGGCGATGCAAGCAAGTAAACGGAAATATAGCTAAAGGGAAGGGGCTACAACCTTTGTAGATCCGGTCCTCCACCTCCTAGGCTCCGTGATGAAGTCCTCTCCGCTGTCCAAATCGAACCATGACTCTCACGGTGGTTTCATCGGAGATAAAGGCGGGCTAGGTCGTCGACAACGTGCCGAAGATGATCTACGTCGAGGCATCACTAGATCAAGCTCCACCTTCACCAAGCCATGAAAACTTGTGAAGGAAACACCCTATACTACTTGGCAAGAGGTAGAGGATGAAGAAATAGGAAGTGGGTTCACTTTAGAATTGGATTTCTCACACTTTTTCATCACTTGCCATTGATGTAGCAAGCTTTCTTCATGGAAGAAGAAGATGAAGAAGAAGAAGAAGATATGATAAGTGTTAATAAATTAGATAAAAAAATCAATACTTATCATACTTTCAACTATAGTTAAGTGTAGAGAATTAACTTGGGTTAGTTAAGTGGTTAGGGTTAACCATAACAACAAAAGAGGCCACTTAGTCAAAGCTTCAAGAATCTTCAACTAACAAACAAAAAGTCCACCATTTCATCATTTATCCTTTCCAAAATGAAAAGGTAAATAAAGAAATAAATAAGTAAACAAACAAAACCCTAATCATTAACTTAACCATGGATCAATTCTTTACACTTAACCAAGCAAGCATGTATCATCAAACATGATACAATCATGTGCACAAAACTATATCGCATATACAATGTGCACAAATCAAGTGAGAAAATCCTTTTAAAGTGAACCAATACCAGTTAATGCAAAATAATATATCAAATATATAATTATACATTAAATCATTAAATCAACACTTGATTCAATGATCCGGTCATGTCGCATATAACCGGCTAGTATCCAATGTATCGGCTTGTCGAATCAATCCTTGATTCGACAACTAGGTTATATCGCATATAACCAATCGATACATTCGTCGCGAGAATGGAATACGGTATCACATAAACGAATTATTCTCGGTCCTGCACATATCTCATATGCGCTCCTATTTTGTTTCGCTTGAGCCAGGAAACCTCTGTGTAGGACTCTAAAGACTCGTCAATACGCCGGCAGCAGATGATGATCATATCAAGCACCCACAAGTCGCAAGCGGTCTGCTAAACGTAACGGCCACCCGGGTATTGAGCGATCAGAAGATCGACGAGCAAGCCCGCTCACACTCCTGTGAATCCAACCAGTAACACTTACCGTACAGTCCGGTCTGTTCGTCTGATATGTCGCATATCTCGCCTAGGGGTGGTAAACGTCAGACCCCAGTAGCTCGATAAGTCATGCCGACGTGAAGTCCATGACATGTGTGAAACTACTGATAACACTTACCAGTAGGTCACTGCAACCCTGGCCAGGGATTTCCTGTTATGGCCAGTTGAGCATAGCGCAACATCAACCCCCAATACCGGGAGAGACGAATCCCTTCCTATCGCTCATTGCCTCCATGTGAATCGGGACTGTACCCAAAAACCACCTGTTTGCACGACTCAGTAGAGCCGTGGTAGGGTGGAAATCAAAGCACAGTGGGAGACACACAAGACTCTATGACGATCTCGGGTCAACAGACTAAGCTGTACCAGTGTCACCAGAGAACTGCCATCTGACGTGAGGTATAATACCATCTGGGAGTTCTCGGCGAGTCCGTTCAGTGTACCCAGTCTCCACTGAGCACCCGCATACCATCTCCGATGTCAAACACCAATGGATATGGGATCATCCATCGCCCATCACATGGGTCGAGAAGATATACGCTAGTCTACTCTGGAATATCGATGCCCCGTCTCGATATTCCCACGACTAGGAACATTGAAGGATGTACTCATGGACTACCCAGGCCTCACTAGTATGATCTGCATCATAGTCCTGAAAGTCGAGTACACATCCTAAGGGCTTTATCAACATGTAATCAGAGAGACAGAAAGTATACATATTAAGATAAAGAGCAACCAGATAGCATACTATCATGTCGAGCAAGAAAGTCCTACCTATATATGTCCCAGCATCCACTACAATATACATCCAATATACAGTAATGGCCTCTAGGGCATACATATAACTAACACAACATACAAAGGGATGCACCAGAATTGAATAATTCTAATGCGGGGAAGACATGATCAAGTAGGATACCTGAAACGATTTCACCTGAAGCTAAACACTAAAGAAGATAAGCACGGTAAACAGAATTCAAGCTTGCGATAAAATATGAACTGGAAAGCAAGAGAAGCAAGGCAATATAACGACCATGAAATAAGGAAGTGAATCATGACCAGGACTCCAAGTTACTTAAATAGAGTACCGCATTGTAACCATACTGTAGTTCATAGTTACAATCATATAACTCCACTCAAGTCGCCCAAATCCTAGTATCAGAATCAAGGAACAGGGAGAAACAATAGGGAACCAAAAAGGATTCAAGTCGATATGCAAAGTGGTTTGCATATCGTCAAGGCAAAGGATAAAGAGAAAGATATGATTCAACAATCATGATAACAATGTGGCAGGACATGTTCCTAATCACGGATTTTCCGATTCGTGTATTGGGTCCAATACCCAACTACAAAAGAATCAAACCCGATTAACCTAGATCCTATGGCTCTGATACCAAACAAACCCTGTCACGCCCCGCTTCCCAGAATACGCTAAGATAGGCACGTGACAGAGCCAACCATGCTACCTATGGATAGGAAATATCCCTCCACAGTCACATTACGGCTGTAGAGATATCAAGAACAAAAATAAACTATCTAACACATGTCCATAAGCCAAAATAAACGAGTCAAGAATAAAATAATATGCGGAAGCAATAGATCCAATAAACAAAACACCTGGAAAGTAAAACTGGATACCAACTGGATCCTCACTGCTCGGCCTAACGGCGGAAGTACTCCTGATCAGCCTGCGACAAAGGTAGAGGATCTGGGCCACGCAAAACCCAGACGTCAGTGCGTCATAACATCAATAATAATATAATCAGGGGGGTAGCAAGACATGCAGGCATGAGTATGAACAGTAATAAAGGTATAACGGTAAAGTAAATAAGGACAGTGAAGGGTAAGGCATAGGTGATGTGCAGTGAGTAATCTAAACTGGTCTACTGGGTTAATTACTCTCAAGTCCTTGAAATCAATTTGATGAATCATCGATGTAACTCAATAGTATCCCGTGCATGCCCGGGACCACGGTCAAGATTCTCGGGCTGAATCCGAGACGTGCCGCTAGGCAGTAAAAGGTAGTATGTAACGATGAATGATGTCAGCAGCAGCATCCCGGGGCTGGCCTAGCCCGTAAGACTGATCAGTAAAGGCATCGAACTGTAGAGTTACAAGTAGGTTTCATCATTGATTTCCCCATACCCCCAAGTTATGTGTTCAAGTCAGGTATTGATAAATCTGGAGCTAATGCCAACACAGGATCAAGCAGGTACAGGTTTGTCTGAATAGACAACAGGAAATGTCCGTAGGGACAACAGGTCAAGATTGTCGGCATTAGTAACAAGATCAAGTAATATGTCATGCTGTGGTACATCAGGTCATGTCAGGTGGTGTACATGTATCAGGTCAGGTCAAGTAGTGCATAGGTATCAAGTTGTGTCAAGCAGTAGTATATCAAGTCATGTCAGGAGAGTGCACAAGTATCGAGTGGGTGCTCATAATCAAACTGTAATAAGTATGGGTACAAAAAAACAAGTATGGGATACCAATATAACAATAAAATGGAATAATGTGATGTGGTATGCAAATAGGTATAGATTCAAACATGTGGATGCACAGTTATCGATTAGGGTTACATTTATAGTTCCAATACTAAATAGAATGCACTTTATTAAACATGGGGTGTTGATTTCACAGTATTATGTATTAATATGATCTATGGATGCAGTTACATATATTCTAAATGAAATGGATGCAAACGGGTATCCGAAAAGTTATAAAACTATAAAATGGTAATGTGGGATGTACAACTAGGCAATATGTGATATAAATATTGATATGGGTGCAGTATAACGATGGTCGGAAAAACAAGAACGAAAGAGAAGAAGAAGTAGAAGAAGAAGAAGAATGAAGAAGAGGACTGGGATTTTGGTGGTTATGGATAGATATGAGGCAGGAGAGACGACAACGACGATGATGGGTCATCGACGGCGAGATCCACGGCGATGGCAGTGGCCGCGGCGAAGGCTTGGATTAGGGTTTTGTGCAGGGAAAGGGTCTGGGGTTTGAGGAGGTGATGATGGTTTGCACAAAGGGGAGAGGAGGTCGTGGCGACGGGGTGAGGATGAGGCAACGATGACGTGGTCGCCGGCGTTGAGGCGGGGTGTGCAAGCGAGAGAAGGGTGTGCAGGCGAAGAGGTTGTAGGGTTCTTGTTAGGGTTAAGGGCGGGGAGGAGAAAGGGTAGAAGACATATGAGGCCGTGGAGGTGACGACGAGGTCGTCGGTGGCGAGGTGCAGGAGCGGGGAGATTGGTGCATGGGTTCTCGTCGGGAAAAGTTGCAGGGAAGAGAGAGAGATGAGCGGGGAGAGAGGAAGTGAGGTCGAGGAGAGGAGGCGACGAAGAGGGTGGTGAGACGGCGAGGGGTCGCCGGCGGCGAGGGCGACGCGAAGGCAGGGGGCATGGGTTTCGTGAGCTCTGAGGCGGGGAAAATTTTTGAAGAGGAAGATAGAAGAGAGGAGAGAGAGAGAGACGTGGGTAAAAAAAAGTTAAAGAATATTTGATAGAGAGAGAGATGAGAGAGGCAGAGTGAGTAGAGAGAGGGAGAGAGAAAGAGATTGAGAGAGATCGAGAGGAGAGAGAGGGAGAGAGAGAAAGAGATTGAGAGAGATCGAGATGAGAGAGAGAGGTAATGAATAGTGAGGAGAAAGAAAATTGTTTTTAGTGGGGAGAGAGAAAGAAAGAGAGAGAACTGGGGAACAGTGGGTTTTAATAATAATTAATATATTATATATAGAGAGAGGACGAGAGTGTTTATAGAATAGGTTAAGAAAATATAAAATAGAGGAGGAGAGAGAGAGGCAGGTAAGATTCTGATTAAGTAAAATATTAAAGATTAATATTTAAAAAAGAAACCAGAAAGTGTTGAGATTTAATATATAAAAATATTTTTTTGTTAAAAACGTATATGAATAGTTAGAAGTAAATAAAGAATATAATATTATTACGTTTTGAGATTTTGGAAAATACAAACTTACTCCAAAACACTCCCGGGTCGGGTCTAAAAATCCGGTTTAAAAATATGAAAAATATATGCGACGTCCAAATTTCAAAAAGAATGCTCAGGTAACGAAAATGCGTAACCCCAAGAACGGATGCACGTACGTGCGCGTAGCCATCTAAACACGTCCGTTTCACTGAACGGGACGAGAACAAGATGTGCGGATGCTACTACGGGGTTAGGGGTATCATGCAGGCTATGTAATGTATTTTTTAAAATATTTTACATGACTTAAAATGTTATATGGTAAAAGATGCCATGCCAGATGAAATACCAGTATGCAGTATACATGAATGCACATGTCTATGTAACAAGTCAAGATAATTCATAAATATGAATCAAACAGATTCAAGCAAGTGGGTCTGGTCGAATGCAATGTAAAATGTAAAATACCATTCATACCCAAAACACGATAAATCAAGAAAATACCACAAATAAGGAAATACGAGAACTAGAATAGGTATAAATGAACTAGGTTGTTACAGAAGCTGAGGCCAATGGCCAAGTCATCACTGGTAACCCTTTCTTCTCCAGCTTTTCTTTCAATCTTAACACCTACCTGTTAGTTGTATGTATGCCCTAGAGGCCATTACTGTACATATGATGTATATTGTAGTGGATGCTAGGACGTATATAGGGAGGACTTTCTTGCTCGACATGATAGTATGCTATCTGGTTGCTCTTTACCTTAACGTGTACACTGATTGTCTCTCTGTTACATGTTGGTAAAGCCCTTAGGATGTGTACTTGACTACCTGGACTATGATGCAGATCATACTAGTGGGGACAGATAGTCTATAAGTACATCCTTCAAAGTCCCTAGTCGTGGGTATACCGAGACGGGGCATCGATATACCAGAGTAGACTTGCGTGTACCTTCTCGACCCATACAGATGGGCGATGGATGATCCCATATCCATTGGTGTTTGACATCAGAGATGATATACGGGTGCTCAGTGGAGACTGGGTACACTGGACGGACTCGCCGAGAACTCCCAGATGGTATTATACCTTACGTCAGATGGCAGTTCTCTGGTGACACTGGTACAGAGTAGTCTGTTGACCCGAGATCGTCATAGAGTCTTGTGTGGTTCCCACTGTGCTTTGATTTCCATCTTACCACGTCCAAGAGGGCGTGCAAAACGGTGGTTTTTGGGTACAGTCCCGAGTCACATGGAGGCAATGAGCGATAGGAGGGGATTCGTCTCTCCCGGTATAGGGGGTTGATGTTGCGCTGTGTTCGATTGGCTATAACCGGAAATTCCTGGCCAGGGTTGCTGAGATTTACTGGTAAGTGTTACCAGTAGTTTCTCGAACTGTTATAGGCCTCATATCGACACGACTTATCGAGCTATTGGGGTCTGACGTTTACCACCCCTAGGCAAGATATGCGACATATCAGACGACGAGACCGGACTGTAGGGTAAGTGTTACTGGTTGGATTCACTGGAGTGTGAGCGGGCTTGCTCGTCGATCTTCTGATCGCTCAATACCCGGGTGGCCGTTACGTTTAGCAGACCGCTTGCGGCTTGTGGGTGTTTGATATGATCATCACCTGTTGCCGGCGTATTGACGAGTCTTTAGAGTCCTACACAGAGGTTTCCTGGCTCAAGCGAAACGAAATAGGAGCGCATATGAGATATGTGCGGGACCGAGAATAATACGTGTATATGGTACCGTATTCTATTCTCGGGATGAATGTATCGAATGGTTGTATGCGATATAACCTAGTTATCGATTCAAGCGTTGATTCGATAAGTCGATACATTGAATACTAGTCGGTTATGTTCGACATGACCGGATCATTGAATCAAGTGTTGATTTAATGATTTAATGTATAATTATATATTTGATATATTGCTTTACATTAACTAGTATTGGTTCACTTTAAATGGATTTTCTCACTTGAATTGTGCAAGTTGTATATGTGATATACTTTTGTGCACATGATTGTATCATGTTTGATGATACATGCTTATTTGGTTAAGTGTAAAGAACTAAATCATGGTTAAAATGATGATTAGGGTTTTGCTTATTCATTCTTTTATTTGTTTATTCATTTTGGAAATGATAAGAAAAGAATGGTGGCTTTATTTGTTGTTTTGTTGAAGCTTCATGAAGCTTTGACCTAATCCACCATTCTTGTCTCTTGCTTAACCATAACCATCATAACTAACCATGGTCTATTCTCTACACCTAACTAAGGTTATGATATGATAAGTATTCATTTTTATTATTCCTTTTTTAAATAACTTATCATATTTTCATCTTCATCTTCTTCTTCTTCTTCAAGATGAAGAAGCTTGACTTCATCAATGGTGGATTGATGAAATGAGTGAGAAATCCAATTCTAAAGTCTACCCACTTCCTATTTCTTCATCCTCTACCTCTTGCCAAGTAGTATAGGGTGTTTCCTTCATAAGTTTTCATGGCTTGGTGAAGTTGGAGCTTGATCTAGCGATGCCTCGACGTAGATCATCTTCGGCATGAAGCCGACGACCTTGCCCGCCCATTTCTCCGATGAAGCCGATGCTAGAGCCCGGGTTTCCATTTGGACAGCGAGGAGACTTCATTGCGGAGCTATGGAGGTGGAGAAACGGATCTACAAAGGTTGTATTTCCGTTCTTTTAGTTTAAGTTATAAACTAGTTGCTTTGGTCGCCTAGACATCTAGTTAACGATCCGTAGTCTAGGGTTTCTCGGCACCGTAAAATTTGAAATTGGCATGGTTGATACCTTGTGAGACCTCTTGTGAGTGCCTAGGAACCCTACAGTGGTATCAGAGCCTAGCTAGAGCCTTAGGCGATGAGTAGACGCAATTTGAAGTCCGATCGAACCAAAACCCGAACTCGAAACATGCTCTCTGGACTTTTTTCAAAAACAGGGATTTTTGTGAATTAAAAATTGCCAAAAAATTCAGCAGGGAATCCTATGAGTTACTGTGAAGCACGTGACTCTAAATCGACCAAAGAGCCGCGGAACCGCGGCCCCACCCTGGGTTTCGCGGCGGTTCCGCGGCCATGTTGGTGATTTAGACCACGTGTCTTGCACAGTAATTCTTGTGTCAAAGTGCTGAGTCTTCTGGAAATTTTTAAATTTTATTCAAGAGTTGAATTTTCTGGGGTTGTTTTGGGGACTCGGTGTTTCGATCGGAGTATCAGATTTTGTCTATGTGGCTTTCCGGATAAATTTTAGAATATGTTAAAAAGTTCGACCGGATATAAATACCCACCTTTTCCCCTGTCAGGAAATTTCCAAATGTTGGATTTTTCCGTGGTTTAACGACGTTCTAAGTAGTGCAAGTAACGCGATGGACCCTCTAGAAGACAACAAACCTTAACTCGATTATGTGACCGTCTTGAACTGCCCTTTGAACCTTCGGGTTTGGGGCAGTATGGCGTGCCACATGTGAGGCGTTGGCTTGACCCTTCTACGGCTGGACCGTTGGTACTGAGGCACGAACTGAATGTTGTTAGACTTATTTCATGTGTTGATCTATATCGGGAAAACTTGGGTGTTCGACTGTTTGATCGAAAAGTTTAACATTTTCTATTTATCCGGAATGTGATACAATAATTGGAATTCACAAATAGTTATGAGATAACTGAATGAATGTTATAAACGTAGCACTTTAGTCTCACTTGATCGGTTGCCACGGAATTTTGATGCGATCAAAAGTCCGTCGCAATCACGTAGCGTACGCGGATACTCGCCGGGTAAACTTAATAGACAGCCTTGCTCCATAGCCCTGACCAAGTGACTGTAGGAGAACCCCGTCGCCGAAAGCATCCGTTCGGGTGCTCGCGGCAGCGGTGTTCCGCCTTGGTGCACTTCGTCGACGGTATCGGGGGTGCGGCCGTCTACTAAAGTTTGCGACGAGTATTCGATCAGGATGTCGGGAATCTTGTTGAATTGCCCGACTTGGTATTGAAAAGTGTTTTCGATTTTGAGACTAAAATGCGGGGTTTATAATTGTTAGGCATGCGATGTCTAAGGAATTCATTTGATTAGGCATGCGATGTCTATGGAGATTGCGGATTCCAACTGTTGTAGTTTTACACTTTCTTTTCTGTGACCGTAAGTGTAATATGTGATATCGCCGGTTTCGTTGCTATATGTCAACGACAATTGGGATGCGCATATTTACTTACGTTGATGACATGTGATGTTATGTGTTGCTGGATATGTTATATTGGATCGTCGTGTTTGAATAGCCGGGGTTTTTTATGTGAGATGAGTGTTTTTCATTTTCATTCATGTAAAAACTTGTATGTAATATTCTTTTATTGGGGCACTTCCAGGTTGCGGAAGATGTCACCCTTTGTATATTATTTACTTTTCCGCACTAGGATAGACCTAAGGAGGGGAGCACAAGTAACCGGGTTCTGGAGTCCAGTGGGAGACCAACTCGAGGAGTCGAGTCCGGGCCTCCTAACTCTAGAATTGGTAGGGTTGCTTGCCGCTCTCGTAGGGGTCTAGGGGTGTGGGTTTGGCTATTCATCACGACCGTGGAATCCGTGTTTTATACTGGCTCGTATTGAAAACACGGACGTCCTAGTATATGCAATATTTCATATGATTCTTCTGCTGCGATATCTGTGATGTGATCATGTGATATGTTCTGTGATAGATACTGAATATAGTATATATGATATATTATATAGACGCTACTTATGTTTTACACCCGTGCTAGCCCTGCACCGCTCTGCCGTTAGTTACCTAACCTAACGGTGCACGAGGGGACATCGAGGCGAATGCGGATGGCATAAGTGTACGTCGTATTTATCTGTGATGTTTAGGTATATAAATGATGGGATTTCATTAATGTGATTAATGAAAATAAAAGAAACCTAAGATGTTGTAGAATCGAATTTCAAAATAAAACAGGTAGCTACAGTTCTTGCTTTGCACAGCGGTATATATGATATATCCTGCACCTTATTCGATGAGGAAAGGACCGAGATCCCTTCACCGGGAGTGACTCCTTTAGCAATAACTGGCAGATGCTACACACTCGGTTTGTCTTTTGATTGCTTTTAAGAGTTTTTGCTTTGCACAGTGGTATATATGATATATCCTGTACCTCATTCGACGAGGAAAGGACCGACGATCCCTTCACCGGGAGTGACTCCTTTAGCAAAACTAGAAAAGCCTCAAAAGCACTCCATTTTTAAAATCATTTGATTCTACAACGATATCAAGTTCATTACGCAATAGGTTTTCAGAAAAACCTGTCGTAGCCCTCCGTCATTTCAGATAAGTGCTAATTAGTATTCGTGCTACGTTTGTTGGCTTGCGTCAAGGCGTAGTGTGCGGTAGCTAACTAGTATTTATCTGCTTATGCATATGATGCAGATTGGATTAGGGTAGTCATGCGACTTTGTTGGCCTGCGTCAAGGGTCGTGCGGGTGGGTTTAATTCAATCAGGAAATGACGGGTTGAACTTGACTAGCGCTCTATGGTTTGTTGGCCTGCGTCAAGGTCATAGGACGCTAGGGGCAAAATATTATCGGGAATTTCAAGTGTTAAAATTTGCAATGAGATTGCATACCTTCTATGAGATAGTTGGATCCTGATACCCGCTGCGAGTAAGAGTTACTCCTGGGAGAGTTTTATACATTACAATTAGCCGATCAAGTAGGTGTCTAGAAAGGTGTTAACGAGGTTACGCCTCTGGGAAAACGAGGTTTACATTAATTAGGTTCGTGCGAAAGCACGGGGGACCTCCCTCAAAGTACCGACACTGGCCTGGCTGAAAGATTGGCGAACTTGTAGTGTGTAATTAATCCCGGCTAGTCTTTCCTTTTTAGGTTTGAAGGAAGATTTGATAAAAAGCAGTGGGAGCCATCCTGATTAGATAAAATAATAACCAATCTATTCTTGCAAGAGCGCACGCTGAGTGTTTTCTTCTCTCTCTCCTGGTAGCGACCATATCACGCCTTAATCAAGATAATAATACGGATATTTGACCGAACCCGCTTGTTATACTGAGCTGGGGAACGTTGGTCCCGCTCCAACTTATAATTGTTATAAAACAGAGCAGGAAATAGGGGATTACCAGAATTCCCGTGCCACCCAAACGAAGAAAGTGCATATGATGCATCATCTTCGGGTGTGTTCGTTACAAAGAACTGTTTCTCTGTATCCTCTACGTTCTGGGTATGTGATACCAGATCAGGATCCCAGATGTGTAATCTGTTACATAGGGCTACAGCAAGGTAGAGAACTGAGAACGGGTGATAAGTTTCATGAGACAGAAAACGGGGCAAGTGTTGCAGCCAAGTCTGTTGGTCACTGTCACCTTGTATTATCAATACATTGATTCTGAACGAATGTTATTAAATACCGAACTTGATATACAAAATCATATCTATCTCTTTATTAGTAAAGAAATGATAAAATTTTGTATTGTTGGATAATGTTTTGAACATTTCCTATATCAAAAGTTGATCGGTTCAGGCGCGTTATCTAAAAGCATTGATGTTCTAAATCAAACTACAGTTCTTAGTATACGGAATACACACAAGAGGAAGAGTTCAGAAATGAACGAATCCTTCTTGAGGCATTGTAGACTAGGTCATATCAATGTGACCCGACTAGCTGAAGTTACATGAAGATGCATATTTAAATCAGTTTGAATCTACATCTTGTGAAACTTGCCAGTCATGTCACAGAGATAAGATGACCATAGCTCCGTTTACTGGAAACAGAGAAAGAGTTAGTGAACTCTTGGGATGATACATATTGATGTATGTAGGTCCCCTGTCTACACTTGCCAAGACCGGTTCTTTATACTTCATTACATTCTCTGATGATCTTTCGAAATTCAGACCTATGTTCCTGTTGAAACACAAGTCCGAACCTTTTGAGATATTCACAGAATATAAGCAAGAAGTAGAGAACCAATACGGGTATAAGTATTATATCCTTTGATGAGATCAAGGAGGAGAATACTTGAGCACGAAGTTCTTGGACTTTTCTAAAGGAGAATGAGATTCTCTCTCAGCATTACTCCTCCGTATACACCATAGCACGATGGTATATCGGGGTGGAGCAATCTCACCCTATATGATAAGGTGTGCTCTATGATGAGTACTACTGAATTACCTGTTTCCTTTTTGGGAGTTATGCGCTTGAGAAGCTGCATACCTATTGAATAGGGTTCAAATCAAATCAGTTGCCTACCACTTCATATTTGATATGATAAGGGAAGAGCCCATATCTTAAGTTAGTTAAGATTTAGGGTTGTCCGGCCTATATCTAAAAGCAAAATCCGGACAAGCTCAAGGCAAGATCTGTTATGTACAACTGGAAAAGTTCCAGCTATACAAACAACAGCAGATGATTTGGTAGAATCAAAAGATTCAGTAGATTCCAACGAACCTCAGCCTCTCCGCCGATCTAGTAGGGTTCCTCACCCACCTGAGAGATACTTTGGTTTCTCTATGACAGTGGGAGCGAGGATTGCATCATGAGATGATGACCCAACTAGTTTCGAGCTGGCCATCAGGAGTGGGACTCTGTAAGAATGGCTGGATGCTTAGCGATCTGAGATGGAATCCATGTACACCAACAAAGTATGGACTTTGGCTGCTATATCTGAAGGGTTAAATCCCCATCAGGAGCAAGTATATCTTGAGAAGATTACTTGGTGTAGATGGAAAAGTTGAGACTTTCAAAGCTAGACTTGTTAAAGCTTTTCGTCATCGATCAGGCCTGGAT
The DNA here is from genome assembly GCA_030015575.1 of Agapanthus africanus. NCBI lineage: Eukaryota > Viridiplantae > Streptophyta > Magnoliopsida > Asparagales > Amaryllidaceae > Agapanthus > Agapanthus africanus. The sequence continues at coordinate 320,199 of JASDDO010000299.1, forward strand.
AATGATGAAACCTTTTTAAGTGGCTATGCTTAAGTCCATCCAGATCCTACTTGCCACGGCTACATACCATGACTACGATATCTGGCGGTTGGGTTCCATGACTGCTTTTCTAAATGATGTTTTAGAAGAGAAAGTCTATAAGTACACAGCCAGAGGGCTTCGTAGACAGTGGGAGCAGCGGAAACGTGTACAAGATACTTTATAGGATAAAGTAGGCATCGCGGAGTTGGAACATCTGTTTTGATGTGTTAGTTAAAAAGTTTGACATCATCAAAATGGTAGATGAACCTTGTATACACAAAAAGGTAGTAGGGAGTATGGTGGTGATCCTCGTAGAGTACGTGGATGACATACTCTTGATAGGGAAGGGGTTTCCTATGCTACGCTCGATCAATCTCCGTTTATCACATGGATTCTCCATATAGGATCAAATTGATACCTCCTAAATCCTGGATTTTGGATCTATGAGATAGATCTAATTGGATGTTAGGATACTCACTAGTTGTAGTGAGAAGGTATCAATCGATCCTGGGGAGAATCACTGGAAGGGTTCCAGGGTGATAAAGACGACTGAATGTCAGTTGCAGGCATTGTCTTTACCCTCAGTAAAGGGACGGTATGTTGGAAGAGTTCCAAGCTAGATACCGTGGCATACTAGACGTTAAAGGCTGGATACATCGCTACTTAAGATACTACCAAAGAGGCAGTCTGGATGTATATTTGTTCATGAGATGAACTTAGTTCCTCCCATTGTGTGACAATGGAGTTGTGGCTTATGCCAAGGAACGCCCGTCCCATCAGTGATCCAGACATATTCTAAGGCAGTATCACCTAATCATGGAGATGGTTGATCTCCAGGGTGATCGAGGTTAGGAGAGTTGACTCAGAGGACAACACAGCGGATCCACTCACAAAGGCCTTTTCCCAGAGAGAGACTTTTATGGGATGGTTGAGTATGAGATACTACAACCACTGCTACAGATGGCCCTAGTGCAAGTGGGAGATTGTTAGTTGAATGTATGCCCTAGAGGCCATTACTGTACATATGATGTATATTGTAGTGGATGCTAGGACGTATATAGGGAGGACTTTCTTGCTCGACATGATAGTATGCTATCTGGTTGCTTTTTACCTTAACGTGTACACTGATTGTCTCTCTGTTACATGTTGGTAAAGCCCTTAGGATGTGTACTTGACTACCTGGACTATGATGCAGATCATACTAGTGGGAACAGATAGTCTATAAGTACATCCTTCAAAGTCCCTAGTCGTGGGTATATCGAGACGGGGCATCGATATACCAGAGTAGACTAGCGTGTACCTTCTCGACCCATACAGATAGGCGATGGATGATCCCATATCCATTGGTGTTTGACATCAGAGATGATATACGGGTGCTCAGTGGAGACTGGGTACACTGGACGGACTCGCCGAGAACTCCCAGATGGTATTATACCTTACGTCAGATGGCAGTTCTCTGGTGACACTGGTACAGAGTAGTCTGTTGACCCGAGATCGTCATAGAGTCTTGTGTGGTTCCCACTGTGCTTTGATTTTCATCTTACCACGTCCAAGAGGGCGTGCAAAACGGTGGTTTTTGGGTACAGTCCCGAGTCACATAGAGGCAATGAGCGATAGGAGGGGATTCGTCTCTCCCGGTATAGGGGGTTGATGTTGCGCTGTGTTCGATTGGCTATAACAGGAAATCCCTGGCCAGGGTTGCTGAGATTTACTGGTAAGTGTTACCAGTAGTTTCTCGAACAGTTATAGGCCTCATATCGACATGACTTATCGAGCTATTGGGGTCTGACGTTTACCACCCCTAGGCAAGATATGCGACATATCAGACGACGAGACCGGACTGTACGGTAAGTGTTACTGGTTGGATTCACTGGAGTGTGAGCGGGCTTGCTCGTCGATCTTCTGATCGCTCAATACCCGGGTGGCCGTTACGTTTAGCAGACCGCTTGCGGCTTGTGGGTGTTTGATATGATCATCACCTGCTGCCGGCGTATTGACGAGTCTTTAGAGTCCTACACAGAGGTTTCCTGGCTCAAGCGAAACGAAATAGGAGCGCATATGAGATATGTGCGGGACCAAGAATAATGCGTGTATATGATACCGTATTCTATTCTCGGGATGAATGTATCAAATGGTTGTATGCGATATAACCTAGTTATCGATTCAAGCGTTGATTCGATAAGTCGATACATTGAATACTAGTCGGTTATGTTCGACATGACCGGATCATTGAATCAAGTGTTGATTTAATTATTTAATGTATAATTATATATTTGATATATTGCTTTACATTAACTAGTATTGGTTCACTTTAAATGGATTTTCTCACTTGAATTGTGCAAGTTGTATACGTGATATACTTTTGTGCACATGATTGTATCATGTTTGATGATACATGCTTATTTGGTTAAGTGTAAAGAACTAAATCATGGTTAAAATGATGATTAGGGTTTTGCTTATTCATTCTTTTATTTGTTTATTCATTTTGGAAATGATAAGAAAAGAATGGTGGCTTTATTTGTTGTTTTGTTGAAGCTTCATGAAGCTTTGACCTAATCCACCATTCTTGTCTCTTGCTTAACCCTAACCATCATAACTAACCATGGTCTATTCTCTACACCTAACTAAGGTTATGATATGATAAGTATTCATTTTTATTATTCCTTTTTTAAATAACTTATCATATTATCATCTTCATCTTCTTCTTCTTCTTCAAGATGAAGAAGCTTGACTTCATCAATGGTGGATTGATGAAATGAGTGAGAAATCCAATTCTAAAGTCTACCCACTTCCTATTTCTTCATCCTCTACCTCTTGCCAAGTAGTATAGGGTGTTTCCTTCACAAGTTTTCATGGCTTGGTGAAGTTGGAGCTTGATCTAGCGATGCCTCGACGTAGATCATTTTCGGCACGAAGCCGACGACCTTGCCCGCCCATTTCTCCGATGAAGCCGACGCTAGAGCCCGGGTTTCCATTTGGACAGTGAGGAGACTTCATTGCGGAGCTATGGAGGTGGAGAAACGGATCTACAAAGGTTGTATTTCCGTTCTTTTAGTTTAAGTTGTAAACTAGTTGCTTTGGTCGCCTAGACATCTAGTTAACGATCCGTAGTCTAGGGTTTCTCGGCACCGTAAAATTTGAAATTGGCATGGTTGATGCCTTGTGAGACCTCTTGTGAGTGCCTAGGAACCCTACACTACCTATATATTTTTCCTATACCTAAAGCATATCCTACATTCCTTAGGTGCAATCTTAGTAGCTTCACTTCCTGCACTAGCACTATTCGATACTGGAGTATCTCATTGCTTTATGTCGCAACGGTTCGTTCGAACTCATGCGATTTCAGTCACACTGCTTGTATCTAGTTGGAATGTCAATTCAGGGAACGACATTCTAAAGGCAACAATGGGATACGGCTTGTGTCCAGTAGTCGTCTGCAGCAGAGAATTCTATGCTGACTTCAAAGTGCTGGACATACCGAACTTCGATATGGTTCTAGGTATGGATTGTCTCAGAACATTCTATACTACCATTGATTGTCGTCAAAGGATGGTAGTATTCAAGATTCCCGAGCATCCGGTCTTCTATTTCAAAAGTGGAGACCGTACCCTGAAGCCAAGTACATACAAGGCAAAGCCAAAAGGAGGCAGTGATTGCAGCAATTCAAACAGAAGAAGGATCAAAACCAGAAGTGGTTCGAGAATTCGAAGATGTGTTTCCTGACGATATATCAGGTTTGCCTCCCGATCGAGCTCTTGAATTCAGCATTTATTTAGTACCAGGAGCACAACCGGTAATCAAAGCACCGTATCGACTAAGTACGAAAGGTTTAAAGGAGGTTCGAACTCAGTTGGACGAATTAATGGCAAAATGATGGATTCGTCCCAGCACTTCAAGTTGGGGATCTCCAGTTCTACTCCTGAAGAAGAAGGAAGGTTCATACAGAATGTGCATTGATTATAGAGCTTTGAACGAAGTAACGATAAAGAACAAGTATCCACTCCCGCGCATCGACGATCTATTCGATCAGCTAAGTGGATCTTGTGTTTTCTCCAAATTAGATCTTCGTTCAGGTTATCATCAGGTGAAGGTCAAGGAATCTGATATCCACAAAACGGCATTCAGAACTCGTTATGGACATTACGAATTTCTTGTGATGCCATTTGGAGTGACCAACGCACCGGCGATATTCATGAACCTAATGAATCAAGTTTTCTAGGAGTACTTAGACAGGTTTGTTGTCATCTTCATCGACGACATCCTGATGTATTCTAAGAGTCGGAATGAGCATGCCGAGAACCTACGAATTGTCTTGGATACTTTACGACAACATCAATTATATGCCAAGTATAACAAATGCGAGTTTTGTTTAGATCAAGTCGGTTTCTTCGGACATATTGTATCAAACGAAGGAATCTCTGTGGATTCAGCAAAAGTTTCAGCAGTAAGCAAATGTCCGACACCAAAGTCAGTGAAGGACATTCGAAGTTTCTTGGGTCTAGCTGGATATTACAGAGGGTTCATTGAAGGATTTTCGAAGATAGCAACACCCCTGACCAAGCTCACATGTAAAGATGAAGACTTTGTGTGGTCAGAAGCATGCGAGCAAGCTTTCATAGAACTCAAGTCAAGGTTAACATCAGCACCTATTCTCGTTATACCAAACCAATCTAGAGGTTTCGAAGTGCATTGCGATGCATCCGGTAAGGGATTAGGATGTGTTCTACATCAGCACGGAAAGGTTGTGGCTTATGCTTCAAGACAGTTGAAGATTCATGAGCGCAATTATCCGACCCATGATTTGGAATTGGCAGCCGTTATTTTTGCTCTTAAGATTTGGCACCATTATCTTCTTGGTGAGCGAGTGAACATATACACAGATCACAAGAGTCTGAAATATGTGTTTACTCAGAAGGAGTTGAATATGCGGCAGAGACGGTGGTTAGAACTCATGGACGACTTTGACATCAACCTGCAATATCACCTATGGAAAGTGAATGCGGTACCTGATGCCCTTAGTCGCCAACCATTAGCAATGAATCTCACCGTCCAGTGGAAGCTTCAACAGGATTTGCATCAGATGGAGATTAAAGTAGTCATGCCAGGTAACGCTTCAAACTTGATGAATTTACAAATTCAATCTACCATTGTAAATCAGATCAGAGCAGCTCAAGAAAGTGATGATAAGTTACAAAAGATCAGAGAACAAGTAGAGAATGCACTCAGAACAGACTTCATCATCCATGAAGACGGATCTTTAAGATACGGCAGTAGATTATGTATACCAAAAGGTTCTGTTCGGGAAGAGTTAATGAAAGAAGCTCACAGCTCTCCCTACTCAGTACACCCTGGAGGTAAAAGATGTACAAATATCTACATCAAAATTACTGGTGGCATGGAATAAAGCGTGAAGTAGCCAGAAATTTCGCTACATGCTTGGTGTGTCAGCAAGTAAAGGCTGAACATCACAGGACAGCTGGATTACATCAACCATTACCTATCCCAGAATGGAAGTGGCAACACATTACAATGGATTTTGTGACCACACTCCCTCGCAGCACAACGGGTAACGATGCGGTATGGTTTATTGTGGATCGACTCACAAAGTCGGCTCATTTCATCCCATTTCGAATTGGCCAATCAACTGAGACATTAGCAAAAAAGTACACGGAGGTAAGAATTTAAATAAGATTTAAACTCTTAAAATGTGTACTATCTCTGATACCCATGAACTCATACAGGAAAATTGTGAGACTTCATGGAGTACCGGTCTGCATTGTCTCCGATCGTGACACCAGCTTCCGATCACAATTTTGGCAGAGTCTGCAAGCGAGCTTAGGAATAAGTCTGAACTTCAGCACAGCTTATCATCCACAAACAGATAGTCAGTCTGAGCGAACTATTTAGATCTTGGAATATATGCTCAGAGCGTGTATGTTAGACTTCGGAGGATCGTGGGAAGATCGCCTACATCTTGTGGAGTTTTCATACAACAACAGCTACAAAGCGAGCATCGGAATGACACCTTTTGCAGCACTTTATAGAAGGAAGTGTCGATCGCCATTAAGTTGGGACGACGTTGGAGATAGAGAACTCCTTAGACTTGAGATGATAGTAGCAACGGTTGACGTAGTTCGTAATATCAGGGAAAGGATGCGCATAGCCCAAGATCGACAGAAGCACTGGGCTGATGCGAAGCGACATCATTTCGAGTTCTAGCCGGGAGATCATATATTTCTGAAGATATCTCCAAACCGCAGAGTTATTCGATTTGGATGACGGGTTAAACTAAGTCCGAGATATATTGGACCGTTCGACATACTCGAATGAGTCGGTGAAGTGGGTTACCGCTTGGCACTTCCACCTTCATTGGAAGGAGTGCACAATGTATTCCACATATCCCAACTCAGAAGGTATGTGAGCGACCCTAGCCATATTCTCGATCATTACGAGCTCACTATATAGCCCAACTTATCTTGTGAGCAACAACCTGTTGAGATCCTGGACAGGAATGTGAAGTCACTTCGGAATAAGAAAGTCAACTTAGTTCGAGTGATGTGGAGATAAGACACTCCATGAGAATCGATATGGGAAAGGGAAGACGAAATGCGTGCAAGATATCCTCACTTATTTGTAAACTAGTCCTTAAAATAAATTGTAAATTTCGAAGAAGAAATTTTTGTAACGAAGGCGGCCTAAAACAACTCCAATTTTAGGGTATATAAAATTCATTTAAAGTTAATGTATACTTAGGGTATTTACAATTCCTGTGAGTACTATAAGAATTTGATTTACTTTTGAACAGTAAGAAAGAGCTTGTAGCTCATTGGTAAGACCTTGCACTGCTGAACCAAAGTACCAGAGTTCAAATCCTATCAGCCACACATTCTTTTTATTTAAAATTCTTTTAATCTTTTAGAAGCCCAAGAGTCTACACGTGCACAACATGTAAAACTAAGAGTCACAGCCTAAATAAACATGTGCACGAGGCTAGGCCAAGTGTCAGGGACACGTGACGAGAATCCGAGCCCCCATACCTCGGATCTGACCGGTGAGAGGTGAGGTTGGGCTGGCGCTGCCGGTTCTAGTGAGCCCAAACCCAAATTTTTTTTAACTCTAGTGACTCTTGGACTCCCCCCATAACCCTAGTATTGTTTATTCTCTGCACATTTACAGAGAATAATAAAATTCCTTTAAATCCCCTTTTAATGCATTTTTATCACACCCGAAACCTAATTTTCCCTATAAATACCCTCTATATTTTTTACCCTTTCACACTGAAATTTCTAATAAAAACTCTCAAGAAAATTCCAAGATCCTTTTGTGTGCAGGTGGAATTTGCAAAGGGCGAAGCTCCGACGAACTTCCGAGGAGTTTCCAACGATGAAACGACGCACCGCCAACTTCCACCTCTTCCTCTTTCTCTCCTCTATCCAATCATCCAGTAAGTCCCTACTTCTTCTTCTTTTCTCTATTATAAAAATATTCAAAACTAAAACCCGACGGAAGCGGAGTTAGTCCGACTTCCGATTCAGTTTTCTTTAAAAACTACAATTTGTCTTATTCAAGATACCTTCATATCATCACATATTGTTCATTAAACATTAATAAATATTTTTAACAAGTTTCATCACAAAAAATTGTTATATGCATCATTTATTGCAATTTTACATTAAAATACCGCAAACTTTAGTTTCCGACATAAACTCTATAATACCTTTATACCTTTAGATAACTCACGAGGTAATGACCTATCTCCTCACAAAACACATATCTAACATAGCACGATGGAATTTGGGAACATAGATTTAGAAAAATACGACTTTACATATAACAACCTTCAACTTATAAAACATTTTTCTATAAGAAATGTATTTAACAAATCTTTGCGATTGTGCCTCTACAACCCATTTTAGGGAACCCATTCGGTATGGTGCGGATTATCGCACATCCTTGGGCCTAGTAGAGCGAGATGCAGACCTCCGCAAGGAGCATACGATCTCGAAAGATTTTAATACATTTTTCTTTAGAAAAATATGATTTCTATTATAAATAAAACTTATATTATATATATATATATATGTAATTAATATCAAAATATCTATTTATAATATTTATAATATTCCACATTTCCAAAATGCAAGGAAAAAATATTCCATTTACAAGAAAATACCATACAATTCCAATATTTCAAATAAATATTTTATACTTTAAAAACTAGGTCGTATTCACTAGAAATTTCACATTGAATAAAAGAAACATCTATGAAAACTCTAAACACGATAATTAAATACATGAGATATATTTTGAAAGTATAACAAAACTATTTTATATAAAACCACCTCAAGTTATACTAAATTACAATAAGGACCAGGTTTAAGCGGGACCAGTCTCTTGAGCCTCAGAGAGCCGGAGATATGGGTGGTTGCCTATTTTGTTAGTTATATGTATGCCCTAGAGGCCATTACTGTACATACGATGTATATTGTAGTGGATGCTTGGACATATATAGGGAGGACTTTCTTGCTCGACATGATAGTATGCTATCTGGTTGTACTTTATCTTAACATGTACTCTGATTGTCTCTATGTTACATGTTGATAAAGCCCTTAGGATATGTACTCGACTACTGGGACTATGATGAGATCATACTAGTGGGGCCACGTTAGTTGGCGAGTACATCCTATAACTGTTCTTAGTCGAGGGTGTATTGAGACAGGGCATCGATACACCAGAGTAGACTAGCGTATACGCATCTTGACCCATATGATGGGCAATGGATGATCCCATATCCATCGGTGTTTGACATCAAGGATGGTGTACGGGTGCTCAGTGGAGACTGGGTACACTGGACGGACTCGCCGGGAACTCCCAGATAGGATTATACCTCACGTCAGATGGCAGTTCTCCGGTGACACCGGTACAGAGTAGTCTGTTGACCCGAGATTGTCATAGAGTCTTGTGTGATTCCCAGTGTGCTTTGATTTCCGTCATACCACGTCCAAGAGGGCGTGTAAAAAGGTGGCTTTTGGGTACAGTCCCGAATCACATGGAGGTAATGAGCGATAGGAGGGGATTCGTCTCTCCCGGTATAGGGAGTTGATGTTGCGCTGTATTCGATTGGCTATAACTGGAAATCCCTGGTCAGGGTTGCTGAGATTTACTGGTAAGTGTTATCAGTAGTTTCTCGAACTTTTATAGATCTCATATCGACACGACTTATCAAGCTACTGGGGTCTGACGTTTACCACCCCTAAGCGAGATATGCGACATATCAGACGACGAGACCGGACTGTACGGGAGTGTTACTGATTGGATTCACAGGAGAATGTACAAGCTTGCTTGTTGATCTTTTGAGCGCTCAATACCTAGGTGGCTGTTACGTTTAGCTGACCGCTTGCAGCTTGTGGGTGTTTGATATGATCATCACCTACTACCGGCGTATTGACGATTCTTTAGTCCTACACAGAGGTTTCTTGACTCTGGCAAAACGGAGTAGGAGCACATATGTGATATATGCGGGATCGAGGATAATGCGATATGAGATACCGTATTCTATTCTCGTGATATTTGATATCAGCCGGGTCATCGGATCAAGTGTTGATTCGATGAATCGGTAAATAATATATTAGTCGGTTATATATGATATAGCCGGATTGTCGGATCAAGTGTTGATTCGATGATTTAATGTATAATTATATATATGATATATTAAATTACGTTAACTAATATTAGCTCACTAAAAGATTCTTTTTCTCATTCGGGTAATATATTGATATATATGCGATATATGTTAATTGTATTATTTTATTTTGTTACAATAAATATTATATATGTGATATATAATATTGTAACATGATATGATTACTAATGCAACATGTTTAGTGGAGATTAAACAAGATTAGGGTTTGATTTGGGTTAGTTCATTTATGAACCTTCTAGAAGGTTTTCCTTTTTGTTTTGTGTTAGATATTTTAAAGTGACTCATCTTTAACTCAACCCAAACCCTAGCCCTAGTTAAATATCTACAAAGGTTCAGTTAACCATGATCGCATTATTCATCATTATTATCTTTTCATTATTCATCACAAAAGGATTCTAATGATTATTCATTTTCTTCTTCCTTCTTTCTTCATGGAAAAAGCTTTCTAGCTTTTTCTAAGTGATGATTATGTGTGAGAAAAAGATTATAAATGAGAGCTAAAAATCCTACTTCATCATCCTTATCTATCCTTGCCATTTAGATGAGGGTGTTCACTTCATTTAGTGAGTGAGAGCTTGTGTTAATGAAACTTCAAGGTAGATCATCTTTGTTATTGAAGATCGGAAGCAAGCTTGCATCTTTCTCTTCGTGGAGCCTCTCGAGAGTCCGGAACACAATGATTGCAGCGAAGGGACCTCAACACGGAGCTTAAGAAGTGAAAGACCGGATCTACAATGGTTTTAATCTCTCTCACTTAGTGTTAAAGTGTTTAACATGCTTGTTTTCGTCTAATCTCTAGTTTAAAGATCCGGCTTTGGGTTGTTCGGCACGGCTAAATTTTAAATCAGGCATGGTTGATACCTCGTAGACCCTTGTGCATGTGCCTTGCAACCCTACAGTGGTGTCAGAGCCAAGCTAGAGCTTTAGGCGAAGTGTAGGCGAAGTTTAAAGTCCGATCGAACCCGGAAAACCCGATATACCCTAGTTTCTGGAAATTTTTCTAAAATGTGATTTTTTGTGATTTAAAAATACTCAAAAAAACAGCAGGGAAATATAGGAATTACTGTAAAATATGATAACCTAATTCTACTGTAGCGCAGCGGAACCGCGGCAATACCCTGCTTTTGGCGGCGATTTCGCGGCCGTATGTGAAGTTAGGCACTCAATTTTATACAGTAACATCCGTAGGTGTCTCTGCATGTTTCTGGGAACTTTTAATTCTACTCAAGTGTTGAGTTTTCTGGGTTGTATTGGGGACTCGTTGATTCGATTAGATAATTTAACTTCGTTTAATTTTTTCCGGATAATTTTAGAAACTGTTAAAATGTTCGAACGGATATCAATAACTCACTTTTTCCCCTGTCGGAATTTTTTTCAGAAGTTGGATTTTTCTCGAGTTTGAAACTTCCGGAAAATCATGCAAGTAACGCGGTGGACCCTCTAGAAGAACACAAACCTTAACTCGATTATGTGACCGTCTTGAACTGGCTCTAAACCTTAGGATTTGGGGCAGTACGGCGTGCCACATGTGAGGCGTTGGCTTGACCCTTCTACGGCTGGACCATTGGTACTGTGGCATGTGACAGATGCTTTTAAACTCCGCTCAAGTGTTGAGCTATTGGGAAATCTTGGGTGTTTGTTTATTCGATCGGAAAGTTTAACACTGTCTATTTATCTGGAATGTGATACAATATTTGGAATCCACAAGTTGTTATGAGATAACGAATTTGAATGTGATAAATCTAGCAGTTCGGTCTCAATTGATCGGTTGCCTCGGAATTTTGATGTGATCAAAAGTCCGTCGCAATCACGTAGCGTACGCGGATACTCGCCGGGTAAACTTAATAGATAGCCATGCCCCATAGCCCCGACCAAGTGACTGTAGGAGAACCCCGTCGCCAAAAGCATCCATTCGGGTGCTCGCGGCAGCGTTGTTCCGCCTTAGTGCACTTCGTCGACGGCATCCGGAGGTGCGGCCGTCTACTAAAGTTTGCGACGGGCATTCGATCAGGATGTCGGGAATCTTATTGAATTGCCCGACTTGATATTGAAAAGAGTTTTCGATAATGAGACTAAAATGCGGGGTTTATAATTGTTAGGCATGAGATATCTAAGGAATTCATTTGGTTAGGCATGTGATGTCTAAGGAGGTTGCGGATTCCAACTGTTGTAGTTTTACACTTTCTTTTTTGCGACCGTAAGTGTAATATGTGGTGTATCGCCGGTTTCGTTGCTATACATCAACGACGATTGGGATACGTATATTTACTTACGTTGATGATATGTGATAATATGTGTTGCTGTGATATATTATATTGGATCGTCGCGTTCTGAATAGCCAGGTGTTTTATGTGAGATGAGAGTTTTTCTTTTTCATTCATGTAAAATTCATTTGTATGTAATATTCTTTAATTGGGGCACTTCCAGGCTGAGGATGATGTCACCATTGTATATTATTTATTTTTCCGCATTAGGTAGACCCAAGGCGGGGAACACAAGTAACCGGGTTCTAGGGTCCAGTGGGAGACCATCTCGAGGAGTCGAGACCGGGTCTCCTAACCATAGAATTGGCACTGTTACTTGCCGCTCTCGTAGGGGTCTAGGGATGTGGGTTTGGCTATTCATCGCGACCGTGGAATCCGTGTTTTATACAGGCTCGTATTAAAAACGCGGATATCCTAGAATATCCAATATTTCATATATGTTCTTCTGCTGCAATGTTATGTGATGAGATCATATTACTGCCTGAGACGAATGTTTATATTATATATACGAGATATATGTTATATTGCAGATTTCGTTTCAAATGTGATGCTTGTGAAGCATAATAAAATGGGACTTCATTAATGAGATTAATGAAACTAAAAGAAACCTAAAGATGTTGCAGAAACTTGTTTAAAAACTGGTAGCTCTAGTTCTTGCTTTGCATAGCGGTGTTCCTTGTAGAACATCCAGCACCTTATTCGATAAAGAAAGAGCCGAGATCCCTTCACCGGGAGTGACCTCTTTAGTAAAACTAGCAGATGCTACAAACTCGGTTTGTCTTTTGATTGCTTCTATAGTTCTTGCTTTGCATAGTGATATTTATGAAATATCCTGCACCTTATTCGATGAGGAAAGAGCCGACGATCCCTTCACCGGAAGTGACCTCTTTAGCAAAACTAGAAAAGGCCTCAAAAACATTCCTTTTAAAAAAATCACTCGATTCTACAACGATATCAAGTTCATTACGCAAAGGGTTTTCTTAAAAACCTGTCGTAGCCCTCCATGATTTCAGATAAGTACTGGTTAGTATTCGTGCTGCGTTTGCTGACCTTAGCCAAGGCGTAGTGTGCGGTAGCTGATTAGTGCTTATCTGTATAAGCATATGATGCGATTGAGTTAGGGTAGTCGTGCGACTTTGTTGACCTTAGCCAAGGGTCGTGCGGGTGGGTTTAATTCAATCAGGAAATGACGTGTTGAACTTGGTTAGCACTTATGATTTGTTAACCTTAGCCAAGGTCATAAGATGCTAGGGGCAAAATTATTGGGAATTTCAAGTGTTGAAATTTGCAATGAGATTGCATACCTTCTATGAGATAGTTGGATCCCGATACCCGCTGCGAGTAAGAGTTACTCTTGGGAGAGTTTTACACATTACAATTAGCCGATCAAGTAGGTGTCTAGAAAGGTGTTAACGGGGTTATGCCCCTGGGAAAACGAGGTTTATTTTAATTAGGTCCGTGCGAAAGCACGGGGAACCTCCCTCAAAGTACTGGCACTGGCCTGGCTAAAAGATTGGCGAACTTGTAGGGTGTAATTAATCCCGGCTAGTCTTTCCTTTTAGGGTTTGAAGGAAGATTTGACTAAAACAGTGGGAGACAGCCTGATTAGATAAATTGATAACCAATCTAATCTTGTAAAAGCGCACGCTGAGTGTTTTCTTCTCTCTCTCTCTCCTGGTTACGACTATGTCACGCCTTAATCAAGATAATAATATGGATGAATTGACCGAACCCACTTGTTATACTGAGCTGGGGAACGTTGGTCCCGCTCCAACTTATAATTGTTATAAGACAGAGTAGGAAATTGGGGATTACCAGAATTCCCGTGCCGCCCAAACGAAGAAAGTGCATGTTGATGCATCATCTTCGGGTGTGTTCATTACACAGAACTGTTTCTCAGTATTCTTTACGTCCTGGGTATGTGATACCGAATTAGGATCCCACATATGTAATTTGTTACATGGGCTACAGATAGGTAGAGAACTGAGAACGGGTGATAAGTTTCATGAGATAGAAACGGTGCAAGTGTTGCAGCCAAGTCTGTTGGTCACTATCACCCTGTATTACCAGAATACATTGATTCTGAACGAATGTTATTAGATACCGAACCTGATATAGAACATCATATCAGTCTCTTTATTAGTAAAGAAGTGCTATAATTTTGTATTGTTGGATAATGTTTTGAACATTTCCTATATCAAGAGTTGATCGGTTCAGGCACGTTATCTAAAAGCATTGACGTTCTAAATCAAACTACAATTTTTATTATACAGAACACACACAAGAGGAATAGTTGAGAAATTAACGAATCCTTCTTGAGGCATGGTAGACTAGGTCATATCAATGCGACCCTGTTCCCACCAAAAATTTCTGCGCAGAAGAGTCCAAGGTATCAAATGGCAGCGATATGCTTAAGGAAATGCGAACAAGTATCTTCCGGCCTGTATTTTGATAAATTCCCGAAGGAGAAACTATTAAATTCTGATGGTATTGGAAGCATCTCGAAAAACCCTTCGATTTGATATATTATGGGCTTCATAATTCATCCGGGATCAAAAATTATGAGCAAATATGATATGCATTGTTCCCTGATTAAAAATCAGGAATTACCTCAATGAGGTGTCACGAGCTCACATGTGACCAATGGTCACGTGTTGACATGTGATAGTTAAAACAAAAATAAAAAACAAACGGCTGAAGAAGGACCCAATTGGGGGTCACGTGCTCACACGTGACCAATGGTCACGTGTTGACATGTGATAGTTAAAACAGAAATAAAAACAAATGGCTAAAGGAAATACCTCAATAAGGTATCACGTGCTCACACGTGACCAATGGTCACGTGTTGACACGTGATGGTTAAAACTGAAGCGTAAATAAACGCTGAGAAAAGGACTCAATTGGGGGTCACGTGCTCACACGTGACTAAGGATCACGTGTCAGCACGTGACTGGCTCCGAAAGCCTCACAGTTAAAAGAATTAAAATTCTAAAAGCTTCTAAATCTTTCCAAATGGAAAAGGATTATGGGGACCATTGGATTAAAGATCCAAAGGTGATTAAAAATCACCAATTTATGGAAAAATCTTGGACAAGGAAAGATTTCCCCTAAATCTCACCGAAAATAACAAACAGAATATCTTTGGATTTAAAATCCACCGGTGAATAAAATTCACTGAATGATCTAAAGGATCATATTAATGATGAAAACAAATCAAATCTTTCAATGAGAGATTTGCTAAACAAATTGATTCTTTTCCTTCTCCTATAAATAGGAGCCAAGAAGAGAAGAGAAGGGATCTACTTTTTTTGGGGGGAGATAACAACAACAGAGAGAGAAAAGAAAGGAGAATTTAATTCTCAACAAAGAAAACCCTAGGTGAGAAAGGGGAAAAAGATCAAAACTTCAATAAAAAGAATTTAATTCTCAATCCAAGAGTTTAACTCTTATACAAAAAAGAACTTAGTTCTTCTTCTGGTTGAAGATCTGCACAGAGCACATCTCCCCATAAGTTGAGAATTTAATTCTCATCGGGTCGAGATCCTGCCATGCAGATCCTAAACTTAGAAGGGGAATTGAGTTTTGAGAATTTAATTCTCCTAAAACAAAACTAGGGTTTAACCCTATATGAGAATTTAATTCTCCTAAAACAGAACTAGGGTTTAACCCTAATTGAGAATTTAATTCTCTCAGATCAACAGGAATTTAATTCCTCCTAAAATGAAACTAGGGTTTAATCCTATATAAGAATTTAATTCTTTTACATATTTGGGAATTTAATTCCTTTAAAAAGAAATTAGGATTTTACCCTAAATAAGAATTTAATTCTTAATCTTACAGAGAATTAAATTCTCAAAATAAAATAAAGAGACTTAAAAGATCTCCATGCATAAAAAAAAAAGCAAGGTCACGTGTCCCCACGTGACCCCTGAAGAGATCCCTAGAAATGAGAAGGAGGAAAGCTTTGAGGCAATACCTCACGTGCTCCCACATGACCTACAAAACACAGAAAGAAAAAGCAAAGGAAATATGAGCTTTGGGCGCTCTCACGTGTCCCCACGTGACCCCTTAGCGAGTGCTTTAATGATCAGTGCATAAATCTCCATCACGTGTCAACACGTGATGCTCAAAAGATGAAGAAGTGTTTAACACTTAATTGCAGAACGAAGAAAAGGGATCTGGTCCCACCTTTGGGCGCTCTCACGTGTCCACACGTGACCCCTCTTTCTTTAGCGTTTAACACTAATTTGGGGATTATATTTCCAGTGTTTAACATTGATTATTTCTAGTGTTTAACACTAAATTGAAGATTAAATTTCCAGTGTTTAACACTGATTGTCTTTTATTGTTTAACACTAATTTGAGAGTTCTATCTCCAGTGTTTAACTCTGTTGTTCTTTAGTGTTTAACACTACTTTTAGCCAAATTGGCTAATTTTCCATAGGCAAAAGTCCCTCCTCCAAATGAATCTCAAAACTGAGAAAATCAAAGATGAAAATGTTTAGCATTGCTAAATAATGTGGGTTTGAACCCAGACAAATGTTTAATGGTCCAACAAGAGCCAATATTTCTAACTTAATTGGACCTAGCCCAAATTGGCCATAAGTCCTCAATTCAGACTCAACTGAGCCAATGTGCTCAAAACCTAATTAATTGATCTTAGTTTCCAAATTGGGCTACAGATTACTTAATCCAATTTGGTTAAAGGGTACATTTCTGAACTCCTCTGACATCTGTCGTTGTAATCTTTCAACGTCGTCAGAGAGGTGATGGGTCCCGACGGCCATACATTCAATGGACCACTATGTCCCTAAACTGGAACAATAGAGCCTAAATGCTCTTTTGTTGGATGTAAACGATCCTGTTAAGTTGATCTTAGTCTCAAATTGGACTAACGTATCCTTAACAAACGTTTAAGTTGATCTTAGCCTCAAATATGGCTAACGTATCCTTAAACCAAAACCCCAAATCCAAATCTAAGAAAATACGGATTTGGACTAATCCACGTCCTACGGGCGACGACATAAATTAGTCTCCGTATACGATCCACGGGCAACCACAAACAAAACAAACACCCACGACACGAAGTGAAATTCTGGAGAAGGAGAAAGTTGTTACCGCGATGCGGTAGCGTAATTAACTGCAGGGGCTTGCACCTGCAGGAAAGAGCGTCCCCACAATCAAAAACCCCACAAGCGAGGGGGAATCTGACGAAGTCTGCTACATCGGCCGCATCCGTTCAAATCTCCGATACACGGTGCCATAAATCAACTTGGCATATTTGGAGAGGTGGACAGATAGCACCTATTAGCATCTGCCCCGAATCTCAGGCAAGACGTCTGTCTTGTGCGTCTTTCGGAGGGGAACAGATTCTGGCACGCCCAGTGGGACCTCTTCCTCTTTCCACTCCACACTTCGTGCGTCGTGTTCGCAAACGAATCGCGGTTTGCTGTGGTTGCCTGTGGATTCGAGGTATTAAGATTTGGTGTCTTGCTCCGTGCAGAAAACAGAAGATCAATGGCTTCAAACTGCACTACCTGTAACTGCAACTCTCGCTCCGTTCTTGCTGGAAGAGTGACTTATGGGACCTAACCGGCCTCCTTTTTCCAGATGCCAGTAGAGCAAGTAACTCAAGCCACCGCTGGACTATTCTTCGGGACCATACTCCCCCCCATGAGCTTCAACGCCCCTGTACCATCATAAGAAGCTCCAGAGAAGTCGGTATTCGACCGGCTTGCTACTACTGCGGCCCCTCTCAATGGGTCGCCCAACTCCACTGCCTCGGTTTTTAACAGACTAGGCCAGAGCTCCAACGGGCCCATGAAGAAGCCTGCAATACCAGAAGGCGTTATCCCGAAGCGAGTAGCCATCCTTGCTCCTAAAATCGTTAAGGCAGTTTCTCCTACCAAGGGGTCGGTCTTTTCAAGACTGGCCGTCCCAACTCCAACTCCCGCTCCGGCTACTCAAAGGATATCAGTCTTTAACAGGCTGACACCGGCAACGGCTCCTCACCTGAGCAGGAGGCAAGAAAAGGCTATCCTCATCACCGAGCCAATTCCATCAGCGTGACATGCTCGACGTCGTCACTGGCGCCGAGTGAGGAAGGTCGGGGGAAACTCTCCTTCTGGGCTAACTCTACCAGCCCCGATGGCGGAAATTAATGCTGTTGTTCCAACCGGGAACAGCTTTGAGCTGTTGAATAAGGTGCGTAGGAATTCTCCTACCGCTATACTGAGAAGGACTCCTCCTCCACTGGAGAAGGCTACGGAAGCAAAGCCAAAACGGTCCCCACAGCGGTTGTCCTCCAAGATCTACAAAGTCTGGCGGCAGGTCTGAGACTCGGTGATCGATCCAAATTCCTCCCGCTAGCACAAGAAGCTGAAGGTCCAACAGGAAGTAAGCCGTCCTGTTAAGCCACAAAAGATGACGACTACTTGGGTGCCCACTGCAGCGGCCCCCTCAACGTCAACCACTCAGAAAAGAAGGAGGCCAGAGAAAGCCCCTGTGAACGTGGCAGACCATAAAAACGTTGAGACCAAACGCCCTAAGTCTGGGGGCATAACTGTCCATACTGTTTATATGGCTTCCGGAAAGGAGGAAAGCCGTGCTTCATCGCGTCACCGACCGCTCACTCGATCCATGACCAAAGCCCAGGAGCAACAACAGAAGCTTTAGGAAATGATGACTGCAATGGTCGCACTTACCGGGCCAAAAGAAAGCTCGGAGGTATCCTCAGATCAACGCCGGGAGCAAGAAACTGACGCTGACTTTCTACGCAAAGTCCTCGAAAAGAAGGACAGAGAAGCAGCAGAAAAAGCAGCTAATATAAAACAAATAGCGCTTCTTTTCAAAGATATGGTAGGGATGATGTTACAGCCGGACCTTCCAGCTGATGACCCTCCAATCATTGTTGAAGACGATAGAGGGGAGACATCTAATCCTCCTCCGGCTCTTTCAGCATCCAAGGAAGAAACCATTTCCAAGGCCGCACTGGATGACTATATAGCTCAGCAAATATGAGCTCATTAGGCGAGTGAAGCGGCTAGGCAAGTTGTTAAAACTGGACGACCCTATCCGAGCTGGTATGACCAAATCAGTTACCTGTTCATATCAGTTTTTTTGCATTTTCATACCGCCCAATTTTTATCACATTGCATATCGGTAGATACTCTTGAGCCGTGTTTGCTAGTCAATTGCAGGATACAGGTTCTCGGTTCTAAAAACGGTGAAATTCATGGAAAACACGACAAAATCCGGGTTCTTGCCAACCACTGAGAAAACACGGTCTCCGCTCTTCATCCGTATATTGCCAGATACCAGTTTAAGAGACAAAATGTCAAATCAATGTCGTTTTCATGCACAAGGCTCAATGGCAGCACAAGATCCAAGAAATCTATGCGGAGCTCGAGGAAATCATGACAAAAAGTCCACATCAAATCACCTTTCCCTCAACAGAAATTCTGGAAAAATCGTGAAGCAATTCTGAGAAAAATCATGTACCAGAATAATGGGCACAGCAAACCAGGAAACCCTACAAAAATTGGCCACCTAACTCCACTAAAGGGCCGCGGATCCGCGGCATAAGCTGGCTTAGGCCGCGGATCCGCGGCCGTATAGTGGCGGCAGTTGACCAATTTTTGAGGGTAATTTGGTCTTTTCATTTGTAGTCTGGTGGTTGCCCTAGGTTTTCATTTTTCAGCCTATAAATACCCCAGAACTTTGTGAAGGAAAGGGTCCATAATCTTGTATTTTCTTTTCTAGGTTTAGTTGTGTTTCTTCTTCCTCTTCTCATCTCTTCTCCATTAAAACTTGTAGTGAGCTTTGTGAGTGAAGAATGATGAATAAAGAAGACTCTTTTGCTATTATATCTTGTCTTGTTCTTTTATAATTGCTTGTAATTTTAATTTGTTAACTAGTTATTGTTATTTCTTGTTGTTTCTTTCTTTTCTCTTTTCCTTTATCATTAAAACAACCATGATGCTTACGCTTGATC
This sequence comes from Agapanthus africanus, assembly GCA_030015575.1. Classification (NCBI taxonomy): domain Eukaryota; kingdom Viridiplantae; phylum Streptophyta; class Magnoliopsida; order Asparagales; family Amaryllidaceae; genus Agapanthus; species Agapanthus africanus. The sequence goes on from JASDDO010000299.1 coordinate 340,180, forward strand.
CTTGCTAAGGTGAGGTCGCAAATAGCTAGTTGTTCTCTTCTAATCTCTTCTTTCTATCTTCCTCTTTTGTTTTGTTTTCTTTCATTATGATGTGTGAGTAGTTTCATACTTGTTAGGGTAGGATAAGGGAAGTTTGAGAGAAGGAAATCTCTCTCACTCTTTCCTTGCCCAACAAGTTAATTCGACTCCCGTTAATTGAACCACAATCCGCTCCTTACGGCACCCTATCCTACATGATAGCGGTGATTCCGTAGTGAGACCGGTTGTGGTTGAATTAACCGGAGGTTATGGCTAAGAGCCAAGAACGGACGGACAAGTACCAAAAGGAAGAACTTATGCGTTGGAAAGCCTAGCTTATACTCGCAAGTTCCTTCCTAGTCGTACTAATCCCCGTTGTTGCCGATTACCGTAACACCGATATTAAGAGGGGCAACGAAAGATGTGGGAGACTCCTAACTCAAACTAACCTAATTCTAACCCTAACAAGCTCTCTTTACATATCATTTTACCACTTAATTAATCACAACAAAATCTGGAAAACTGGACTTAACTCGTTAAAGCACATAGAAAAAGATTCCCATCACCCTGCGGACGATCCGTACTCAACCGGCTAGCTACAAGCGAAACCGTCTTGATTGCGGTATTTAACTAAAACTTGAACACGCAGAATCTCTAACAATCAAATGGCGCCGTTGCCGGGGAGACGGTAGTTTATTTCCTTGTGTAATTTCGGGTTAACTTGTGAATATAAATATAACCAAAACAAAAAAAAATACACATTGTAAAAAAAAATCATTTTGTTATTTTTGATTAGTTTTTGTGCAAGTGTGAAGGAAAATACAAAGTTCGAGTTCAGTGCACAAGACGTGGAATATACGAAGTCAAGTTCAGTGCCAAAGACGTGGGAAGATAGACCCATATTTTCACGGCTACACCGCGACGGATCAGAAACTACGCCAACGGTCTACTGAAAAATCTGGAGCAGCTACAGTGAGTAAATAAAAATTCAGGACATCCAGACAAGCAGAGGAGACCCAGACTAGCACCTGTACCAAACCTGAAGGCCCAACCCCCTGTTCCTGCCGCGGAACCGCGGCATAAGTAGGTCTAGGCCGCGGAACCGCGGCCACTTGGTGGATTCAGTGCACAAAATTTTCTGTAAGTCCTCCTTTTTTCTCTCCCACTCCTCTGGACTCCAATAAATTGTGTTTTCTGCAGCATTCTTTGCGCAAACTCTCTTCCCCCTTTCAATAAACTGTTCTTGTGCAGGATTCTTTGCGCCGCGCTAAAAATAAAAATTGTTTGCAGTTGATTTGTTACCGCTTTGCATTCTTTAATACGGACTTAAGGGGCTTGAAACCAATTCAGATTGGGTGGGGATTTCATCACCCTTCCTAGGACCCCAAAAATCACAAAAGCATATGCATTGTCCATTGTAATTAAAAAATACTAGACTTCAGCCCTAAGGACTTCGCGCTCATTAGGAGAAGTTAAACCGTGTTTAGAACCTCGCTTAACGGTATATTGTTTACGGGGTGTCTAGGAAAGTGTTAACGGCGCAACCGCCAAAAGAGAAAGCGTTATTTAATTAAGGAACTTCGCGAAAGCGTTGGAAAACCTCCCCTTATCTCTGCACTTACCTGGCCTCGTGATCAGTGTATTTTTAAGCCCGTTTCTCGACACAGTTTTGCTTCGACAATCAAGTTCTGAAGCAGGTCTAGCAGACCTAGGAGACCCTAGATCTAGGTGTGATTGTGCATATCTTGTTTGTGATTGCTTAAAGCCGTAAGTCCGTACATATTTCTGTAAAGCTCTTTCTAAAAAAAAAAAAGGAAAAAATCAAAAACTTTTATAAAAACTTGCCCTTTGTCGCCAAAATCCATTTTCACCTACCGCCTATCGCCTTTCTCCATTGACGTTTTCTTTCCCTCACCTTCTCCGCTTTGACTATACTAAACTCGTTTAGTGTATGTCCGCTTGGACTCGGGACACTAGCGCCCGTCTAGTCCGTGTTACGTTAGTCGCTACCGACTACGCGATCGACTCAGACGTCGATACTCCGTCCACTCCTCTTTCACCCCTTCCTTTGCCGGCCAACTCCGACGTTGACCGGAATTCTGTTCATACATCTTCACCTTCACCTTCACCAACCTCTTCTTCCGCGATGTCAGGATTTAATCCGAACATCTCTTTGACTACCCCTGGATTGGCTCCACCTCCTACGGAGACCAATATCCCACCACCACCGCCTGTTGTAGCGCCGCAGCGAATCGCGCTCCAGGACCGTTTCTATCCCACCCGTTCTGCACTTCCCACCTGCCTTTCTCTTCCACCGGCCAATGGGGATAATTTTGAAATTAATCCCCACTTCATCAACATGCTTCCACGATTTCATGGGCTTGAATCTGAAGATGCCTATATCTTCATCAACAAATTTCAAAACGTCTGTGCCATGATGAAAACCACCCAGCTGTCGGACGATGCTATACGTCTACGGGTCATTCCGTTCATTCTATGCGATCTTACTGAAAAATGGCTGTATAGCACCGCTTCCCACTCCATAACCAGTTGGGACGAGTTTGTTAAAGCGTTTCTCGAAAAGTTCTATCCAAATCATAAAACCGCAAGGATTCGAAATGAAATCAACCAATTCTCTCAGCTTCCTTCTGAACCCTTCTGGAAGTGCTTTGACCGATACAAAGACCTTCTTGTTCAGTGTCCTCACCACGGTATAGAGAAATGGCAACTTTGCCAAACCTTATACGAGGGACTGAACCCAGCAACGAAGCAGTTGTTGGAAACCATCTGTCAGGGCCACTTCCTATCGAAATCTGACGAGAAAGCGTGGCAGTTCTTTGACGACCTTGCGGAGCAAACGCTACAATGGGAGAGCACCAGACCAACTTCTTCTTTTTCTACCTCCACTTCTACCGGTCAGTCTAGGGTAGGAATTCACCAACTTGATGTCTCTATTGCGATGAAAGCTGAAATGGCTGCAATAACAAGAAAGCTTGAAGCGATAGAGAGCAAATTTTCTTCTCCTGCTCCTGCCCCTGTTCTCCCCCTTCGTACCATTTGCGCTTGTTGTTCCGATCCTTCTCACTTGACCGAAGAGTATCCTTACAATCCACCCTCGCAAGGACAGGATCAGGTTAATGCTGCATTCCAGCAAAGACCGAGGAATGATCCATACTCTTCCACCTACAATCCCGGTTGGAGGAACCACCCCAATTTCGCCTGGAATCAGAATCAGAATCAATTCCAAGGCAACAATTTCCAAAGGCCCCCTCCGCCGCAACAACAAGCGCAACAACAAACTCAACATCAATTTCAGCAGCCCTTCCAACCCCAACCTTTTCAAAATCAGACGAACAACTTTGCACCCAACAATTCTTTTCCACCAAACAACTTTGTTCCGTCAAACAACGATAAGGTTTCCTCGCTCGAACGAAGTCTGGAGGCGTTCGTTAAACAATCGACTCAATCCACCGCAAACATCCAGTCTTCCATTCAGTCCTTAGTGCAACACACTGCCGCTCACAGGCAAAGCATCAAGACCATCGAGACCCAGATTGCACAACTGAATGCGGCCTTAAGCGAGCGAGAGAAGGGGAAGCTTCCGTCCCAGCCACTCCTAAATCCCGGTCACCCACATAATGCACATGTTGCTCTTGAACAACAGAACCATAATGTGAGTGCCGTGACCACATTGAGATCGGGAAGGATGCTGCAAAACAACATTGGCAAACGGATCAACGATGACACCCCGGCCGCTTCTTCTTCTTCTTCTTCTTCCTCCCCTGCTTCTTCGTCTTCTGAGCCTATTCTCCGTTCTTCACAAGGCTCTCCTTTCTCTTCTTATGCTTTGAATGGACCCACTTCTCACTCCACGAAAACATCCGTTCCGGGATCCGTTCCTACTCCACAATCTCCTCCACAAGTATTAGACTCAACCAATTTTAAAAATGTCCCATTTCCAAACCGGTTGAGGTCTAATAAACAAAATCCTCAAATGGAGAAGATTCTGGAGTTATTTAAGCAAGTTAACATTAACATTCCTCTTTTAGATGCTGTCCAACAAGTCCCGTCCTACGCGAAAATCTTAAAGGACTTATGCACGAAAAAGAGGAAGTCTCAGGTACCCAAGAAAGTTTTCTTGGCTAGTGCTGTGAGTGATGCCCTTACCCAATCTTTACCACAAAAACGGAAGGACCCTGGCTGTCCTACGATTTCCATTACTATTGGGGATAAGAACATCAACCGCGCACTATTAGATCTTGGTGCCAGTGTTAACCTGCTTCCGTATTCAGTATACGAGCAATTAGGCGTTGGAGAGCTGAAACCCACGCACTGCACTCTCCAAATGGCCGACCGATCGATCACCCATCCTAGGGGTGAGCTAGAGGATGTGTTAATAAAAGTCGGGGACTTCATATTCCCCGTTGACTTCATTGTATTAGACACACAGCCTGTAGCTAACCCCCGGAATCAAATTCCGGTGATACTCGGTCGCCCATTTCTTGCAATCTCAAATGCTGTGATCAATTGTCGCAATGGTTCGATGAACCTCTCTTTTGGAAACATGATGATTGAACTCAACATTTTTAGGTTGGGGAATCAGCCCACCGAACCTAATGCTCATATACTGGACGTCTGCTCGATCCAAGAGATCACCCTAGAAGAATGTGAATTCGAGGAGTTTCTGTTCGAACACGATAATCTTGACGCCACTAGTGTGTTCCTCCTCGAACCTGCTGCTGTTTCTGCGCCCGACGACGACTACGAGTGTTTTACGTTCTCGAACGATCTTAACCGCACACAACCCGAGTTTGAATCTTTCGAATTTCCGGATGAGTTACCTGAACCATCCGACTCGGTCGCTTACACTCGTTTTGAACCTTTGCTGGAGTCCTTTGAGTTCAAGACCTTTGCACCAATCTTGCCTTCCATCGTTTCACCTCCAACGCTCGAACTCAAGCCTTTGCCGTCTCACCTTAAGTATGCTTACTTAGGTGAGAACGAGACCCTCCCTGTCATCATTTCGGCTTCTCTAGCTCCCGAGCAAGAGAAAGCCCTTCTCGCGGTCTTGCACAGCAACAGGCAAGCTTTTGGCTGGTCCATGGCGGACATCAAGGGGATTAGTCCCCTGATCGTTGAGCATCAAATTCATCTGATGGATGATGCCAAACCAGCCCGGGATCCATAAAGACGTCTCAATCCAGTCATGAAAGAGGCTGTGAAGAAGGAGATTGTAAAATGTCTAGATAGTGGTATCATTTACCCTATCTCTGATAGCCAGTGGATTAGCCCCATCCACGTTGTCCCCAAGAAGTCGGGCATCACGGTCATCACTAACGAGGCGAACGAGTTAATCCCTACTCGCACCCAAACTGGGTGGCGAGTGTGCATTGATTACAGAAAACTCAACGCCGCAAAGCGGAAAGACCACTTTCCGCTACCTTTCATTGACCAGATGCTTGAACGATTGGCCGGACACGAGTACTACTGCTTTCTTGATGGCTACTCCGGCTATAATCAAATTCCCATCGCCGAAAAAGACCAGGACAAGACCACTTTCACTTGTCCTTTCGGCACGTTTGCATATCGTCGCATGCCCTTTGGGTTATGCAATGCGCCCGCTACCTTCCAGCGGTGTATGATGGGAATTTTCTCAGACATGGTGGAAAAATTTCTGGAGATTTTCATGGATGACTTCTCCATCTTCGGCGATTCCTTCAACGAGTGTTTGCTGCATCTTGACGCTGTCCTTACCCGATGTAAGGACAAGAATCTCACTTTGAATTGGGAGAAATGCCACTTCATGGTACGCGAAGGTATTGTCTTAGGACATATCATCTCGCAAAATGGCATAGAGGTTGACAAAGCAAAGATTGAGGTCATTTCCAATCTACCTCCTCCCCGATGCGTCAGAGATATCCGAGCCTTCCTTGGCCATGCCGGTTTCTATAGACGGTTCATCAAGGACTTTAGCAAGATTGCTAGGCCCTTGACTCTTTTGCTGGCCAAGGACACGCCATTCGACTTCAACTCGAGCTGTGTGACTGCATTCGAGTCATTGAAAAGCTCACTCACTTCTGCTCCCGTTCTTTCTTCACCTGACTGGACGCACCCATTTGAGATTATGTGCGATGCATCCGACTTTGCCATTGGTGCTGTCCTTGGACAACACATCAACAAAATGCTGCACGTAATCTATTATGCGAGCCGAACCCTGAACGACGCCCAACTCAATTATACAACAACTGAGAAGGAATTCTTAGCTGTTGTATTTGCTTTAGAAAAGTTCAGTCCCTACCTCATCGGCTCTCCAGTCATTGTTTACACCGACCATTCTGCTCTGCGCCATCATTTTGCGAAGAAAGATGAAAAATCTCGGTTAATCCGTTGGATTCTCTTGCTTCAAGAGTTTGACCTTGTCATTAAGGACAAACGAGGATGTGAAAACGTGGTTGCCGACCATCTCTCACGACTTCCTTCTTCGCCTTCGCTTCCAATTCCGATCAACGACGTTTTCCCGGATGAACAACTCTTGACAGTATCTTGCGAACCCTGGTTCGCAGATATTGTGAACTATTTGGCCACAGGATTACTACCGACTGAATGGTCAAGTCAGGACAGACTTCGCTTCTTATCCCAAGTAAAACACTTTTACTGGGACGAACCCTATCTGTTCAAGTACTGTCCCGACCAGATTATTCGTCGGTGTGTCCCTGACGAGGAATTCAAGAGTGTGCTGTCATTTTGCCACGATCAAGCGTGTGGCGGGCATTTTGGCCCCAGAAAGACAGCTGAGAAGATCTTGCAATGTGGTTTCTACTGGCCACAACTCTTCAAAGACGCTCACGACTATTGCAAGACTTGCTCCCGGTGCCAACACATGGGCCGGATATCCCGGAGGAACGAGATGCCGCTCCAACCGATCTTGGTTGTGGAGATTTTCGACGTTTGGGGGATAGATTTCATGGGGCCGTTTCCCAACTCTTTTGGGAACTTGTACATCCTTCTCGCTGTTGATTACGTCTCTAAATGGGTCGAGGCTGTGCCCAGCCGGACTAACGATAACAAGGTTGTCGTTAGGTTCCTTAAAGAAAACATTTTCTCCCGGTTTGGGCACCCCCGAGCGATCATTAGCGACAATAGAAGTCATTTCTGCAACAAGACTTTCGAGGCCTTGATGCGGAAATACTCCATTAATCATAAGCTCTCTACGCCCTACCACCCCCAAACCTGCGGGCAGGCCGAAGTTTCAAATCGGCAAATCAAGCAGATACTGGAGAAGACGGTTTCCAAGAACCGTAAGGATTGGTCGCTGAAACTCACTGATGCCCTTTGGGCATTTCGCACCGCTTATAAGACCGACCTTGGCATGTCTCCCTATCGGCTTGTGTACGGAAAAGCCTGCCACCTACCTGTCGAAATAGAGCATCGCGCATTTTGGGCGATAAAGGAGCTGAATCTGTCTCTCGAGGATGCGGGCAGCCATCGGAAGCTGCAGTTGAACGAACTGAGCGAGCTTAGGGATGAGGCTTACGATAACGCGGTTGTCGTTAAGAATCGAACGAAGGTATTTCACGATAAATACCTTTTGCGCAAAACCTTCGTACCTGGTCAGCAGGTATTGCTTTACGACACCCGACTTTATTTCCATCCAGGAAAGCTCAGATCTCGCTGGAAAGGGCCGTATTTTGTGCGGAATGTGTATCCGCATGGCGTTGTGGATTTGGAAAATCTAAAGGACGGTTCATTTTTCAAAGTGAACGGACACCGACTTAAACCGTGCCTTAGCGCCGAACCAACAGAGGAGCTCCTGTTCTTACAGGAGCCGGTTTACCCTGCATGATCTTCCTCTGCCTACCTCCAAACTTCGGTTATCCAGCCAAGAACAAGTGGACACTGTTCCAAATAAGTTTGGGGGTATGTATATACCATTTTGTATATTTTTGTGGATATTCTTTTTCTTTTTCTTTTCTTTAAAAACAAAAACAAATAAAAATTTATGTATCGCTAACCGACAATTTTGACCCTTCAAATGATCTCTTCATGCAATGATAGTGAGGACACTGTCCAGTTTAAGTTTGGGGGTACGCTCGGTACGCATTTCTTACCTTCGCATTCATATGTATATTTTGCATCTGCATATTTAAATCCATAAAATCCATAAAAATCTGAAAATTTTCTAAAACCATAAAAACTTTTCTGTCAAGTTAGCTAGTGGGAGAACTCTGATTCAACATTTCGACGGTTTTGTTTGATAAAATAAGAATAACTAAATCTTATGTTTAGATTTTGAAAACCTGAAAGATAACTCTCCTTTGAAGTTAACTATAGCTGATATACGTCTTTACATCACACTACACGTGTCATGAGTTTTTGGGAATTAGATGACAAGTCTTTTATGTTTAAAAACTTTTAAACAGATAAATGATTTTCTGAGAATCAAATAGGTTTGTTCTGAAATAAGTAATGTCAAGAATAGTTTATGAAGTAAAGCGAATATGAAGGAATGTTATTGATGCCGTAATTGGAACTAAGTCTGAAAAATAACCCATCTGAAACTTGATTGGAATGATTACACACCGAACCCACTAAACACGTCTTTTATCCAAAAAAATAATTGAACTTCCGGTTATATCTCCGTTCGTATTGAATCATCATGATTTTCACGCCAAACTGTCTTTTGTTTTTGGACCTAGGTAACTTGAGTAATTAAGTCCGCTGGGGTGTTTCTACACCTAATGCCCTAAAACCAACTGGTTTGGGTGTATTGGCCCAAAGCTCGCTAAGAAGCCTAGAAAGTCCAGATTAAAACAAAGTCAAGCAAGTGTTCTTTCCGAGTTAAAATTCCTAACGGTTCTTTGTGTGAAAATAATCTTGATAAAAGACAGGCTTTTATAAAAAAAAATTTAACGAAGATATGAAGGTTTTATTCTATGATAAAGACTATTGCACGTTCACAGAGGTGTGTATGAAATGAAAACAAGAAAAAGGTGGAGTGAAGAATAAGACCTAGTTTCCTGTTAGGGAAGATAGAAATTCTGAAGTTGAAACTTTACTGAAAAACGAAACTTGAAAAATTCTTAACTCTTTATAAAACTTATGTGATCCTTTTAAAATTGTTATCTGGGCTTTATTGTGCGACATGATGACTCTAATCGATCCTTCTGGAACTTAACGACACTATTTGCACTGCACGTAAAGACATATAAAATCTGTAGTTAAATAAGAAGCGAGGTGTGAAAAATAAAGGTTCGATAGTCTAGACTTAGGATAATAGAATTGTTATTTTCTGAAACAAAACTTTAGGATTTGAATCTTAGTTACTTTACAAAACCAACTTGACCGGATTTTGTGGGTAGTATCCGCTGAAAACCCTCAGGAGACAACACTCCTCCTACTAGGGACACCTAGAGGTTTAACGGCTTGTTGCACAGGCTCAGTGCAATAGCGTTCCCTGCGAAAGTGAGGTTAGGAAATTTTTTGTGAATAAATTGGTTTTGCTCGGGACGAGCAAATGATAAGTTTGGGGGTATTTGTTCATATCAGTTTTTTTGCATTTTCATACCGCTCAATTTTTATCACATTGCATATCGGTAGATACTCTTGAGCCGTGTTTGCTAGTCAATTGCAGGATACAGGTTATCGGTTCTAAAAACGGTGAAATTCATGGAAAACACGACAAAATCCGGGTTCCTGCCAACCACTGAGAAAACACGGTCTCCGCTCTTCATCCGTATGTTGCCAGATACCAGTTTAAGAGACAAAATGTCAAATCAATGTCGTTTTCATGCACAAGGCTCAATGGCAGCACAAGATTCAAGAAATCTACGCGGAGCTCGAGGAAATCATGACAAAAAGTCCACATCAAATCACCTTTCCCTCAACAGAAATTCTGGAAAAATCGTGAAGCAATTCTGAGAAAAATCATGTACCAGAATAATGGGCACAGCAAACCAGGAAACCCTACAAAAATTGGCCACCTAACTCTACTAAAGGGCCGCGGATCCGCGGCATAAGCTGGCTTAGGCCGCGGATCCGCGGCCGTATAGTGGCGGCAGTTGACCAATTTTTGAGGGTAATTTGGTCTTTTCATTTGTAGTCTGGTGGTTGCCCTAGGTTTTCATTTTTCAGCCTATAAATACCCCAGAACTTTGTGAAGGAAAGGATCCATAATCTTGTATTTTCTTTTCTAGGTTTAGTTGTGTTTCTTCTTCCTCTTCTCATCTCTTCTCCATTAAAACTTGTAGTGAGCTTTGTGAGTGAAGAATGATGAATAAAGAAGACTCTTTTGCTATTATATCTTGTCTTGTTCTTTTATAATTGCTTGTAATTTTAATTTGTTAACTAGTTGTTGTTATTTCTTTCTTTTCTCTTTTCCTTTATCATTAAAACAACCATGATGCTTACGCTTGATCCTTGCTAAGGTGATGTCGCAAATAGCTAGTTGTTCTCTTCTAATCTCTTCTTTCTATCTTCCTCTTTTGTTTTGTTTTATTTCATTATGATGTGTGAGTAGTTTCATACTTGTTAGGGTAGGATAAGGGAAGTTTGAGAGAAGGAAATCTCTCTCACTCTTTCCTTGCCCAACAACTTAATTTGACTCCCGTTAATTGAACCACAATCCGCTCCTTACGGCACCCTATCCTACATGATAGCGGTGATTCCGTAGTGAGACCGGTTGTGGTTGAATTAACCGGAGGTTATGGCTAAGAGCCAAGAACGAACGGACAAGCACCAAAAGGAAGAACTTATGCATTGGAAAGCCTAGCTTATACTCGCAAGTTCCTTCCTAGTCGTGCTAATCCCCGTTGTTGCTGATTACCGTAACACCGATATTAAGAGGGGCAACGAAAGATGTGGGAGACTCTTAACTCAAACTAACATAATCCTAACCCTAACAAGCTCTCTTTACATATCATTTTACCACTTAATTAATCACAACAAAATCTGGAAAACTGGACTTAACTCGTTAAAGCACATAGAAAAAGATTCCCATCTCCCTGCGGACGACCCGTACTCAACCGGCTAGCTACAAGCGAAACTGTCTTGATTGCGGTATTTAACTAAAACTTGAACACGCAGAATCTCTAACAATCATTACCCGCCCGGATATACGATCCCTAAGTTCCACGTATATAAAGGGACGGGGAATCCACACCAGCATGTCGCTCAATTCAGGGCCTTATGCGGCAACACTGGAGGCGACGACAAACTGCTGCTTCGCCAATTTGTTGGCAGCTTAGCAGAAACAGCCTTTGAATGGTATTCGGAGCTACCTAACGACTCTGTCAAAACATTTGCGGAGATGGAGCTACTGTTTACACAAAGATTCACGAGTGCTAGCGGACGCACCCCGATCACGGTATTGATCAACGCCAGGGTAAGGCCAGGCGAAACATGGGTCCAGTATGCGATACGGTGGCGTAATCTATGGTCAAAGTGCGATCAGCGCATTGAAGAAGCTCCTGCCGTGGGCATGTTCGTAGGTACTCTCGACCCTCAAGCAACCATATCCCAATTCATGATGTTCTTCAAGCCGACCACTTTTCAAGCCTTGATTGACAAGCTGGCCCAAATGGACCAGATGGGTCATAGACCATCTCCTTCAAAGACAGAGCCTTGGAATGAAAAGGGCAAAGGGAAAGCAACCTTCGTTGCCAATACTCGACAACGGCCGAGCAACTTAAAGCCGGTTGTTTGCCAAAACAACATGCGTCCACGCCCATCCTTCGAGGAAAGACTGGGACGTCCTTACTCGTTTCCCCAAGATAAAACGAGGAAACTGTTTGAGCTGGCAGTGCGCGACGCATTCATCAATCTGCCGAGTCTGAAACGTCCGCTACAGCCAGGTGATGTCAACGATCCTAATTACTGCCCCTACCATCGAGCAGTAAGTCGTCCGATCAAAGATTACTTCGTCTTCAAAAACTGGGTTGAAGACCAATACCAACAAGGCAAACTCACGCTGTCCGAAAACTGGAAGGTGAGCCCGCCACAACCACATGCTCCGAAAAAGATGGACACGCCGGGGGCATCATGCTCATTCATAGAGAAAGCCCAACGGACCACTATGTCCTAAAACTGGATAATAGACCGAAACGTCGTTAAACTAACAATGGACCACTATGTCCTAAAACTGGATATAGACCGAAACGTCGTTAAACTAACAATAGACCGTAATGTCCTAAAATTTGAAAATGACCGAAACGTCTTTAAACTACTACCGCAGCATCCTCAGGCTGACGTGATAAAAAATATAAAAAATAAAAAATAAAAAAAAATAAAAACGGTATGTCCATAAGCAAAATGGGCACGGATGAAAACCCGAAAGGCCTCCGTGAGTAAAAACAGCAGAGCTACTAGCGAGTCTTGTGAAAACCTGAAAGGGCGCAACCTCGTTAAAAAAAGGGAATAAAAAAAATAAAATAAAAAACGGTATGTCCAGAAGCAAAATGGGCACGGATGAAAACCCGAAAGAGCTCCGTGAGTAAAAACAGCAGGGCTACCGGCGAGTGTTTGTGAAAACCCGAAAGGGCGCAACCTCGTTAAAAGACACTTAAAGGGTCCTCTCGACCTTGTAAGGAGAAACCACCTGCGTGAGATCCTTACGACTCACAAGGGAACAATAAACTTAGGGATCCTCATGATTCCTAAGGAGAAATTACACTTGCGAGATCCTCACGACTCGTAAGGAGAACTCTCTTATGGGACCCTCACGGCTCATAAGATTTGAAAGTCTTAAGTTACAGAGACCTGAACCTGTTCTTAAGCAACCTCCACAACCTCCGATATTGCCTTACAAGTGGTTCAATATTGACCCTTGTATACAATCTACGGGCACAAATAAACGTTTTCCCGACAGAGTCCCACCACTGACGAGGGATATCTTCATATGGCGAACGACACTTGTAAGTCCTCTCGATTTATAAGGAGAAAACACTCTTGTAAGATCCTTACGACTTATAAGAGAACACACACTTAGGAATCCTCACGATTCCTAAGGAGAAAATGCACCTACGAGATCCTCACGACTCGTAGGGAGAAGTATCTTTATGAGACCCTTATGGCTCATGAAGTCAAAAGCCTTAGTCGATGGGATCCTAACCCTGTTTGCTAAGCCACCTTTGTTCGACATCGACAACGGCAAATGATGATTCGCTCCTGGCAATATCCCAGTTGTAGCGATGCTGATGCCTAAACCGGTATCAAATTCCAAGCCCTTTCATGGCAAATGATGATTCTCTCCTGGCAATATTCCAGTCGTAGCAATGTTAATGCTAAGATTGGCATCAGATTCCAAGTTACACACTCGCGATAAAAAAACCAGCGAGCCAAAAATGCATATGAAATAGCTGAAATGATGGGGCAACTTGCAACGAAATCAGCAAGTAAAAATGTATGCATACAAAAAACAGCCGAAATGATTGGGTAACTCGCAATAAAAAGCAGCGAGTAAAAAGAAAAATAGCCGAAATGATTGGGCACCGCGAAAAATAGCCGAAATGATTGGGCAATCGTGATCTTCGCGATATAAGAAGCTGAAATGATAGAGCATCGCGGAATGAATAAAAAAATGATGAAAGAATTAAACTTTTTGCCCTACAAGTGAGATCACATCGATCCCTGTATACAATCCAGAGGCACAAACAAAGAGAGAACCATACCTTCCTAACAGGCTCCATCAGAAAGCGAAGCCAAATCTCGACGGTTCATAGACAACCTAGAGACGGCCTCGACATTTGTCGCAATATTGCAGACATAATGTCAACAAACGAAGCAAAAGAAGATCCTTCGCTTCAAGGTCTCGACGTCAATATCGACAACTTAGAGATCACCAACGGCGTTTCTCCTCACTCTAACCAGATGCAGAAGTGATGTCAACAACCGACCTCAGAGTCGCAACAAAATGGAGCCATGGCAAAGTCCCTAGTTCCAAATCTCAATGGCCACATCTACAGCCTGGAGACCAATAACGGTGTGCCTCCTCATTCCAGCAGGACGCAGATGCTACACCATCAAACGGAACCACGGCATAGTCCCAAGTTCCAAATCTTAGCGGAAATATCTACAGCCTAAGAATCAGCAACGGCATTCCTTTGCAGTCCAGCAGGATGCAGATGCAACGTCAACAAGAGACCCCATGGTCGAAACAATGCGGAGTGATGGCAAAATCCCAACTCCACCTCGGCATTTGTCTCGTTACAGCAGACGCAATGTCAACAACGGCGTTCCTTCGCAGTCCAGCAGGATGCAGATGCAACGTCAACAAAAGACCTCATGGTCGAAACAAAGCGGAGCGACGGCAAAATCCCAGCTCCACCTCAGCATTCGTCTCGATACAGCAGACGCAGTGCGAGCAAATGAAGCGAAGGCCAAATTCCTAGCTTCAGGGACTTGACGGTAACTCATATAAAACCTGAAAGACTATCGGAGATCATCCCGCATCAGCGCGGAGTGGTCACCACCTCGACTTTCGTTTCGATACAGCAGACGAGATGTCACCCCAGCATTCTTCCCCCAGCAGGATTCAGACGCGCCAAAGCAAATGAAGCAAAAGGCCAAATTCCTAGCTTCAGGGTCTTGACGGCAAGTCATATAAAGCCTGAAAGACAATCGGAGATTATCTCGCACCAGCGCGGAGTTGTCACCACCTCGACGATCGTCTCGATACAGCAGATGAAATGTCACCCCAGCGTTCTTCTCCCAGCAGGATTCAGACGCGCCAAAGCAAATGAAGCAAAATGCCAAATTCCTAGCTTCAGGGTCTTGACGACAAGTCATATAAAGACTGAAAGACAATCGGAGATCATCTCGCACCGGCGCGGAGTGATCACCACCACGACATTCGTCTCGATACAGCAGACACGATGCCAGCAAACGAAGCGAAGGCCAAATTCCTACCTTCAGGGTCTTGACGGCAAGTCATATAAAGCCTGAAAGACAATCGGAGATCATCTCGCACCAGCGCGGAGTGATCACCACTGCGACATTCGACTCTATACAGCAGACGCGATGCCAGCAAACGAAGCGAAGGCCAAATTCCTAGCTTCAGGGTCTTAACGGCAAGTCATATAAAGCCTGGAAGACAATCGGAGATTATCTCGCACCAGTGAGGAGTGGTCACCACCTCGACATTCGTCTCGACACAGCAAACGCAACATCACCAGAAGGAGTCACGGCAAAATCCCTGGTTCTAAACCTCGACGGTTCACTAGCAACCTAGAGACAACCGCGACATTCGTCTCGATACAGCAGATGCGATGCCAGCAAACGAAGCGAAGGCCAAATTCCTAGCTTCAGGGTCTTAACGGCAAGTCATATAAAGCCTGAAAGACAATCAGAGATTATCTCACACCAGTGCAGAGTGGTCACCACCTCGACGTTCGTCTCGACACAGCAGACACAACATCACCAAAAGGAGCCACGGCAAAATCCCTAGTTCCAAACCTCGACGATTCACCAGCAACCTAGAGACAACCACGACATTCATCACGATACAGCAGACGCGATGCCAGCAAACGAAGCGAAGGCCAAATTCCTAGCTTCAGGGTCTTAACGGCAAGCCATATAAAGCCTGAAAGACTATCAGAGATCATCCCACACCAGTGTGGAGTAGTTATGACTCATCGGGGCTCTCCAAAATGAGCCTAACCTCAAGTAAAAAGCGGCATAGCAAAATTCCTAACTCTTGCTCTTCCGACGGTCAAACTGCCTAAGAGGATTGCTTGAAGACGTCTTGTCCATCTGCAGAAGGGATCGGAAACACGACAATTGCAAGGCTACTCGAACAGCAAAACTGCCTTTCGAGGAATACATCAGCCGATGCGGCAGTACGACGGACAAAACCCTAAGTACCACAGACCCTAACGGACCTCTGTCGTAAAGAGCAGAGGTTAACTGTGACGTTAGGATATTCTTGCGAGAAATGCTCGATTTGTCTCGACTCGTGAGGAAATTAGTGTCTTTGCGAGAAATGCTCGATTCGTCTCGACTCGTAAGGAAAAGCCTTAGGCAGCGGGGATTAAAAAACCTGTTTCTTAAGCACTGGGACCCTGCAAGTCGATCCAAAATGGTCTCTTACATACTATCCACGGGTCACACTCTCCAAAGTCGAATCTCGACAAAGACGGAAACAACCGCTTACGGGTCCTCTCGACTCGTAAGAGGGAAAAATTCTCTTATAAGATCCTTACGACTTATAAGAGAAAACACACTTAGGAGTCCTCACGACCCCAAAGGAGAAA
Source organism: Agapanthus africanus (assembly GCA_030015575.1). Classification (NCBI taxonomy): domain Eukaryota; kingdom Viridiplantae; phylum Streptophyta; class Magnoliopsida; order Asparagales; family Amaryllidaceae; genus Agapanthus; species Agapanthus africanus. The sequence goes on from JASDDO010000299.1 coordinate 356,442, forward strand.
ATACACCTATGAGATCCTCTCGATCCGTAGGGAGAAAAGTCTTTGTGAGACCCTCACGGCTCATAAAGTTGAAAAGTCTTAGGCTACAAGGACCCTAAACTTGTCTCCTAAGCCCTCAATTCCATGGCTACTCATAACTTTGCACTATTTCACCCACGTATATACTTACGTGGGCAAAGTAGTGGGGGGCATTTGTTCCCGCCAAAAATTTCTGCGCAGAAGAGTCCAAGGTATCAAATGGCAGCGATACGCTTAAGGAAATGCGAACCAGTATCTTCCGACCTATATTTTGATAAACTCCCAAATGAGGAACTATTAAATTCTGATGGTATTGGAAGCATCTCGAAAAACCCTTCGATTTGATATATTATGGGCTTCATAATTCATCCGGGATCAAAAGTTATGAGCAAATATGCTATGCACTGTTCCCTGATTAAAAATCAGGAATTACCTTAATGAGTTATCACGTGCTCACACGTGACCAATTGTCACGTATTGACACGTGATAGTTAAAAAAAAAATAAAAAACAAACGGCTGAAGAAGGACCCAATTGGGGGTCACGTGCTCACACGTTACCAATGGTCACGTGTTGACACGTGATAGTTAAAACAGAAATAAAAACAAATGGCTAAAGGAAATACCTCAATGAGGTATCACGTGCTCACACGTGACCAATGGTCATATGTTAACACGTGATGGTTAAAACTGAAGCGTAAATAAACGCTGAGAAAAGGACTCAATTGGGGGTCACGTGCTCACACGTGACCAAGGGTCACGTGTCAGCACGTGATTGGCTCCGAAAGCCTCACAGTTAATAGAATTAAAATTCTAAAAGCTTCTAAATCTTTCCAAATGGAAAAGGATTATGGGGACCGTTGGATTAAAGATCCAAGGGTGATTAAAAATAACCAATTTATGAAAAAATCTTGGACAAGGAAAGATTTCCCCTAAATCTCACCGAAAATAACAAACAGAATATCTTTGGATTTAAAATCCAACGGTGAATAAAATTCACTGAATGATCTAAAGGATCATATTAATGATGAAAACAAATCAAATCTTTCAATGAGAGATTTGCTAAACAAATTGATTCTTTTCCTTCTCCTATAAATAGGAGCTAAGAAGAGAAGAGAAGGGATCTACTTTTTTTTGGGAGAGATAACAACAATAGAGAGAGAAAAGAAAGGAGAATTTAATTCTCAACAAAGAAAACCCTAGGTGAGAAAGGGAAAATGGATCAGAACTTCAATAAAGAGAATTTAATTCTCAATCCAAGAGTTTAACTCTTATACAAAAATAGAACTTAGTTCTTCTTCTGGTTGAAGATCTGCACAGAGCACATCTCCCCATAAGTTGAGAATTTAATTCTCATCGGGTCGAGATCCTGCCATGCAGATCCTAAACTTAGAAGGGGAATTGAGTTTTTAGAATTTAATTCTCCTAAAACAAAACGAGGGTTTTAATTCTCCTAAAACAGAACTAGGGTTTAACCCTAATTGAGAATTTAATTCTCTCAGATCAACAGGAATTTAATTCCTCCTAAAATGAAACTAGGGTTTACCCTATATAAGAATTTAATTCTTTTACATATTTAGGAATTTAATTCCTTTAAAAAGAAATTAGGGTTTTACCCTAAATAAGAATTTAATTCTTAATCTTACAGAGAATTAAATTTTCAAAATAAAATGAAGAGATTTAAAAGATCTCCATGCATGCAAAAGACCAAGGTCACGTGTCCCCACGTGACCCCTGAGGAGATCCCCAGAAATGATAAGGAGGAAAGCTTTGAGGCAATGCCACACGTGCTCCTACGTGACCTACAAAACACAGAAAGAAAAGGCAAAGGAAATATGAGCTTTGGGCGCTCTCACGTGTCCCCACGTGACCCCTTAGCGAGTGCTTTAATGATCAGTGCATAAATCTCCATCACGTGTCAACACGTGATGCTCAAAAGATGAAGAAGTGTTTAACACTTAATTGCAGAATGAAGAAAAGGGATCTGGTCCCACCTTTGGGCGCTCTCACGTGTCCACACGTGACCCCTCTTTCTTTAGTGTTTAACACTAATTTGGGGATTATATTTCCAGTGTTTAACACTAATTGTTTCTAATGTTTAACACTAAATTGAAGATTATATTTCCAGTGTTTAACACTGATTGTCTTTTAGTGTTTAACACTAATTTGAGAGTTTTATCTCCAGTGTTTAACACTGTTGTTCTTTAGTGTTTAGCACTACTTTTAGCCAAATTGGCTAATTTTCTAGAGGCAAAAATCCCTCCTCCAAATGAATCTCAAAACTGAGAAAATCAAAGATGAAAATGTTTAGCATTGCTAAATAATGTGGGTTTGAACCCAGACAAATGTTTAATGGTACAACAAGAGCCAATATTTCTAACTTAATTGGACTTAGCCCAAATTGGCCATAAGTCCTCAATTCAGACTCAACTGAGCCAATGTGCTCAAAACCTAATTAATTGATCTTAGTTTCCAAATTGGGCTACAGATTACTTAATCTAATTTGCTTAAAGGGTACATATCTGAACTCCTCTGACATCTGTCATTGTAATCCTTCAACGGCCATACATTCAATGGACCACTATGTCCCTAAACTGGAACAATAGAGCCCAAATGCTCTTTTGTCGGATCTAAACGATCCTGTTAAGTTGATCTTAGTCTCAAATTGGACTAACGTATCCTTAACAAACATTTAAGTTGATCTTAGCCTCAAATATGGCTAACGTATCCTTAAACCAAAACCCCAAACCCAAATCTAAGAAAATACGGATTTGGACTAATCCACGTCCTATGGGCGACGACATAAATTAGTCTCCGTATACGATCCATGGACAACCACAAACAAAACAAACACCCACGACACGAAGTGAAATTCTGGAGAAGGAGAAAGTTGTTACCACGATGCGGTAGCGTAATTAACTGCAGGGGCTTGCGCCTGCAGGGAAGAGCATCCCCACAATCAAAAACCCCTCAAGCGAGGGGGAATCTGACGAAGTCTGCTACATCGGCCGCATCCGTTCAAACCTCCGATACACGGTGCCATAAATCAACTTGGCATCTTCGGAGAGGTGGACGGATAGCACCTATTAGCATCTGCCCCGAATCTCACGCAAGACGTCTGTCTTGTGCGTCTTTCGGAGGGGAACAAACCCGACTAGCCAAGTTACATTTAGATGCATATTTAAATTAGTTTGAATTTACTTCTTATGAAACTTGCCGGTCATGTCGCAAAGATAAGATGACCACAGCTCTGTTTATTAGAAACAGAGAAAGAGTTAGTGAACTCTTGGGATTGATCCATGCTGATGTATGAAGGTCCCCTGTCTATACATGCCAAGATTGGTTCTTTGTACTTCATTACATTCTCTGATGATCTCTCAAGATTCAGACATATGTTCCTGTTGAAACACAAGTCCGAAACTTTTGAGATAATCACAGAATATAAGTTAGAAGTAGAGAACCAAAAACGGATATAAGTATTATGTCCTTTGATGAGATCAAGGAGGAGAATGCTTGAGCACGGAATTCCTGGACTATTCTAAAGGAGAATGAGATTCTCTCTCAGCATTACTCCTTCATATACACCACAGCACCTCGGTGTATCGGGGCGGAGCAATCGCACCCTTTTAGATATGGTGCGCTCTATGATGAGTACTACTGAGTTACTATTTTCTTTTGGGAGTTATGCACTTGGGAAGCTGTATACCTATTGAATGTGGATTCAATAGTTTCCAACGAAGCTCAGCCTCTCCGCCGATCTAGTAGGGTTCCTCACCCACCTGAGAGATACTTCGGTTTCTCTATGACAGTGGGAGCGAGGATTGCATCATGAGATGATGACCTAACTAGTTTCGAGCAGGCCATCAGGAGTGGGACTCTGTAAGAATGGATGGATGCTTAGCGATCTGAGATGGAATCCTTATACACCAACAAAGTATGGACTTTGGTTGCTTTATCTGATGGGTTAAATCCCCATCAGGAGCAAGTATATCTTGAGAAGATTACTTGGTGTACATGGAAAAGTTGAGACTTTCAAAGTTATGCTTAAGTCCATCCAGATCCTACTTGCCACAGCTACATACCATGACTACGATATCTGGCGGTTGGGTGTCATGACTGCTTTTCTAAATAATGATTTGTAAGAGAGCGTCTATAAGTACACAGCCAGAGGGCTTCGTAGACAGTGGGAGTAGCGGAAACGTGTGCAAGATGTTTTATGTGATAAAGCAGACATCGCGGAGTTGGAACATCTGTTTTGATGTGGTAGTTAAAGATTTTGACTTCATCAAAACGGTAGATGAACCTTGTATATATAAAAAGGTAGTAGGGAGTATGGTGATGATCCTCGTAGATTACGTGGATGACATACTCTTGATAGGGAAGGAGTTTCCTATGCTACGCTCGGTCAATCTCCGCTTATCACAAGGATTCTCCATATAGGATCAAGATGATACCTCCTAAATCCTGGATTTTGGATCTATGAGATAGATCTAATTGGATGTTAGGATACTCACTAGTTGTAGTGAGATGGTATCAATCGATCCTGGGGAGAATCACTGGAAAAGTTCCAGGGTGATAAGGACGACTGAATGTCAGTCGCAGGCATTGTCTTTTCCCTCAGTGGAGGGACGGTATGTTGGAAGAGTTCCAAGATAGATACCGTGACTTACTAGACGATTAAAGACAAGACACATCGTTACCAAACGGATCGAGAGGATCTCGTAGGTGTATTTTCTCCTTAGGAATTGTGAGGATTCCTAAGTGTGTTTTCTCTTATAAGTCGTAAGGATCCTATAAGAGAATTTTTCCCTCTTACGAGTCGAGAGGACCCGTAAGCGGTTGTTTCCCTCCTTGTCGAGATTCGAGTTTGGAGAGTGAGACCCGTGGATAATATGCAAGAGACCGTTTTGGGCCGACTTGCAGGATCTCAGTGCTTAGGAAATAGGTTTTTTTTTAATCCCCGCTGCCTAAGGCTTTTCTTCACGAGTCGAGACGAATCGAGCAGTTCTCGCAAAGACATCAATTTCCTCACGAGTCGAGACGAACCGAGCATTTCTCGCAAGAATATCCTAACGTCACAGTTAACCTCTGCTTTTTACGACAGAGGTCCGTTAGGGTCTGTGGTACTTAGGGTTTTGTCCGTCGTACCGTCGCATCAGCCGATATATTCCTCGATAGGCAGTCGTGCTGTTCGAGTAGCCCTGCGACTGCCGTGTCTCTGATCCCTTCGGGGGCTGGACAAGACGTCTTCAAGCAATCCTCCTTGGCAGTTTGACCGTCGGAAGAGCAAGCGTTAAGAATTTTTCCATGTCGCTTTTTACTTGAGGTTAGGCTCATTTTGGAGAGCCCCGATGAGTCATAACCACTCCGCGCTGGTGTGGGATGATCTCTGATAGTCTTTCAGGCTTTATGTGAGTTGCCGTCAAGACTCTGAAGCTAAGAATTTGGCCTTCGCTTCGTTTGCTGGCATTGCATCTGCTGTATCGAGACGAATGTCGTGGTTGTCTCTAGGTTGCTGGTGAACTGTCGAGGTTTGGAACTAGGGATTTTGCCGTGGTTCCGCTGTTTGATTGTCGCGTCTGAATCCTGTTGGAGGAAGAACGCTGGGGTGACATCTCATCTGCTGTATCGAGACGAACGTCGAAGTGGTGACCATTCCGCACTGGTGCAAGATGATCTCCGATTGTCTTTCAGGCTTTATATGACTTGCCGTTAAGACCTTGAAGCTAGGAATTTGGCCTTTGCTTCATTTGCTGGCATTGCGTCTGCTGTATCGAGACTAATGTCGCGATTTTCTCTATGTTGTTGGTGAACCGTCGAGATTTGGAATTAGGGACTTTGCCGTGGCTCCGCTGTTTGATGATGTTGCGTCTGCTATGTTGAGACGAACGTCGAGGTGGTGACCACTCCACACTGATGTAAGATGATCTCCGATAGTCCTTCAGGCTTTATATGACTTGCCGTCAAGACCCTGAAGCTAGGAATTTGGCCATTACTTCATTTGCTGGCATTACGTCCTCTATATCGAGACGAATGTCGCGATTGTCTCTAGGTTGTTGGTGAACCGTCGAGATTTGGAACTAGGGAATTTGCCGTGGCTCCGCTGTTTGATTGTCGTGTCTGAATCCTGTTGGAGGAAGAACGCTGAAGTGACATTTCGTCTGTTGTATCGAGACGAACGTCGAGGTGGAGCTGGGATTTTGCCATCACTCCGCTTTACTGACCATGAGGTCTTTTGTTGGCGTTGTATCTGCATCCTGCTGGACTGAGGAGGAACGCCTTTGTTGATTCTTTAGGCTGTAGATATTGCCGTTGAGATTTGGCTTCGCTTTCTGATGGAGCCTGAGGGGGAAGATGTGTTTCCTTCTTTGTTTGTACCCCTGGATTGTATACAGGGATCGATGTGATCTCACCTGTAGAGCTAAAGTTTCATTCATTTTTTTTATTATTATTGTATTTCCGTGATGCTCTATCATTTCAGCTTTTATATCACGAAGGTCGCGATTGCCCAATCATTTCGGCTATTTTTCGCGGTGCCCAATCATTTCGGCTATTTATTTCATTTTCACTCACTGCTTTTTATTGCGAGTTGCCCAATCATTTCGGCTATTTTGCATGCATACATTTTTACTTGCTACTTTTTATTGCAAGTTGCCCCATCATTTCAGCTATTCCGTATGCATGTATGGCTCGCTAATTTTTTTATCGCGAGTGTGGAATTTGGAATCTGACGCCAATCTCAGCATCAGCATCGCTACAACTGGAATATTGCCAGGAGCGAATCATCATTTGCCATGAAAGGGCTTGGAATTTGATACCAGTTTAGGCATCAGCATCGCTACAACTGGGACATTGCCAGGAGCGAATCATCATTTGCCTCTGTCGATGTTGAACAAAGGTGGCTTAGTGAACAGGGTTAGGATCCCGTCGACTAAGTCTTTTGACTTCATGTGCCGTAAGGGTCTCACAAAAGTATTTCTCCCTACAAGTCGTGAGGATCTCGTAGGTGTGTTTTCTCCTTAGGGATCGTGAGGATTCCTAAGTGTATGTTCTCCTGTAAGTCGTAAGGATCTTACAAAAGGGTTTTCTCCTTATAAGTCGAGAGGACTTACAAGGGTTGTTCAACGTATGGACATATCCCCAGTCACGGGTGGGACTTGTGTTTACCCCAATCAGAGCAAAGCTCTGTTCAAATTCCGAGGCGGGAGATGAAGCAACGCTTCATCTTCCCCCAATCAGAAACAAAGCTTTGCTTTGAAAATTTAAACTTTAATAAATGAAGCAACGCTTCAGATCCTTTGCACTGCGCGCGACGCGCCACGTGTCTGGCGCAGATGCATTAGCGCAGCGTCCAAGAAGACGCGCCCAATTAGAGCAAAGCTCTGTTAAAGGAAGCGCCGCGCTGCGCTCTGCGCTGTGCGACACGTGTCAGCGCAGATGCGCTAGCGCAGTTGCTGCGCGACACATGTCAGCGCAGATGCGCTAGAGCATAAAAAAAAAGGGGGCTAAGTGCCAAAAGCAATTTATCCTTGCAAAATTACATGCACTTGATAATAACAAATTAAAATCATACGATGCACAACCACAACAGAGAACTAAAATAAAAGAACCCTTAACGGACAATGAAGTACTTGATTAAAAAGAAAAATACTTATTCATTATTATTGTTATTACATTTAAAAAAGATCACCGAATACGGGATCAGAAAGACAAGGGTTCACAAAAAGAAAAAGAAGATTATTCAGCTCCCTCTCCGTCTTCTCCATCATGTCGAAACGGCGATCCTCCCGAGGGGTAGCCATCCAACGGTCGACGCCACACTCCTCGGAAAAAGTGGCGATGACGACCCGACGGGCCCGTATCTGGCTCAGCAAGTGGAAGGAGAAGTCCCTCAGGGCTTTGGTGATCAAGTGCGCTTCGAGAAAGCACTCAATCTTATCCTCGGCGGCATCCAGCATCGCCGAGGACATCTCTGCTGGAGGAGGGGGAATGTCGACGAGCACCGAGGCAAGGATCATCCGAAGCCAAATGGAATTCGGAGGGAGAGGAGACCCCACACGAGTCAAAAGCTCGTGCATTGCGGCATCGCATTGCTCGTCCGAGAGAGAAGGGTCCACCAGGCGCGCAGCAAAACGGGGAACGATGTCCCGAATCGGAACCTCCCATGGTTGTCAGCGGGCATGAGGGCGGTTGCAAGCCATGATCAAAGAAGTTCTCTGAAAATGAGAGAAGAAAAGGCTCAGCCTCGGGTTATATATATAGACCCAAGCACAGAAAATTCTGTGCACAATGAAATCGTTTCCAAGGCCCGGGAAATCAGAATTTTGAAAATACAAGTTTGACTTGAAAAAAGGAGATGAAAAGATATCTCAGGCGAAGCGACGCTTCCGATTTGCCCAAAATCTAAGTTTTAATAAATGAAGCAACGCTTCAGATCCTCTGCGCTGAGCGCAGGGCGCCACATGTCAGGCGCAGATGTATCAGCGCAGCGCCCAAGGCAGCGCACCCAATCAGAGCAAAGCTCTGTTTTAAACAAAATTAAATGAAGCAACACTTCATCTGCGCAGGCACTGCGCTGCGCGACACGTGTCAGGGCAGATGCACTGCGCTGTGCGCTGCGCGACACGTGTCAGCGTAGATGCGCCAGCGCAGTTGCGCTCCGCTGTGCGCTGCGCGACACGTGTCAGTGCAGGGGTGCTTGCGCAGTTGCGTTGCGCTGTGCGCTGCGTGACACGTGTCATGCGCTGGGGCATCTGTGCCAAACAGAATTAAAATCGTAAGAAATCTTTTCTGTTCTTGTTAAAATAAGAAGATTTTCTTCTGTAAAGCAGAAGCCCTTGGATCAAAGATCCAACGGTGGGGAAAATTCCCCAAATCACTCAGAGAAAGATCTCTCTAACAAATTTAACTAATTTATGGGCACTATAAAAAGGACCATATGCCTCAATTCAAAAGACAACAACATTTTTCTTGAAAAAAGTCAAGAGCTTCAAACAGAGAGAGAACTCTGAGAAAATTTCAAATAAAAAGGTAAAAACCTTCACGAGAGAGAAGAAATCTCTTTTAATAAATCATTGATCTAAAAACCAGATCAATGATCTTCACATAATAAACAGTGCTTTGCACTTCTTATGAACCATTGGTTCTTTAAAACAAGAAAAAACAAAATAAAAAAAATAGTGCTTTGCACTTTTATGAACCTCTGGTTCTTGAAATAAAAAGAAAAACTTATTTTTCTTTGATCTAAATTAGATCAAGAAATCAAATAGTGCTTTGCACTTCTGTTCTTGAATCTAAAAAGATTCTTAGTGCTTTGCACTTCCAAACTGCGCTGTTGCGCTCTTGGGAAAGCGCCACGTGTCAGCTTCTGAATCACTTGCGCTATGAGCTTTGAGATAGGTGATTGGCGCAACTCACTAAGGTGCACCACGTATCAGCAGCGCAAGCGCAGTGCACTAGCGCAGCGCACTGCGCTTGCATGACACGTGTCGTCATCACAAGCGCTTGCGCTCTCTGATTGGCGCAAAGCGCCTGAAAATGCAATGCATTTCCTGAAGGGCCAGGCCCAATTAAAAGACCAAACAGGCCTAATTAAATTGATGCTCTGCATCATTTATAAATGGGCAAAGCCCAAACAAAATAATAAAAATGCTATGCAGACGCCTTGCAGAGCCCAAGATAAATTGATGCTCTGCATCTTTTATGGGCAGAGCCAAAACAAAAAAAAATAGAAGATAATGCAATGCATTATTTAAAAATGGGCCAAGCCCTAACACAGGTCTAACAGACCAAAAACAAATAAAAGGCGTTGAATACTTTTCAACTGGACTTAGCCCAATCATGGCCGTAAGTTCTCAAATTAAATTGACTGAGCGAGATTGCTCTCTTAAATCAATTTATATCCGGTTCGAGGGTACATCTCCGAGCTCCTCTGACACCTCTCGTTGTAATCCTTCAACGACGTCAGAGAGGCGACGGGTCCCAACGACCACACATGAATATGGCTGCGGGGTCCTTAAACTCGTGGACCGAAACGTCCTTAAACTAATATTGGACCAGAACGTCCTTAAACTAATATTGGACCGGAACGTCCTTAAACTAATGTTGGACCGAAACGTCCTTAAACTAATGGTGAACCACCACGTCCCTAAACTGGAACATGGACTACCATGTCCCAAAACTGGAATATGGACCACCACGTCCCTAAACTGGAGCATGGACCGCAACGTCCCTAAACTACCTATGGACCACTACGTCCCTAAACTGGAACAATAGAGCCTCCAAATGCTCTTTTGCCGGATCTAAACGATCCCGTTTAAGTTGATCTTAGCCCCCAAACACGGCTAACGTATCCTTAAACATTCAAAGGACTATAAAACTCCAAATCAACCTTGGTTCAAGGGTACATCTCTGAACTCCTCTGACATCTGCCGTTGTAATCCTTCAACGACGTTAGAGAGGTGACGAGTCCCGATTGCCAGATATTAAATGGATTATCACGTTAAGTTGATCTTAGTCTCAAACAGGACTATCGTATCCTTAACGAACATTTAAGTTGATCTTAACCGCAACGTGACTAATGCATCCTTAAACTAAAAACACCAAACCCAAATCTAAGTAAATACGGATTTGGACTAATCCCCGTCCTACGGGCGACGGCATTACTCAGTCTCCGTATACAATCCACGGGCAACCACAAACAAAACAAACACACAGGATACGAAGTGAAATTCTGGAGAAGGAGAAAGTTGTTACCGCGATGCGGTAGCGTAATTAACTGCAGGGGCTTGCGCCTGCAGGGAAGAGCGTCCCCACAATCAAAAACCCCTCAAGCGAGGGGGAATCTGACGAAGTCTGCTACATCGGCCGCATCCGTCTAAACCTCCGATACACGGTGCCATAAATCAACTTGGTATCTTCGGAGAGGTGGATGGATAAAACCAAATAGCATCTGCCCCGAATCTCAGCGTCAGGACATCGCAGTCCTGTGCGCCGTCTTTCGGAGGGGAACAACTTGGTTAGGGAAATGTTTATTCGCGCCCATGGATTGTATACAAGAGTCAGTATTTAGCCGCTTATAGGGCACTATCGAAGATTGTGGGGGTTGCTTAAGAACAGGTTCAGGTCTCTGTAACTTAAGACTTTCAAATCTTATGAGCCGTGAGAGTCCCATAAGAGAGTTCTCCTTACGAGTCGTGAGGATCTAGCAAGTGTAATTTCTCCTTAGGAATCGTGAGGATCCCTAAGTGTGTTGCTTCCCTGTGAGTCATAAGGATCTCACGCGGGTGGTTTTTCCTTACAAGGTCGAGAGGACCTTGTAAGTGTCTTTTAACATGGTTGCGCCCTTTCGGGTTTTCACAAACACTCGCCGGTAGCCCTGCTATTCTTACCCACGGAGCCCTTTTGGGTTTTCATCCATGCCCATTTTGCTTATGGACATACCGTTTTTTTTGTTTTTTTTTGTATTTTTTTTTATTTTTTTTTTACGAGGTCGCGCCCTTTCAGGTTTTCATGAACACTCGCCGGTAGCCCTACTGTTTTTACTCACGGAGCCCTTTCGGGTTTTCATCCGTGCCCATTTTGCTTATGGACATACCGTTTTTATTATTATTTTTTTAATTTTATTTTTCTTTTGTATCGGCTTTGGGATGTTGCAGGTCACCGTAATTTATCGACATCTCGGTCAACAGCTAGTTTTAGGACGTAGTGGTCCGTCATTAGTTTAAGGACGTTTCGGTCCGTCATTAGTTTAAGGACGTTTCGGTCCGTCGTCACCGTATTCGAGGCGAATCTCTAGTTTACTGACTTTTCGGTCTATGGGGCTTTTTCTATGACTGAGCATGATGCCCCCGGTGTATCCATCTTTCTCGGAGTGTGCGGTTGTGGCGGGCTCACCTTCCAGTTTTCGGAGATGACGAACTTGCCCTGTTGGTATTGGTCTTCAACCCAGTTTTTGAAGACGTAGCAATCCTCGATCAGGTGACTTACCGTTTGGTGGTAAGGGCAATAATTGAGATCGTTAACATCGCCTGGCCGCAACGGACGTTTTGGACTCGGCAGATTGATGAGTCTGTCGCTCATTGCCAGCTCGAACAGTCTCCTTGTTTTATCTTGAGGAAACGAGTAAGGATGTTTCAACTTTCATGGAGGGGTTGCCGCTTGTTGTTTCGGCAAACAACCGGTCTAGGGCCACTCGATTACTGTTGAGTGTTGGCTACGAGGGCTGTTTTTCCTTTCCTTTTATCCTTTCTGCTCGATCCTTTGTTTGCGGGGCCGAGATTTTTTTCGAGTAGCGTGCGATTGCACGGCTGAACATTCTTGCAACTCCTCAATTCTTTCATTTTTGAAATGGATTCTTTGAGGAGAAGGTTGAGGGCAGCTTCTTCGTCAGAGTCGCTTCCAAAGGTGATAACTTGCGATCCCTTGGTGTCGGCTATGTGACAGTCGTCGGCGGCTCTTTTATGCTCATCTATCGCATTTTTCTGATGTCTACGAGCTTCACGCTTTGTCCTGTTGAAGTGTTGCTTTTGAGCGACATACCCTTGCCACCAACACATAAAGGAGTCGCAGTCTTCGGTAGGATGTATGATCTTCTGATGATATAAGCAAAAGTTAGGATGCATCTCTACTCCACCGAGAGTATTTTCTTCAGAGGGTGGTAGCTTCATTCCCATTGATAGGGCTTTAGCAAACCTTTTCCTCGTCTTGAATTTGTTTTTATCCGCAGCGGATGACTTTTGATTTGACGGGAGTGCCTCGACTCTTTCGTCTAGTCGCCGGCGTTTAGCTACTTCCAATATGGCCATCTCACGCTCTTGATTGGCTTTAACTTTCAGACGAATCTCATTCAGGAAGGTATCGATCATCTCGTCTGACGGCCGCAGAATTTCTGGTTCAGGGTCCGCCCTCGGTTTCTCGGCGCAAGGAGCCTCTTCATCATCCACTAATGAGTGAGAGATCACATGACAACTCGCTACGTAATCCTCGGATTCATCTGATGAGTCTTCTCCATCGTTTTCGTCCTCAACAAAAGAACAAGCTGCCTCCGGCGTGTCCGTCTTCTTTGGAGTGTGCGGCCGTGGTGGGTTTACTTTCCACTTTTCAGACAACGCGAACTGCCTTGTAGGTACTGATCCTCGACCCATCCCTTAAAGACGAAGCAATTCTCGATCGGGTGACTTACCGTTTGGTGGTAAGGGCAATAATTGGGATTATTGAGATCGCCTGGCTGCAACAGACGTTTCGGACTCGGCAGATTGATGAGTCTATTGTGCGTGGCCAGCTCGAACAGTTTTCTCGTTTTATTTTGAGGAAACGAGTAAGGACGTCCCAGTCTCTCCTCGAGGGACGAGCGTGGATGCACGTTGTTTTGGTGAACAACCGGCTTTGAGTTGCTCGGCTGTTGTTGAGTATTGGCGATGACGATTGCTTTCCCTTTTCCTTTCTCATTTCGAGAGTCTGGCTTTGGAGGAGATGGTCTATGACCCATTTGATCCATTTGGGCCAACTTGTCAATCAAGGCCTGAAAAGTAGTTGGTTTGAAGAACATCATGAATTGCAAGATGGTCGCTTGAGGGTCAAGGGTACCCACAAACATGCCTACCGTGGGTGCTTCTTCGATGCGTTGTTCGCATTTCGACCACAGATTCCGCCATCGTGTTGCGTATTGAACCCACGTTTCGCCTGGCCTTATCCTGGCGTTAATCAGCGCTGTTATCGGGGTGCGTTCGCTAGCACTCGCGAATCTTCGTGTAAACAGTAGCTCCATTTCCGCAAATGTTTTAATAGAGTCGTTAGGTAGCTCTGAATACCATTCAAAGGCTGTTTCCGCTAAGCTGCCGACGAATTGGCGAAGCAACAGCTTATCATCGCCTCCAGTGTTGCCGCATAAGGCCCTGAATTGAGCGACATGCTGATGTGGGTTCCCTGTCTCCTTATATACGTGGAACTTAGGGATCGTATATCCCGGCGGGTAACTGATTTGGTCATACCAGCTCGGATAAGATCGTCCGGTTCTAACAATTTGCGCAGCCGCTTCATTCGCCTGATGAGCCCGTATTTGCTGAGCTATATAGTCATCGAGTGCAGCCTTGGAAATGGTTTCCTCCTTGGCTGTTGAAAAGGCTGGAGGAGGATTAGATGCTTCCCCTCCGTCGTTTCCGACAATGATTGGAGGGTCTTCAGCTGGAGGGTCCGGCTGTAACATCATCCCTACTATATCTTGGAAGAGGAGCGCCATCTGTTTTATGTTAGCCGCTAGCTCTGCGGCTTCTTTGTCCTTCTTTTCGAGGACTCTGCGTAAGAAATCAGCATCAGTCTCCTGCTCGTGACGCTGTTCTGACGACGCCACCGAACTTTCTTTTGGCCCAGTAAGTGCAGCCATTGCAGTCATCATTTCCTGAAGCTTCTGTTGCTACTCCGGGGCTTTTGTCACGGATCGGGTGAGCGGTCGGTGACCCATCGAAGCACGGCTTTCCTCCTTTTCGGAAGCCATATAAACAGTGTGCACTACCATGCCCCCAGACTTGGGGCGTTTAGATTCAGTGGTCTTACGATTCATCAAAGACACAGGGATCTTCTCCGACCTCCTTCTTTCGTGGGCGGTCGAAGTTGAGGGGGCCGTTGTAGTGGGCACCCAAGTAGCTGTTGCTTTTTGTGGCTTGACGGAGCAATCCTTCTCCTGCCGAACCTTCATCATTTTCTGTCGGCGTAGATAGTCTTGATCAATCACTGACTTCTGGACCTGACGCCAGACCTTGTAAATTTTAGAGGATAGCTGTTGAGGGGCTGCTCTAACTTCTTTTCTGTATCATTCTCCACAGGTGGAGGAGATCTTTTTAGCACGGCAGTCAGAGAGTTCTTGTGGACCTTCCTAAGTGGTTCGAAGCTGTTCTCGGTTGGGATAGAAGCATTGATCCCCACCATCGGAGCTGGCGGAGCTATCCCAGAGGGGGAGTTGCCCCCAGCCTTCCTTACCCGGCGCCAGTGACGACGGCGAGCATGTCGAGCGGACGGCGTTGGTTCAGCGATGGGGATGGCTTTGTCTCCCCCCTGTCCAGATGAAGCGATGCTGGTGCCAGTCTCTTGAAGACCGACGTCTTTTGAGTAGCGGTATCCAATCTGTCAAAGACAGACCTTCGAGCAGGAACGGGAGCCGGAATAGTCAATCTTGTGAAGACCGACCCTTTGGTAGGAGAAGCCGCCTCGACGACTTCAGGAGCAGGGATGGCTATCCTCTTCGGAACAACCTTTTCTGGTATTGCAGGCTTCTTCATGGGCCCACATGAGTTTTGGCCCAGTTTGCTGAAAGCTGAGGCATTGGGCTTGGGCGACCCGTTGAGAGGGGCCGCGATAGTTGTAAGCCGATCGAAGACCGACTTCTTTGGAGCTTCTTGCGATGGTAATGGGGCATTGAAGCTCATTGGTGGGATCATGGTCCCGAAGAATAGCCCAGTGGTGGCCTGAGTCACCTGTTCCACTGGCATAGCGAAGATGGAGGCCGCTTGAGCCGGAATGGCTATCCGCTTTGGGATGACAGCTTCGGGTATCGCGGGCTTGTAGATATTCTGGCCCAGTCTGTTGAAAACTAAGGTATTGAAGTTGGGCGACCCGTTGAGAGGGGCCGCGGTAGTTATAAGCCGATCAAAGACCGACTTCTTTGGAGCTTCTTGCGTCGTCGTTGGGGTATCGAAGCCCATCGGTGGGAGCATGGTCCTGAAGAATAGTCCGGTGGTGGCTTGAGTTACCTGCTCAGCTGGCATCTTAAAAAGGGAGGCCGCTTGGGGCCCATAAGTCACTCCTCCAGCAAGGACGGAGCGAGAGTTGCAGTTGCAGGTAGTGCAGTTTGAAACCATTGATCTTCTGTTTTCTGCACGGAGCAAGACACCAAATCTTAGTACCTCGAATCCATAGGCAACCACAGCAAACCGCGATTCGTTCACGAACACGACACACGAAGTGTGGAGTGGAAAGAGGAAGAGGTCCCACCGGGCATGCCAGAATCTGTTCCCCTCCGAACGGCGGCCAAGACATGGACGTCTTGCCTGAGATTCGGGGCAGATGCTATTTAGTTTTATCCGTCCACCTCTCCGAAGATGCCAAGTTGATTTATAGCACCGTGTATCGGAGGTTTAGACGGATGCGGCCGATGTAGCAGACTTCGTCAGATTCCCCCTCGCTTGAGGGGGTTTTGATTGTAGGGACGCTCTTCCCTGCAGGCGCAAGCCCCTGCAGTTAATTACGCTACCACACCGCAGTAACAACTTTCTCCTTTTCCAGATGGTCACTTCGTGTCGTGGGTGTTTGTTTTGTTTGTGGTTGCCCGTGGATTGTATACGGAGACTAATTTATGTCGTCGCCCGTAGGACGTGGATTATTCCAAATCCGTATTTTCTTAGATTTTGGTTTGGGGTTTTGGTTTAAGGATACGTTAGCCATATTTGAGGCTAAGATCAACTTAAACGTTTGTTAAGGATACGTTAGTCCAATTTGAGACTAAGATCAACTTAACGGGATCGTTTGGATCCGACAAAAGAGCATTTAGGGGCTCTATTGTTCCAGTTTAGGGACATAGTGGTCCATTGCATGTATGGCCGTCGGGACCCATCACCTCTCTAACGACGTTGAAGGATTACAACGACAGGTGTCATAGGAGTTCAGAGATGTATCCTTGAACCAGAGTTGATTGGGGGATCTATAGTCCAATTTGGGACTAAAGTCTGTTTGAAGGTTTAAGGATACGTTAGCCATATTTGAGGTTAAGATCAACATAAACGTTTGTTAAGGATACGTTAGTCCAGTTTAAGACTAAGATCAACTTAACGGGATCGTTTAGATCCGGCAAGAGAGCATTTAGGCTCTATTGTTCTAGTTTAGGGACATATATTCTAGTTTAGGGACATGGTGGTCCGTTGCCAGTTTAGGGATATGGTGGTCCGTTGCCAGTTTAGGGACCTGGTGGTCCATTGCCAGTTTAGGGACATGGTGGTCCGTTTAATGTATGGCCATCGGGACCCATCACCTCTCTGACGACGTTGAAGGATTACAACGATAGATGTCAGAGGAGTTCAGAGATGTACCCTTGAACCAGGTGTAAATTGATTTAAGAGAGCAGCCGTATTCAGTCAATTTAATTTGAGGACTTACAGCCATGATTGGGCTAAGTCCAGTTGAAGATGTTCAACGTTTTTATTTTTGGTTGGCCTGTTAGACCTTGGCTTGGGCTTTGCCTTTTGTTTAATTGTAGTTGTATGTATGCCCTAGAGGCCAGTATTGTACAGATGATGTATATTATATTGGATGCTTGGACATATATAGAGATGACTTTCTTGCTCGATATGATAGTATGCTATCTGGTTGCTCTTTATCTTAACATGTATACTAGTCTCTTTAAACTGTCTTATAGTTACATGTTGGTAAAGCCCTTACCTGGACTATGATGCAGATCATACTAGTGGGGACATGGTAGTCCATAAGTGCATCCTTCAAGGTCCCTAGTCGTAGGTGTATCGAGAGGGGCATCGATATACCAGTGTAGACTAGCGTATACGCTTCTCGACCCATGAGATGGGCGATGGATGATCCCATATCCATTGGTGTTTGACATCAGAGATGGTATACGGGTGCTCAGTGGAGACTGGGTACACTGGACGGACTCGCCGAGAACTCCCAGATGGTATTATACCTCACGTCAAATGGCAGTTCTCAGGTGACACTTGTGCAGGTTAGTCTGTAGACCCGAGATCGTCATAGAGTCTTGTGTGATTCCCACTGTGCTTTGATCTCCACCTTACCACGTCCATGAGGGCGTGCAAAACGGTGGTTTTTGGGTACAGTCCCGAGTCACATGGAGGCAATGAGCGATAGGAGGGGTTTCGTCTCTCCCGGTATTGGGGGTTGATGTTGCGCTGTGCTCGATTGGCCGTAACAGGGAAGTCCCTGGCCAGGGCTGATTCAGAGATTTGCTGGTAAGTGTTACCAGTAGTTTCTCGACCCGTTATGAGCCTCACATCGGCACGACTTATCGGTTATTGGGGTCTGACGTTTACCACCCCTAGACTTGATATGCGACATATCAGACGAGGAGACCGGACTGCACGGGAAGTGTTGCCGGTTGGCTCGACGGGAGTTGTAGCAGGTTCGCTTGTTCTCTTCTGATCGCTCAATACCCGGGTGGCCGTTACGTTTAGCTGACCGCTTGCGGCTTGGAGGTGCTTGATATGATCATCACCCACTGCCGGCGTATTGACGAGTCTCAGAGTCCCACAATGGAGTTTCCTAGTCCAGGCGAAACGTTGTGGTGCGCGTATGCGATATGCGCATGGACCCGATTAAAATGTGCGTATAGGATACCGTATATTGGTCGGGCGGCTTGCTTCTGCTAGGGGTCATATGTGATATGGCCGGATTGATAAATCAAGTTTTGATTTATCATTTAACCATTAGCTTCTCACTTGAAATCCTTTCTTGAGTATGATGGATGTATGCATGCATGTATAGTTTCTTTATTGATTCATGCACATATGGATGTACATATACACATACATACATACATACATCTTTCATGGTTGTATATACATGAAAATGGTGGCAATATAAGACTCACACCATGGTTTTATTTATGGATTAAATTGCATTTGATTTAAAACAAAAGGGAAAAAGCAAAATGGTCATTATTGATTTGTTTCTACACTCTTCTCTTGACCTAACCATTCTCACCCACCATTTGACCATGGGTTGCTTTTCCTTTTGTGTTTTAACTCAAGTTCAATAATATCCTAACCATGGTTTGATATGAGAAGAGGAAAATATATATTGATATATTTTCTATTTTCTTTTTAGAGTTGAACTTATCATCTTCTCATATTGCCATCATCTTCTTTTTCCTCTCTCATTTTGCTCTCTAGTTCTTTGTAGTGAGCAATATACTCATCAAAATTGGATTTTGAAGTGAGAAAGAGAACCACAACACCATTCTACACAAGTCTAGCCCACTTGTTTAGAGTGTTAGCTTGATTTCGTTCACTTGATCGGATAAAGTTGCAAGCTTGGACAAAGCGGACTCCGGGTGGATCATCGGTGACCTCGAGGAGTTCAAGCGGAGCTTTTTCAAACCCCAAGTAGCCGAGGAGTCTAGCGTAGGGCGCTACAAAGGTTGTACTCCCTAAACCCTAGCATTTCTTTCATATGATGATGTGAAATATTTGAAACCCTAATTGATTCTAGGAACGATTCTTTGTTCGTTAACTTAGCACCCTAAAGACTCCACTTTTGGTTCATGTGATGCTTCCAAACCCTTCATGAAATATGTGTACGGGATACACGGATTTTAATCGGACGGTTGATAATACTGGCCGGCTTAGGATTAAGCCAGCTTATTAAATCAGATTTTGATTTAATAATATATATATATATATATTGATATATAGTTTAGTATTATTGTTCACTATTCATTTTCTCTCTTTGGTGCTATCCGTATTTTTATACGGATATGCGTATATGTAGCGATACGTATACTGGATAAAGTTTTCCGTATTTATACGGGAATTCTTCTAGAAGAAGGAAACCTCATATTTGATTTTCTTTTTAGAAAAACAAATGGAAATGAGGTGGAGGGTGAGGTGGCATGAAGCATGGTTATAGACATATAGAAAGGTATGGATTTAGCTTTAATATTGATAAAATCATTTGTGTTCACTGTAGATCCATGGTTGTAAAAAGTGAAGCCATTCTTTTTACACTTGATTCATCTTTCTTACATTCTAGTCTTTTCTTCATGTTGGAAAGACTTAGTATTTTCCTCTTCTTGCTCTCCTTCTTCTTGCTCTCTTGAGCATGGATATTGAGAGGAAAAATTAGTGAAAAAATTCCTACATCACCCACAATATAATCCATCTTTAGCAAGTTTAGAGCGTCGGTCGGAGCCTTTATCAGTTTCCCTCGGGTGGATCTTCTTCGGCAAGGGTGGTTGCCTCTCAAGTGCATTCCCAGTGTCTACGATCTCAGAGGGGTCTTCCACAATTAGGTGGACACGCGTCGAAGGTTTTTTTTCTAAACCCTTGCATGTTTGGTTTGCTAGTTTAGGTGTTTGGTGTGAATCCTTAGGTATATGTGTTTTGTGCTTGCATAAAATTATTGTTTTCGCTTCCGCCTTAGCCGCGGCTTCCGCGACGCGAGCACTACACACCAACAAAAATGCGATATAACATTTTATCATTTTTAAAAAGAAGCCCATCTCTCTCTACATATTTCCCTTTCCACCTTTAACTTAATTTCCATAAAAGAAAAACCAATAATGAGGTTTCCTCCTTCTAGAAGGTATTCCATATAAATACAGAATACATCATCCGGTATACGTATCGCTACATATACGCATATCCGTATAAAAATACGGATAGC
This sequence comes from Agapanthus africanus, assembly GCA_030015575.1. Lineage (NCBI taxonomy): Eukaryota > Viridiplantae > Streptophyta > Magnoliopsida > Asparagales > Amaryllidaceae > Agapanthus > Agapanthus africanus. The sequence continues at coordinate 376,855 of JASDDO010000299.1, forward strand.
CAAAAGAGAGAAAATGAATAGTGAACAATAATTCTAGAATATATATATATATTATTAAATCAAAATTTGATTTAATAATTCGGTTTAATACTAGCTAGCTAGCTTTATCAAACGTCCGATTAAAGTCTGTATAGCATATACATATATTTAATCGGTGTCACGACCCATAAATTAGCACGTGACCGGCACTTAAATCACGCAACGTCTAAAGGCGTAACGTAAATCAAGTAAGCCGAAGCCCAGAAAATCTAAACCTTTTTGCGGAAAATAGTGGGGGTGCAGTTTTGAAATAAAGGTATACTGAATCATGTTTTTCCTTGAATGCATAGCTAATAAAACATGAAAATGCAAGTGGGTTATACTACAGTTGAAAATAGGTTTCGTCTTTAAAAATTTGGGCAGAACCTCCCTTGTATATTTTGATCCAAAAACATATACACAACGATATATAAGCATCTCCAAGCGGGAGCTAGCTCTTCGCCAACTGGTGGAATCACAACCACGAAATACATATATACGACGTTCAACGGCAGAGATCAACCCAGAAAGAACTATAAATAAGGAAGACATCAAAACTCAAGAAAGCGATCATAAACCCATCGCTCAAAGTCTACCAATATACAAATTGCAGTTTCTGATTTGATTTGATGGAGTTTATCTAGATACAACGGAATATAAAAGTATGAGAGTGGGCACAATCCAACATGTGTCCCACCTACCAAAGCAAAATACCCTGGATGAAGCTGTGTGCCAGCAATACCGCAACTGATCCCAAGCGGTTAAACCTGCAAGAACTGTGGCACAACGGGGGTGAGTTACCAACTCGTGAGTAGAAAATATCAGCAAATAGAAATCGAATAAAACAACGATTTCCTAGGTCACTATATCCCGAAGGTAATACTATGATATCTAGGGTGACTACATATACATATATGTCAACAATCGAGTCAATGCAATGACATATATAAATAAACATCTGACATCATATGCTTGTATGCATGTGGATATCATCCACGTGTCTATCAACGATACAAACAATATCATGGAACCTGAGTGTCCCACACCGACACTCGAACATCATGAAAATACATGCATGCGTGTGTGTGTGTGTGTGTGTATGAGGGTATCAACCACGTGTGTCCATCAACGACACAACAAAATCATGGAACCTGAGTGTCCAACACCGACACTCGAAACATCATGAAAACCCGTGTCCAGCATCGACAAGTAAACCCTCATATCTCAAGCGCCGCATACTCAGATCGGCCCTCATATCTATCTCATCTCAGGCGCCGCATACTCAGATCGGCCCTCATATCCATCTCATATCATAATTCCAAAATAATATCCTCCGAATATCTTCCGAGTTCTATACAATCACCGGTAGATAGTGTTCCTTCTGCCGGGCTCATCGTCTACACCACAAAAATCATTTCTTGCCCCGGGGTACCATACCGGGTCCACCATGTACCCATAAACGGCATCCGCCAACTCCTCGAATCGGATCTCGAAAACAAGCTCAGAACCGAGAAAAATCATGGTGGATGTCCGAAATATCATATCAAGAGAAACCGTGTTTTTAAAGCAATACGTAATTTCCTTTGAAATATAACCATGGTTCTCAAATCCAGAGATCTCATGAAAACAACATCTCAATGCATATAACCAAAAAGTACGATATATGCAACATAGAGTAGTAATATGAGCATACCAGGTATATCATGCAAGCATATAACCGTAAAGTACGATGTATGCAACATAGAGTAGTAATATGAGCATATCGAGTATATCATGCAAGCATGTCAAGTGATAATACTGAACAATGAATGTACTTTTATATTTAAGATTTATCTCATGATATGGCAGTTCTATTGTGTAAGTGGCATGGCAATTACCGATGAAGAATGCGTGTGAGCCGGCAAATCTGTGTAACTATAACATGCGCATCAACGGTAATTGTGCAGGTGTACTGGCAAATGATATCATATTGCATTAAATACTGGAAACATGATTGGTATTAAACGAGAAATAATCCAACATAAACATGAACTATAATAAGGCAGCCTTTTATGTCAATGATCCCACCTCATAGTATCAAGTGTCGCAAAATCCTCGATCATCATTCTCAATTCATGAGCATGGATCAAACATTTGGTAACGCATCGCGTACGGTAATCCATCGTACAGTGTCACAAATAGAGTAGGGAATCTATCATCCTATTCACCAGCAAAGGTACGGATCTATAATCTCGTACGACATACCTTATCAATCACATAACGCATCTATATCAATCTTATATCATGTCATCATGCATATACGTCATATCTTGTTAATCTCAATTCATATCGATCCCGATCTCATATCCTATCATTATCAACTCATACATGTTCTCTTTCAATTCATACTTATCATGATTCACTTCTTATTTCATATTCTCAAATATCAATCCGAGTCATCTATATCTATCATCTCAATATCCCACATCATGTTATCTTACATACCTATATCATATTCTCAAGCCAATATATATTCATTAGTGTCAAATTTTATCATAACATCTCATTCTAAATCCTATAATCATGTTATCTTAAGTTCGTAGCATATCCTTTATCAAAATTATAAGTTATAAAACGATCTTTAATATCAATGGTTGTGGGGGTGCTATACGCCATCCACCCGACTTCCCCCGTAGATATAAATCTACTCACCTGCTAAAATCCTCGCTTAGCCGAAGTTGGTGTGCTTCGTCTTCTCGGAAGTCCATACGAAAGTACCTACAATCAATACACAATCGTAATACTATTAAAATCAAGTCCGAAAATCCGATACGGCACACGGATTGCTTATAAGTTAGAACCTATAGCCTACGCGTGTAAAAACAACCAAACAACCCTCATCGTTGACGTACAAACGTCCAACGACCAAATCAAATCCAAACACCAAAACCACGAATTCAAATATCTTTAAAACATAACCAAAATACTCTCAAGTAGCTCCCAGATTTTGGCTCATGTCAATTGGGAATAAACAACCAAGTACAGGGGATATGTTATAGGGTAAGTGAGCTACAGGAAAAACCCAAACACCATAGCAAATAGGGGACCCGGTGAGATAGCCAATTAATCCGGTGTCGCCGGTCAAACAGGGGAGATTTGGGTTCATACTTCTGTGGTGGTCTTCCAGTGGTTTTTCTAGGTCAATGGACTTATTTGATTTTCTTAAAAACATCCTATATTGCTCCAGATACCCTGTAGTCCTTTAGGTTTCACAAAACCGACACGGGAAAATTCTAAGTTCGTGTATCGGGTTCTATTCTCTGTTCTTGGTCCAGAAATCATCACTCAAGTCTTGAAAACACCCACTACACCTCTATTATATCTTTACAAGTCCACAAAATCACTAAACATCATGTTGGAAATTTCCAAGATCACAACACCTAACTAATACGAATTCCAAACAAAACTAGAATATACTAACTCAAAATCTTAACTAAAAGTGTAGGGATTATCTCATTTGGCAACTTAAGAAAATTCTATAGTTGCCCAAAGTCTTCAAAACCCATACTTGAGAGGTCTAAAGGGTTTAAAATAGGCTTGTGCATATTTTTAATGAAGGTGGCATGGGGTTTTGGAAAGGGATTGGAGATGATACATGGAGGAAGTGAGGGATGAAGGAGATGAAGAATTATGAAGAAGAGAAGAAATGATGAAGAAAGAAGATAAGGAAGTCAAAGATGCCTCTCTCTCTCTCTCTCTTAAGCTCACTCTCTCTCTCTCTAAATATCTATTTTGTTTTATTCCCAAATATCTCATACACTCTCATCTCTTTTCTTTTCTTTTCTTTTCAAATAAAATAAATGAAAAAACAAACGTGTAATAACATGCACATGACATGGTGCACCAGCCATGGAAAAATGTAGAAATACGGATTTGGCTTAGTCGTGATTAGTAGTAAACTAATCGATTTAATTTAAACTTGCATATATTCAATTATAAAAATGTCAAAATTCGATAAATATCTTTTTATTGAGTAAATCATTTTAATCTCCAATTATTTTCCAAATATTGGTATATACTTATACCATTTTACGAAAAACCCCTATTCGCAAATCGAATAGTTTTCGCGAAATATATTATTTTAATATTAAATTTCCAAAAATAATATTTTATATTTCTGAAATGTTACAGTCTTCCCCATTTAAATAAATTCGGTCCGCGACCCTAATTACTAAAACATGCCAATAATCAGCTCAAATTAACGGGACTCCGAAATCACGGAAGATACAGAAATACACAGCGCATCGTGTGCGCCTGAAAATGAGTGAGAAACTCAAAATCAAACTCCGTCAAGCATCAAGCAATCACTGGAGTTATAAAGGAGATTCAAATCTCAAAATCCAATACCATACTCAATTATGTTATACTCAAAATCATAATACATATATAGTACGCATCCTTGTAAAACCATTTTAAAAGTTGAACAACTCATGCCAAGTCTTTCCCAAATCGCCGTGCTATGCGTAGCTCACGGCACAAGTGGCGGATGATCATGTGTAAAGTAGTAAATATATACTTATATATGTTTTGCTCAATTATACGTCCTGCCTTTTTGAAATATCCCAGAAGGTTCTCTTTGTAAAATTTCATGTCACTCGCGGACACATAGGAAATAGCGAGACTATAGATCCTTTTTGAAAACCTCTTGGTAAACTTTTCATGCATGCAAAAGTACTCAGGCACTATCCTCAGACCAGTCCTACTCGGCTACTATACAATATATTATCCATCATCAAGAGCGATACTCATAAATAAAATCAGCCTCAAAAGGCGTATCCAACATCACATGTGTCTGGTGCGCACGGAAAACCAAATCCAATACAAGTGCCACGAATATGCACAAAAGCAAAACTAAGTGCAATGGGTGTGCACGAAAGCATCTGTGCAGTGCAACGGATGTGCACGACTACAATATCAAGTGAATCTATAGTGCACGAAATCTCAACTCAGTGCAACTAATATACACGAATGAAAATCCCAATCAAGTGCATCCAACATGCACGAGTAAAAATCCCAATCAAGTGCATCCAACATGCACGAATAAAAATCTCTATCGAGTGCATCCGGTTTGCACAAAATCTCATATCATACGCCCAATATACGCGAAAATCCAATCAAGTGCGTCTGGTCCGTATAAAACATCTAGTGCAATAGTATGCACGATAACGAACATCAAGTGCAGACGAGCACGAAAACACATATCTGGTGTAACAAATGCACGAAATACAAATCTGGTGCAACCAATACATAATCTGGTGCAACAAACGCACGAAATACAAATCTGGTGCAACCAATACACAAAATACAAATCTGGTGCAACCAATGCACGAAATACAAATCTGGTATAACCAATGCACGAAATACAAATCTGGTGCAACCAATGCACGAAACACAAATCCGGTGCAACCAATGCACGAAAACTCATCAATATCTCAAATGCTCATAAAAACAACACCGAGTATACCAAGGTGTATAGAATCATAAACGTGTGCAACTGTGTGCACAAAACATGAATCAATGCACTGCAAGTATATATAAGCTATACCGAGTGCATAAGTAAAGGCAAGTGCATACAACATGCACGAAATCAAATCGACAGCATCGAATCCACGAAACCATAATTTCGTGCAACGAAGGCACAAATCGATACCAAGTGCAATAGATATACACAAATCATAAACCAATGTAGCGGTGTATAAAATATAAATCAAGTGTAATAACTGTGCACAAAATGTAAATTTCTAGTAGGTGCAGCCATTGTGCACAAAATCATAAATCACGAAACCCAATCATCGAAACTCAAGTCCAAGTGATAAAAGTGTGATACTCGGATCAAAAAACGCAATCGCAATAAATGACATTGAGATACACCTCCTACAATGTCGAAAAATGCCAGTACGCCCAAGCTGGTAGAGCAAGATTATCTACTTGCCTCCTGCTCACAATATGGTGTCTTCGGTCTCTGGTTTCCTATTTCTCTATAGATTACCAATCTCATGATCCTTCTGCTCGTCGACCTGGTCAGGTGTACTAACGGAATAGTCCCGCTCTGGAACTCCTTTGATCACTGTTTGGTCAATCAACATGACAACTCGCAAACGGTACATTACTGGCAGTGGCATCTGGCCCTCTGAATACACACGATATAACTGATCATGGGTGCAAGTCTTTATCACTGCGGTGTCCTAAAAAGAACCTGCTCATGGATTCTTTCGATCTCACCTATGCCGAACTATACGAAGGTTGTCACTCTTGCTTAACTCTTTTCTCATAATTGGATAGTTGTGTCCTCAGCATGACTTTCATCTAGAATTTGGCTGTATCTAATGCCTCTGCACACATATCAATCCTCAGGCATCAACCAAGAGTAACAACCGCTCGTTAACATCTCGCACGAACCTCTTGTTCCACTCGTCTTTGTTATCGTCCACTTCGACGTCATCTCTTACTGTCTGCATATTGCAATTCGTTCTTGGCTACAGTCAATCTGGAGTCTCTCACATGGACTCGAAATTAAGAACTCGGTATCTTCATCACTCTATTGAAGATATCTAGCCAAACACATCCTCGGGAACTCATCCAAATCATCGGAGGAATACACTTTATTCTTCCATTCTCGATCAACTCACAACGTATCAGGGTGATGTCCTTCTATCCAAAACAAGTCAACTTACCGATCTCACATCGGAGCATCCAACGAACAATGTCCTCCCTTTCTCGATTTACTCTAGATCCAAGTAAGATACTTCAACTGGAATTCTTCAACTCAACTGAGCCTGGATCGGCACATCAAATCTGACGAATCATATCAGCCGCTCAACTCGAGATAGACTAGCTATCTCCTGTCACATCTCTGCCTGAAAGCTCCAGCAGTTTCAGCTCATAGACTCTGGAAACGACATCCCATCAATCTCAGCAACAGCTGGGTCATCTGTCTGCACGGTAGACAACATCACGATCTCTGAGATTGGCTGTACATCAACAGTCCTCTCAATCTGGCAACCTCTATCAATGGCCCGATCATCCGGTGCAAAACCGAACACTCGCCTAAAACGAGAGATCACAATACAACACTATACCTACACGTTCCTATGTCACCAGAAACAACATCATGGTTAGCCCTCGTCCGTGACGAGCTCGCTCTGACCGCATCCCTAGCAGCAGCTCAATCTGGCTCAAACCAAGGTGACAGGAACCTCAAGTAGGTATCGATGAAGATAGATCAAATGAACGAAAGAAATCAACAGATCCCAAATGGATATATGATCATAGGAACGAATAGTATCACAGATCTCAAGATATGTACATCTTAAGGTTTCTTAAGTGGAGTATCGTATCGTAAGTATGCCGCGGAACATACGTACGGTACGTCACTCTACTCAAGCTACCTACTCCATCAATCAAGGTCAACCTATGAAACGAAAGTTCGGGTCTAATACCCCCCTGTCAAGTCTAAGTTCCGTAAGGTCAAGCCTAGGTTCCGAAATGTATACGCCCTAGACTCCGCATAGTCAAACCCAGACTCAAACCAAGGTTAAACCTAATGCTCCGATACCAACTTTGTCACGACCCGTAATTTAGCACGTGACTGGCACTTAAATCACGCAATGTCTAAAGACGTAACGTAAATCAAGTAAGCCGAAGCCCAGAAAATCTAAACTTTTTTGCGGAAAATAGTGGGGGTGCAGTTTTGAAATAAAGGTATAATGAATCATGTTTTTCCTTGAATGCATAGCTAATGAAACATGAAATGCATGTTGGTTATACTACAGTTGAAAACAGGTTTCGTCTTTAAAAATTTGGGCAGCACCTCTCTTGTATATTTTGATCCAAAAATATATACACAACGATATATAAGCATTCTCAAGCGGGAGCTAACTCTTCGCCAACAGGCGGAATCACAACCACGAAATACATATATACGACGTCCAACGATGAAGATCAACACAGAAAGAACAATAAATAAGAAAGACATCAAAACTCAAGAAAGCGATCATAAACCCATCGCTCTAAATCTACCAATATACAAATTCTAGTTTCTTATTTGATTTGATGGAGTTTATCTAGATACAACGGAATATAAAAGTACGAGAGTGGGTATGATCCAACATGTGTCCCACCTACCAAAACATAACTCCCTGGATGAAGCAGTGTGCCAGCAATACCGCAACTGATCCTAAGCGGTCAAACCTGCAAGAACTGTGGCATAACGGGGGTGAGTTGCCAACTCGTGAGTAGAAAACATCAGCAAGTAGAAATCAAATAAAACAACGATTTCCTAGTTCACAATATCCTGAAGATAATACTATGATATCTAGGATGACCACATATACATATATGTCAGCAATCGAGTCAATGCAATGGCATATATAAATTAACATCCGGCGTCATATGCTTGTATGCATATGGATATCATCCACGTGTCCATCAACGACACAAACAATATCATGGAACCTGAGTGTCCCACACCGACACTCAAACATTATGAAAACATATGCATGTATATATATATGAGGGTATCAACCACGTGTGTCCATCAATGACACATCAAAATCATGGAACCTAGATGTCAAACACCGACACTCGAAACATCATGAAAACCCGTATCCAGCATCGATAAGTAAATCCTCATATCTCATGTGCCACATGCTCAGATCGGCCCTCATATCTATCTTATCTCAGGCACCGCATACTCAAATCGGCTCTCATATCCATCTCAGATCATAACTCCAAAACGGTATCCTCCGGATATCCACCGAGTTCTACACAATCACCGGTAGGTAGTGTTCACTCTGCCAGGCTCATTGCCTACACCACAAAAATCATTTCTTGTCACGGGGTACCATACCGGGTCCACCATGTACCCGTAAACGGCATCCGCCAACTCCTCGAATCGGGTCCCGAAAACAAGCTCAGAATCGAGGAAACTCATGGTGGACGTCTCGAAATATCATATCAAGATAAACTGTGTTTTTAAAGCAATACGTAATTTCCTTTGAAATATAACCACGGTTCTTAAATTCAGAGATCTCATGAAAACAACATCTCAATGCATATAACCATAAAGTACGATGTATGCAACATAGAGTGGTAATATGAGCATATCGGGTATATCATGCAAGAATATAATTGTAAAGTACGATATATGCAACATAGAGTAGTAATATGAGCATATCGAGTATATTATGCAAGCATGTCAAGTGATAATACTGAACAATGAATGTACTTTTATGTTTAACATTTATCACATGATATGGCAGTTCTACTGTGTAAGTGGCATGACAATTACCGATGAAGAATGTGTGTGAGCCGGCAAATCTGTGTAAGTGTAACATCCGCATCAACGGTAATTGTGCAGGTGTACTAGCAAATGATATCATATAGCATTAAATACTGAAAACATGATTGGTATCACACGAGAAATAATCCAACATAAACATGAACTATAATAAGGTTACCTCTTATGTCAACGATCCCGCCTCATAGTATCAAGTGTCACAAAATCCTCGATCATCATTCTCAATTCATGAGCGTGGATCAAACATTCGGTAACGCATCGCGTACGGTAATCCATCGTACGGTGTCACAAACAGAGTAGAGAATCTATCATCCTATTCACCAGCAAAGGTACGGAACTATAATCTCATACGGCATACCTATAACACAACTATATCAATCTTATATCATGTCATTTTGCATATACGTCATATCTCGTTAATCTCAATTCATATCGATCTCGATCTCATATCCTATCATTATCAACTCATACTTGTCCTCTTTCAATTCATACTTATCATGATTCACTTCTCATTTCATATTCTCAAATATCAATCCAAGTCATCTATATCTATCATCTCAATATCCCACATCATGTTATCTTATATACCAATATCATATTCTCAAGACAATATATATTCATTAGTGTCAACTTTTATCATATCATCTCATTCTAAATCCTATAATCATGTTATCTTAAGTTCGTAGCATATCCTTTATAGAAATTATAAGTTATAAAATGATCTTCAATATCAATGGTTGTGGGGGTGCCATACGCCATCCAACCGACTTCCCCCATAAATATAAATCTACTCACCTGCTAAAATCCTTGCTTAACCGAAATCGATGTGCTTCGTCATCTTGGAAGTCCACGTGAAAATACCTACAATCAATACACAATCTTAATACTATTAAAATCAAGTCCGAAAAACCGATACGGCACACGGATTGCTTATAGGTTAGAACCTATAGCCTGCGCATGCAAAAACAACCAAACAACCCTCATCATTGACGTACAAATGTCCAACGACCAAATTAAATCCAAACACCAAAACCACGAATTCAAATATCTTTAAAACATAGCCAAAACACTCTCAAGTAGCTCCCAGATTTTGGCTCAGGTCAATTGGGAGTAAACAACCAAGTACAGGGGATATGTTATAGGGTAAGTTAGCTACAGGAAAAACCTAAACACCATAACAAATAGGGGACCCGGCGAGATAGCCAATTAATCCGGTGTCGCCGGTCAAACAGGGGAGATTTGTGTTCGTACTTCTGTGGTGGTCTTCCAGTGGTTTATCTAGGTCAATGGACTTGTTTGACTTTGTCACGACCCGAAAGAGCACGTGACTGGCCCTTGAACCATATGAAGTCTATAGGACCCCATCTGATCCAAGTAAGCCAAAAGCCCAGAAATCTAAAACCATTTAAAGAGTAAATAAGGAAAACTGGTTTTAAGAAGTAAAGAAATCATGTTTCAAAAATCAAAGTTTTTAAATAACTAAGCCGAATATGCATTTTTTAAAACGTGTAACCTTTCCTGAAAATTTCGGCAGAGTTTCCTTTGTAAAAACTGGCCCCGAACGGGGTACAACAAGAATAATATATATAAAATGATAAAAGGCATCCCCAAGCGGGAGCTAGCTCTTCGTCAATCGACGGTCATAACCACGCAAGCAATAATAATATACAACGCCAAAGGGCGAGGATCAAAAACCCCAAAAGAAACTCAAAACAGCCAGAAAACCGTAATACTACAAGCGCGACTCTAAGGTCGAAATAATACAACACTGTTTTCTAAGTCTGAAACAATATACAAGTTTTGGTTGATGGAATGTCTAGATCCAATGAATAATACATGAACAATGGCGGTTCTGATACAAAAGAACCCACCTACCCAAGCAAGTCACCCATAAGGAAGCAGTATGCCAGAAATGCCACTATAGAATCTGTACGGCGAAACCTGCAAGAACTGTGGCACCACGGGGGTGAGTTGCCAACTCGTGAATAGAAAATATCTACAAACAGAGATCGAATGCATGACCCATCCTAGGTCAATTCGATCAGATATAAATAAACCTCAATATGAATAAGTCTGAAGCATGCTAAACTGGCAATGTAATCTCTATACATGAGTGTAGTGCCAAGTGCTCGTGCTAGTGTCTCAGGTAATAGCATATCATAAATGTGAGGTATAATCAATGTAATCAAATCTGCATGTACGTGAATCCCGTCCACTCGTCACCCAATGACAATAACCATCATGCATGTAAATATCATAAAGCATGTGCATGGGAATAATATGAGGATATAAACCATCTGTGTCCCTCGCGACACGTCAAAATCATGGAACCGGAGTGCCCAGCATCGACACTCGAAAACATCATGAAAAATGTGCCCAGCATCGGCACGTAAATCCTCATATATCGGGCTCCGTCAGTCCGGATCGGCCCACGGGCTCTGTCTGCGGTATCGGCCCTTGGCCCCGGCAGTACGCCCATATCCATCTATCGACTCCGGTCAGTATCCTCCGGATAACCGCCAGGTCCAACCAATCACCGGTAGGTACTCGCCACCCTGCCAGGCTCATCGTCTACTCCACGAAAAACATTTCTTGCCCCGGGGAACCATACCGGGTCCACCATGTACCCGCAATCGGCCTCATCCGCCTCCTCGAATCGGGTTTCACATGTCGCTCTCAGCACCAAGAAAACACATGGTGGACGCACTGAAATATCATATCAAGGGTAACCGGGTTTTAAAACAATTACATATTCTCCTTTTGAAACACCCACGGTTCCCAAAAACCAGAAATATCATGGAAACAACATATCTCAATGCGTATAATCAGAAAGCATGATGTATGCGACATGTAAAGAAATGTAAGCAACATACACTGAATGCAACAGTACTACAGTGTAGTGATATGGTAATTATCGATGATGAAGTGTGTGAGCCGGCAAACAAGTGTACGTGGAACATACGCATCATCGATAATGGTGCTGGTGTCCTAGCAGCATGACTGAAATATATCAACAATACAAGCGATGCAATGCAAATAGCATGAATATGCGGAATCGAATAATCAACGCAACAGTAGGGTACCTGCCTCAATAGATATATCATGCAACCTTGCCTTTTGAAATAATACGAATCAGGGCTTTTGGTAAAATAAGGGCTACGGTGTTTTAAGAAAGGATGCGTCGTTTGAAAATATCCGTATAAACCCTTTTGCCTATCTTTAAAATATCCCCGATTCGTTAGTTTTGAAATAGGTATGACTCGGGTCTAGTCTAACGCCTACTATGCGAACTACGAACCCAACAATCAAGTCAATCGGGAGGGGTATGGAAACCACCTAAATCTGAGTCGATATACATATATATATATATAGTCGGTGATCTCGCCTCAATAGTATCACGTACGATACAGTATATCATATAACATCCTCGAGTCATGAGTGCGGATCTAACATCAATATAAAGCTCGTACGGTAAATCGCCGTACAGCATCCCAATAGCTGGGTACGGGTCAATATCACATTCATCTCATCACATATCCGGTATCACTACCATCATATCACATCTCAAATACGAACTCTGTCATATCGTCGAATCTCACGGCCTCAATCAAACATCATCGACTCAACTCAATCCCATGTATCATCCTCAACCCCGTATATGAACACATAGTCTCATACCCATGTGTAGATACACACACCTCTATATGCGCACAGATAAATGAAAGAATGTATGCAAGTATATGTGTACGTGTATGTGTGGGTACAACCACTACTCTAGGGTTTCGCACTATACTAAACCAATACATCCTTATTATCAATAATACCATTATTACCATCAATAAACCTAAACAACACATAATAAAATATGTGTGTATACGTATTCGTATACATCACCACGGACTGCGGGGGTGCTATACGCCATCCACCCGACTTCTCCCCGTAGATATAAATCTACTCACCTTGCTTCTCATATGTCGGTGCCGATGTCGCTATCTTCATCTTCTTTGCCTCAACATCACGTAGGGTACCTACAAGTATATCACAATGCTAAAGCACATGAAAATCACATCGGAAACCAAAATAGCACACGCTACTCGCATAGGTAAAAACCTATCGTCTCGCATATAAACACGATCAATATCCACTTGTCGTTGACGTCCAAACGCCACCCTACAGGAATGAATCACCAAATACCAAAATCTATGCTAAAACAAGTCGTAAATCCTACGCCAACTCAAGCAAATCAACCCTGATTTTACCCTAACTGGAATCAGTCAAAACTAGACATACCCAGGGTCAAGACTAGAGGAAATAGGGCCATGCACAAAAATCGAGATAGTTCCCTCCTGCTCTGGCCGCAAATTACGGCCAGAAGGAATTAATTGGCGGCCGTACTCTGGAGTTGGGGGCTAGGGTTTGGTGTGGTGGTTCCATGGTGCCTGCATATCTCACTGTCAACTCGGTTTTATTTTTGGGGTCTCGGGGTGATAGCAGATTCTTAAATACGATCACAGATTCACATTTTTTCTCCGACATCGTCTCATAAATCCGTATTCTGGTTTCAAGTTCAGGTTTGGGTCCGAATTAGCATCACACAAGGGGTTCTAAGGTCACCACAATCCTCAATTTCATCTTTAATTTCAGATCTCACATAAACCCTAACTTGAAGTTTCACAAATCCATCAAACGACACCATATCGACACAAAACTAGTATTGATGCACAAGAAATGAGATACTACTCTAATAGGTGCAGAAATTACCTCCTTTGGCAACTCAAGAAAATTCTTGAGTTGCTCAAAGTCCTCCAAATCCAATCTTGCTAGGTTCAATGTGTAGCTAGTGAGCTTGGGAGCAAGTTTTGTGAAGTGGGAATGGGGTTTTGGTGAGGGAAATGAAAGGGATCTATGAAGTGAAGGGAAGGGAAATGAGAGGGAGCAGCAGCAGCAGCAGCTCCATGAGAGGGGGGAGAGAAATGGGTGTGAGGAAATGATGGGTATGGTTCAAAAAGTCAAAAGCAACTACTCTCTCTCTCTCATCATCATACTTACTTTTTCTTTCTTTTCTTTTCTTCTCACTCCAATAGTGAACCCAAATGAACAACCATGGCAATAGAAATGTAACAAAAGTGTAACAAGTGTGGAAAATGATATGTGCACATTTTTGCACAAAAATGCTAAAAATCCAATTAGTGATTTTTAATCGCGATTAGCACTAAATTAGCATACACTACTACAAATAAGGGTTGCCCCTACGGATAAATCCGTAGGGGCAACCCACTGCCCCTACGAATATATGCGTAGGGGCGAAAAAATACCCCGTAGGTGCAAAGGCCGCAGGTGCAAGTTGAGGCCCTAAACTTGCCCCTACAGGCAAATTCTTGCCCCTACGGATTTATGTGTAGGTCCTGTTGCCCCTACGGATTAAGCCGTAGGGTATAAAATTTTATATTATTTATGGTTATTTTTAATATATTACTTGTACCTACGGACATGTCCATAGGTCCATGTACTACCCCCTACGGATATGTGCGTAGGTACGTTTCCGTAGGGGCAAAATATCAGGATTCCTGATATTTGGCCCCTACGGATAATGCCGTAGGGGAGAGACAGTGGCCCCTACGGCTATGTCCGTAGGGGCATTCCCAACCCCCTGGCACTGAGATCATGGGGGAAATATCAGTTACTGCTGATATTTTGCCCCTACGGATATATCCGTAGGGGTAACATGTGTGCCTACGGATTAATCCGTAGGTACATATTGTCTGTATTTTTTTTTTAAAAATAGGCTGCTTGATTTTTTCCCGCCCTGTGCACAATAATATATACATCAATCAAATCATATATTGCAGTATTCATAATCACATCTCACGCATATATATAATATACAAAAGAAACCCAAAAACTGAATATGATATAAATACAAACCAATATCAATATCGTTTCAAAATGTAGTACAATGTGTATGATATAAATAAATACATGTTTCAAAAAATAAGAACCAAAAATCTACCCTAGCTCGGTCCAGCTCCACCTCTGAATAACGATAGAATAACGCGTACCTGCTCCTCAGTCAATAAACTCTGCAATTCGTCACGAGCGAGAGTCTGAGCGGCATGTGGAGCTGGCGATGTGGTCTGCGCAGCCGCCGTCGAGGTAGTCGCTTGCAGAGCCGCGGCTGCGGGAGTCTGAGTGGGCGGTGGAGCTACAGGAGCTGTCTGCGGAACCGCAGCCGATGTAGTGGCTTGCGGAGCCGCAGCCGAAGGAGATGCATGTGGAGGCTCGGCCGATCTACCCTGTCGCGTCTGGACATAACGTGTGTAAGAAGCGTGTAAGAACTGTGTATTATT
The DNA here is from genome assembly GCA_030015575.1 of Agapanthus africanus. Taxonomy (NCBI): domain Eukaryota; kingdom Viridiplantae; phylum Streptophyta; class Magnoliopsida; order Asparagales; family Amaryllidaceae; genus Agapanthus; species Agapanthus africanus. The sequence continues at coordinate 392,557 of JASDDO010000299.1, forward strand.
CGAATTCGTATCATTATTAAGTTATTTCGAAACCCTGTTTGGATATCTAGTTTGGAAAAGCGTTGTTTATTTTAATTACATATGTATGTATGATTAATCAAACTTAAGTCTAAAACCAAATAAGCTCAAGCTACGTACTAATTATGGATATGTTGATATGTATATAATATGAAATGATATTTTACTATAAAGTAGTATACATACCAGCATCTCCTTCAACTCCTGAACGGTGGCCCTCAAGCTATCCAGTTCCTGATGGACATGCCGGTCACTGGAGACGGAGGAAGTAACCGCCGGGGTGGAGTCCAACCTCATATGGGCCCTGCTAGGGCCCAATCCCCGGCCTCTCTCCCAACCTCCGTGGTGCCCTCCGTGTGCGGCGTCCAGAACTGGGGTCAACAACCTCGGATCGTTCTGTCCGGTAAAATCGATCCCCGAGGCCTGGGCCTGCTCAACCACCCGCTCCTACACCCACATTAAGCAGTAAAGTATAAGTATAAAATTTAAACTTGAACCTTCCAAAACTAAAATTTCAAATTTGGGTAGAAAAAATATTAACACTTACGCAGTACTCCTGGGTAGCGACGTCGGGATATCGAAGCTCGCCCGTGGCGGGATCTGTCGAGGTGCCGTGGACGGCAAGATATGCGGACAGCACGCTCGGTGTACCACCTGACGCCACGGTCCGAGATGTCTGCAATATTAGAAATATTAGAGAATAACTCTTAATATTGCAGAATATTAGAGAATAACTCTTAATTTACCGATAACTCCATGGCTCGAGTAATGTTCCTCGAGCCACCTGTGTAAGTGGGGCGACCCCTCTTCGCCGACTTCCTGTTCTCCGTATTCTGAGCGGCCTGTTTCTGCACAACGCATTAACATTCAGTTTTCTAATTAAGAAACACAAAGAAATAAATTATATCATAAATAATGAATTAAATTTAAAATACATACCTGTTTGCGTTGGGAGTCGAAATAAGCGCACAATAGAGGCCATGTCTCTACGTCGACTCTCGCAAACGCCGGAGTAGATAGGAGGGCCGCTCTCTCTTCCTCGGGAGTCGCCATCCACAGGGAGTAGCAGTCGGCCTTCGGCTCATTCCTGTTGTATCGGACCTTGGCCTGCATGTTCTTCATCAGGCCATTGTACAGAGCATGAAGGTCGAGCACCCTCCCCGGGCGATCAGGGTCGGCTACAGGCTGAAAATCGTAATCCAACTGAAAATACAAAAAAAAACATTGTTATTAGATTGAAAGTGTTAATAATAAATATATTGGATAGATCAAATGAAAATATATATTAATACATACCCGAGCCTGATCAAAGAAGAGAGCGAATGAGCGTTGGTGCTGCTCGCCCCACTCAACGTGAAGTGGATAGTTCTTCACGATCCGGCTCTCGTCCCCCAAATACCGGCCGAACCTCTCGGCATGAGGACCGGTATAGCGATAGTCAAGGGTAAAAAATAGGGGGAATGCTGCCTCCCCCCTAGCTGTATCAGGCCTCAGCCTATGGGACTGATTCGGGCCTCGAGTCCCCCTCTGGGGATGGAGAGGCCCTGAGTCTGCACGAAATATCAAGACAATCAATAATAAGACAAAGTTGTATTAATAAATCAAGGTTAAACAAAAATTCAAGTGTGATATATACCTCCGGTGACTAGCGCACGAGCCTGGGCCCGAGCAGCAGCACGAGCGGGACGATAATTCCTCCGGTGAGGAACAACCGGGGCCCCGGACCCGGACGCATCCCCTCCAACTATAAAATAAACATCGACGCTAAATTTCCATGAAGTTCATATTTATTCTATAGAGCATATGTAAAATGAATAAATATTTTAAATTTATTCATACTAACCTGCAGACGGTGCGGAGGGTATGGAAGCGGCAGGAGTGGCCCCTGTGGAAGGTGTGGACGCACCACCTATAATTAGACAATTAAAAATAGATTATATAAGTAATTGCAAAAAGAATGTGTAGATCAATAATATAACGTTCTAAATCAATATGCATGCACTATAGGATATATAAACATACCCGCAGGTGCGGTGGTGTCACCACCTACAGCTAGACAATAATAAAAATTGCTAAGTAAGAGCAAAAGGAATGTGTGTATTTATGATATAGCATTCTAAATCAATATACATACACTATATGATATATAAACATACCTGGAGGAGCGGGGGTGGCCTCTGTCCCAGATGTGGACGCATCACCAACAACTAGACAATCAAACATTGACAATATAAGTAATTTTGACATAAACATGCATGAATATCTGTAATATTACATTCAAAATGGATATGCGTGCAGTATACCTGGAGGTGTGGCCAAATCAACACGGAAGGAGGCATCCGAAGGGGTCTCCGATCTGGGTGCAAGACCGGCCCTCTGAAGCTCCCTACGGAGCTCTCCGGACGGCAGAACCGCTCTGCTTCTGACTCTGCCTCTGCCGCGGCTGGAGCTCCTGCCGCCCCTCGCTGCTCCCGACATCGTCATCAAATCTAGATAAACGGTTCATGGACGCATTAGACAATCATTAAAAGTATTGACTATATATGATCTAGAGCGTAAAATGTGAAGTAATAATATAACATTACTGATAACCTTTTTCATTTCGTGGGCGCATCATACATATCTACTTGGATTTCATCGTCGATGTCATTTCTAACCCACGTAACTTCATGATCGGTCGAAGACAACCCGTCCTTCGAAACAGACGGTCGGAGCACTTTAAGCCTTCTCTCTTCTTCGTCCTCATCGCTGTCCTCGTATTCTGGGACATCGTAGACATCTCTAGGTTTCCATCGGCATACAACACTCCACCCCGGATGCTTCAAACACTGTGAGTAGTATACTTGGAACGCTTGGTTTGGAAAGATAAACCGATCGTCCTGACCGTAAAATCGAAGTGTGTTCACACTGGTCAATCCATATTCATCTTTCCAAGTCCCAAGACTGCTTCTCCACCTGTCCGTATCGGTTCGCGGATCGTACCAAGTACACTGGAATATATAAAAGGGTTCTGATCGTCCGGGATAGTGGATGCCGAGTATATAATTTAAGTACCCATAGTAAATCACACCGTCCGATCCTACCGTCGCAATCCCACTATTCTGAGTGGTTCTAGATGTTTCTATGTCCTTAACTTCGAATTTGTATCCAAGGACACCAAATCCTTTGTAATATGCAACCTCCATACTAGGAAATTGAGCTAAATATCTTGAATCACTCTCAAATGATGCAGACAAGTTCGGATCGTGGATCTAACAAAACAAATTTTACGACAAAATACATAACGATACAAGTTTAGATTAAAACTGATAGCAATAAAATGTTATTCGAATAACTTACATGATCTGTGACCCAATCACAAAAATTATCCTGATGGTATTTTTCCAAACGTTCTTCGTTCCAATCAGGATGCCCCTCACGTACCTCGTTAAAATGAGTTCTGTTTTCGACAAGTAATTGTGACATTAATATTATGTCATTTCATACACACACAAACACAGATATAACAATTAATCCAAAAGAACTTACTCTCTAATTTGTTCAAGATATGCGCAATTAAGCAAGATAAATCGGTATATCTTGTTGATAAACATAGTGTCTACCCTCTTATACTCGGCTTTACCATATGGCCCGTCTTGAATTCTTCGTGGTCGGTTAAGCCTTGTCTCAATGTTCTCGTCCAGATAGCGGGAACAAAATGTGGTTGCTTCATCAAGAAGATAACCTTGCATGATAGAACCCTCTGGTCGATTTTTATTGCGTATATACTTCTTAAGAGTGTAGAGGTACCTAATGAGAATATGTTGAATAAATAAATACGGGCATACATGACAACAATAAATTTATAAATTGCGCGAAACGAAAAATTACACGTACCTCTCGACGGGATACATCCATCGATATTGTACTGGTCCGGCTAACTTCGCCTCAGTTGCAAGATGAACCGTCAAGTGTATTATGATATCGAAAAATGACGGTGGGAAAATACGCTCAAACTTGCAAAGTATCAACGCAATAGAATTTTCTAGTTTATCCAGCGTCGCAACCTCCAGTGTTTTAGCACACAACTCCCTGAAAAAACAACATAGGTCGTTGATTACTAGACCAACCGAGTCGGGGAGAGAAGTCCTGAGGGCTAATGGAAGAAGGTGCTCCACGATAACATGGTGATCATGACTTTTCAGCCCATCGATCTTGCCCTTCACAATTTTTATTTTCTTGCTGAATGATCCTGAGAAACCTGTGGGGACTTTCAAATTATGCAACACCTGCAGGAATCTTTTCTTCTCCGGTTGTGACATATGATAAGCGGCATTGGGAAGTACAAACTTGCCCGGTTTACCCGCTACCGGTCTAGGGTGCAATTCACTTCTTATTCCCCACTCTTGTAGATCCATCCGAGCATTCATGTTGTCTTTCGATTTTCCGTCTTTACACAGAAGCAAGTTAAGTATGTGCTCTGATACTCCCTTCTCTATATGCATGACGTCCAGACAATGACGCACTGAATTTGTAGACCAGTACGGAAGCTCGAAGAAAATGCTTAACTTGTTCCAATATTGTGGTTTGACCTATTTCGTCGGATCCATCCCGAAGGTCATGTTATTGTAACCATCCCATTTAGCAGTCACGTCCTCTCCGGATAATGGGGATGGAGCTCCAAGAAGCTCCTGATGACCATCAAAGTGAACCGTGTCTAACCTATAGGGGTGGTCTGGAGGCAGAAAACGTCGATGGCCGCAATAACAAACCTTCCTGCTAAAATTCAAAAATTTTGATGTTGTGTGTTCATGGCAATGAGGACATGCTTTGTGACCATGTACGGACTAACCTGATAGCATTCCATACGCAGGAAAGTCATTAATTGTCCACATTAAAGCCGCACGCAGTATGAAGGTTGTATTTGTGTTTGAATCATATGTCTTTACACCATCAATGAACAAAGTTTTCAGCTCCTCGATCAGAGGTCGGAGATAGACGTCGATATTGTTCCCCGGTGAGTTTGGTCCATCGATAAGAAGAGGCATCATAAAGTATGATTGGTCCATAGCCAACCAAGGCGACAGATTATAAATTATCATTACAACGGGCCATGTACTGTGACTTCCAGCCATATAGTTGAATGGGCAGAAGCCATCGGTAGCCAGTCCGAGCCGGACATTGCGAGGATCGCTACTGAATATTGCGTTCCTCCTATCGAAATCCTTCCATGCCGGTGAATCTCTTGGATGGCTCATTTTTCCATTTTCGCTTGGAGGAGCATGGTGATGCCAAATCATTGCCTCGGCTGTTTTCTTGCACCTGAATAGCCTCTGTAGCCTCTGTGTTATGGGAAAATATCGTGCTATCTTCACAGGTATATCAGGCTTCTTATCAGAATCTTTCGGCTTATACCTCGCACGTATGTTAACCGATAGACGGGGACTAAGTGGCGCTTTTAGTTTCATATACGAGTATCGATGGGAATATGAAGGTTTCATATTATCATCGAGTATCATATATTGGTTTTAACCCGAACATCTCGAATCGCTCTCTAATTATGCGTTTGTTGTGTATTCTTGTTGTATGTGTGTGTTCCGGCTGTCGGGGGTAGGCTTCTATCCCATTAAGAATGTATAGAGCGAACGCCCATCACTTGTGCTTTCAACCGTTTCGAGTAAATTTCGGCAGCACCTCCCCGCTGTTCTCCGAGTACACTGTAATAGAATAGATAATCATTTCAAAGCTGTGAAACAACGTTGAAATGAACATCTAATCTATCTTTGTACACGGAGAACCAGCGGAAAGGTACCGACGAAATATCTCGAAACGGATGAAAACACAAGTGAATGAAGGCGTTTGCTTTATACATTCTTAACTTGTCCACACGGGACAAATCTATGGGTTACCATACGATTGAATTTTCTCGTCGCGTAGACTATACGATGGTTGTTAGTATCGAGCTATACTGTCCGATATTTAACAACCTTCGTATAGTTCTAGGTCACGACGAGCATCGCATATATATTAACCGATAGACGGGGACTAAGTGGCGCTTTTAGTTTCATATATGAGTATCAATGGGAATATGAAGGTTTCATATTATCATCGAGTATCATATATTGGTTTTAACCTGAATATCTCGAGTCGCTCTCTAATTATGCGTTTGTTGTGCATTCGTGTTGTATGTATAACATGATTTTAAACCATTGAGATCAAGATTGATAGAACTGATCATCCTACATTGCAATAGCATTCATCAACCAAAAACTATTATTGCAATGGTATTCATCTATAACAATCAACAATTAAAACTACAAATGTAGGATACTAATATCATAAAGCGTTATATGCAACATTGATAGAACTGATAAATAAAAAAACGAAACACAAACCGTATCAAGATTTAACAACTTTGATTATGTCATATACGCGGGCCGATATTTTCATATTAGCCAATAGGCAAAAATAAATTGCGGTCTGGATATGGCATATTGGCAGATGTTACCTATATGCATACATGCATGCTGTCTCCCCATTTTTTCATAAATCAAACCAACTACATACATCAAACTAGTCCATGCCACCAATCGGAAACTCCACTATGTCTTTGAATTATTATTTTTCCAAATAGCATTGAGCTCCTATTGACATTGTCTCATCCAACAAATTTGTTGTGCTTGCCTCGACCTTCATCTAGCTTTCACATGACATACACATTATATGAGTAATATAGTTATAAATTATGGTATTTTGTTGTCATCAATCCACCTAACCCTAACCCCAAGTTGCTCTCTGAAAGCACATAGAACCATCCCCCCTAGTCAAGCATAGCTTTTTCTGTGCAATTGTTCTCATTCTTAATTTCTCACATTCATTACTCTCTCATTTTCTTGTCAACAAATTTGTTGTGCAATTGTTCTCATTCTTAATTTCTCACATTCATTACTCTTTCATTTTCTTGTTTTTTCCAACTCCCCACCACTTAACCCCAACCCAGCCCCAGCCCCAGCCCCCAGCCCCAGCCCAGCCCCAACCTAACCCTAACCCCAGAGCGGCCAGCTAAACCCCAACACCAACCCTAAGGCAAACCCTAACCCCAGCCCCATCCCAGCAGCAGCTGAACCCTAACCCTAACCCTACCCCGACCCCGACCCCGACCGCGACCGCGACCCCTGCCCAACCCCAACTCGCGCGCGCAATCCCAGACCCAGCCATGAACCCTAAGCCCAAAATAATCCAAAAATTCTTTAATTTACCTCGAGATTTACTCACCTGAACGGCTGCTGCTGGGGCTGGGGCGACGACCTGAACGGCGGTGGCGACGACCTGAACCGCGGTGGCGACAAGAACTGCGGTGGCGACGAAACCGGCGGTGGCGACGAGGAGAACGACGGCGTGGCGATTTGGGGATTTTTTTCGTGCACGATCGAGAGAGAGAGAGAGAAAGTGAGCGTAGGCGATCGATCTGGGGTTTTGTTAAATCGATATTTACTTGCCCCTACGGATATACCCGTAGGTCCTTTGTTTGCGGCTCCGTAGGGACAAACACCAAATTAAGAATTAATATTTTTATTCTTGGACGTCTGTGCCCGTAGGGGCAACCTTTTAGCCCTACGGATTGATCCGTAGGGCCAGGTTAAATCTGCCCCTACGGATTACAATATCCGTAGGGGCAACCCCCTATTTTACTAGTGATATAACTAATCTTAAAAACTTTAAAATGGCATAATTCCATAAAATACCTTATTTTAGAATTTTCCATAATTTTTCCCCGTTTATTTGTATTTAATTATACCAGAATATTAAAATATTCATTAAAATAATAATAAATTATAAATTTTCCCAAAAATCATATTTTATTATTTTGAAAACGTTACAGATTTTCTTTAAAACATCACATATTGCTCTAGATACCCTGTAATCCTTTAGGTTTCACAAAACCGACACGGGAAAATTCTAAGTTCGTATATCGGGTTCTATTCTCTGTTCTTAGTCCAGAAACCATCACTCAAGTCTTGAAAACACTCACTATACCTCTACTACATCTTTACAAGTCTACAAAATCACTAAATATCATCTTGGAAATTTCCAAGATCACAACACCTAACTAATACAAATTCTAAACTAAACTAGAATATACTAACTCAAAAACATAACTAAAAGTGTAGGGATTATCTCATTTGGCAACTTAGGAAAATTCTTGAGTTGCCCAAAATCTTCAAAATCCATACTTGAAATGTCTAAAGGGTTTAGAATAGGCTTGTGCATGTTTTTAATGAAGGTGGCATGGGGTTTTGGAAAGAGATTGAAGATGATACATGGAGGTAGTGAGGGATGAAGGAGATGAAGAATTATGAAGAAGGAGATGAAGAAGAGAAGAAATGATGAAGGAAGAAGATAAGGAAGTCAAAGATGCCTCTCTCTCTCTCTCTCTTAAGCTCACACTCTCTATCTAAATATCTATTTTATTTTATTTCTAAATATCTCATACACTCTCATCTCTTTTCTTTTCTTTTCTTTTCAAATAAAAGAAATGAAATAAACAGACATGTAACAACATGCACATGACATGGTGCACTAGCCATGGAAAAATGTAGAAATACGGATTTTGCTTAGTCGTGATTAGTAGTGCACTTATCGATTTAATTTAAACCTGCATATATTTAATTATAAAAATGCCAAAATCTAATAAATATCTTTTTAATGAATAAATCATTTTAATCTCCGATTATTTTCCAAATATTGGTATATACTTGTACCATTTTACGAAAAACCCATATTCGCAAATCGAATAGTTTTCGCGAAATATATTATTTTAATACTAAATTTCCAAAAATAATATTTTATATTTCTAAAGTGTTACAATCGGACACCTGCACGTACCAACGTATGGCCTCTACATCATATTGCATGAATCGGGAAAACGCTCTGTGTGGGACTATTAAGACCCGACAATATAGTGGCAGTGGATTTAACCACAAGTACGTCAGTGGCACAAGCTGTACGTAACAGCTACCTAGCTATTGAACGAAAGGAAGGCCGATGTGAAAATTCATCCGTACCTCTACTGAGCCTGTTCATGACAATCTCCATACAGTCCGGTTTCTTCGTATAAGAGTATCGCATATCGGGTCTAGTGGGTGGTAAACGTCAGACCCCTAATAATCCGATAAGTCGTGTCAGTGTCAAGCTCATCACCTCCCGAGAAACTACCGATCCTCAATCAGTAAATCACATCCGCTATGGCCAGAGACTTATGGTGATAGCAAACCTAAACACAGCGCGACATCGACTCCCTATACTGGGAGAGACATATCTCTGAGATCGCTCACTTCCTCCATATGACTCAGGAATGTACCCAACTAAAACCTATTTACATGACTCGTATGAGTTGTGGTAGGGTAGTAATCTGAGTATAGTGGGAACTCATACGAGACAAATGACGATCTCAGGTCAAAGGACTACTCTGTACTTATGTCACCTAAGAACTACTATCTGACGATAGGTATAATACTATCCAGCAGTTCTCAGCGAGTCTGTCCAGTGTACTCATCTTCAGTGAGCACCGGTATACTGTCTTAGGTGACTCAACACTAATGGCTTTTGAGACCGACCACCGCCTCTCGTCAGGCTATAGATAGTATACACTAGTCTACTCTGAAATATCGATGCCTGATCTCTATACTCTCTCGAATAGGGACATTTAAGGACGTGCTTATGGACACCCATCTCCCATGTATATGATTGCCATCAAAATACTGATAATCAAGCAATGATCCTACGGGCTGTATCATTAATAATTAGTGAAACGTATACACATCAATGATAAAGACAAACCAAATAACATACTATCATCTTGAGTAAAATTGTTCTATCTATATAGGTCCTCCTTCAATTATCATAATTGCCTGTCTGCAATTACAATAATTACGTTGAAGGCACTATATCCAACAGATACGATCCTCGATGATCTAATCATACCAACCAAACCAAAGATGAAGATGTTCCCAACCAAGATCATGAGTCATAATCATTTGACGGATCTCCCTATCAACTGGTTTGTTGGGACGCAAGTCTACTGGACGATCTTATTCATAGTCAGCTGATGGGGATTTTTAAATTCTTCAAATTTAACCGCAAGTATACAGCTTATCGCAGTCGTACTTGAAGATTGTTCCCATAAATAGTTGTGTTAACTACTTTTAAACTAAGTTAAAAAGATCATTTTTTATAATAAAAAGAAAATCTAGAGTGTTTGAATTTTTTTTCTAATGTGGTGGTTTATATGATAAAATTTCTATTTTTTTCTTATGTTTAATTAACGATCTATTAATAACATAAAAGAATAGAATAAATTATTTGATTTAATCTTATCCTATCAATTATATTATATCATTCAGATTTAATTAAAACCCTAATTCTAGTTTACTAGATTTAACCTAGGTTTAACCGTCTATCAGTATTTGTAGATTTAGAAACTACAACTACCATATTTTAGATTTTCTCCTAGATCAAACTAATAACCAATTTGTAATATCTATGATTTATAGTTATCAATACCGTCCCTAATTATATTTGTAAGTGTCAACTATCATGAACCTAATTAGTTTCTATGTTTCTTATCTACCCCTAATTCTTACTTAAAGGCGTCAATTTTTTATTGTAAAAATTAGATTTTTAGATTAAGAACAAAGATAGGATAATATAGATCAAAATAGATATTCATATTAAAGCAAGAATAAAAGAAAATTTGAAATACCAACCACAATAGATTACAAATCAAAACCCTAGAAGCAAAGTTTAGCCAAGCATGGGTAAAAATAAACTAAATATCTTTATTTAAAAAAATAGAGAACTTGCAAGTCATTGATCTCTCAAAAGAAAACCCTAAAGTTTATTGCCAAGAGAGAGATATGAAACCCTAAGTCCATTCAGGTGCTTATATAGGGCAGAAGAAGCTTAGAGAACAAGTAATAAAAGATACAAGAGAATCACCTTGCTAACAACTATGAAAATGTAATCTAATCACTCTGTTGGATGCCGTTGCATGTCTTTAGAATTTTCGAAAAATAAAACGATGTATCTTAAAATGATGTATGTGCCAAGATGATCATGGCCATAAAAATTGAAGATGAACAGCCCAGATTATGCAGCAAAACCGCTGCGCCCATGCTTAACTTGCGGCTAATCCACTGTGCTTTGTTGGCTTCGTGGAACAAATTTTTTTGTGCTCGATTCTCTTGATTTGTTGAGATCTTTTTAGTTAGCATACCATAAAAATTATTCTCATTTCTCTGTAGTTGTGTGGATCTCCAAATTGTTCCCAAATTTGGCATATAATTAGGCAGATTTATTTATTTATTTGATTTGGTTTGGTTTCTCCAACTGATTTGTTGTTGTGATAATTGATTTATCTCTATTTGTTGCAACCTTTGCTGATTTACAATGATATTGCCAAATTTGTTCCAAATTTGCAAATTGTCATTTGACTTTCCGAATAATTCCTTTAAGTCTCCATTGTACGCACGTAATCCTCATTTTAGGACAATTTTCCGTCTTTTTGCATCCAAGTCATATTATCTATAATAATTTACAAAAGATACCCAGAACAGCATAATATATGATAATAAAATGATAAATGGGTTAGAAAAATGTACAGTAAATTGCACCTATCAAATACCCCTATGCTTATCTTTTTCTAGTCCTCGAGCAAATTTAGGGTTTCAAACTCTAACTAAACTAAACTACTATCTAGCTAAATCCTATTCCTACTCATATTCATATTCCCATAAAAGAAAATGAAGGAAACAAAAATAAGAAAATGAAAACTATATATAAAGATAGGTATAGATAAGAAAAATACGAAAGAAAAGAGTTTAAACTTCACTAGATTTTCAGTCGACATGAACCATACCTTAATAGACTTTGATATATGCCGAAAATTACTTTCTCAACATTCTTCCAATCTTTCCTACCTATCTTGCTTCCAAACATAATCATATACCCCTATATGTGTGTAAAATCATTCCTACACTTAAGGAATTCAATTCAAGATCCCATACTCTTGCCCTTAGCTCCCTATTACTTTTTAATTGATGATCAAATTAATGAATTTGTTCCCATATTTTTCATGCTACCGTTCATACTTCGTGATGCACTAACCAACCGATTACCGAATGTGATCACTTATTAAACGTAAATAGCAGTATCCTAATCTTGCAACACAGACACAACAAATGATCCCAAACCAGATGGTCTAAGTCACTAGATGATGAAACACCCTCGCTGAATTTTTTTATGCTACCTTGATAATTACAAGACAGTGTTCATTTTTTCTGTTATATTAAATGTTTTTTTTCGTATCAGGCATTACAGACAAGAGCATAACATGTCTTTTCTACTATCCCAAACTTCAAGATATGTGCATATGCGTATAATAGGGTATCAACGTTCAAATATTTGGACTCAAAAATAGGCTCCACTTATATCTTCTCAAACCTAGTAAATCCTTCATGATACTTGTCTTTTGGGAACGGGCTCATGACAACTTATTACTAGATCCATTTAATCATCCATTTTTACTATTTCTCTCTAAATCTCTCTCTCTCTCTCTCTCTCTCTCTCTCTTATATATATTTTTCACTTTTTCATTTCCATTTTCAAAATTTTCTATTTTTTTTTGAAAACTAAAAACTATGTACAAAACCACCTCCCGCACTTAAATTTGACAGCGCCCTCACAGTCTACTGTGACCCTTCTCTTGACCACGAACATGACTAAGAAACTAATGATATACATATGGTACTGTAACATTTCAAAAAATAGAAAATAATATTTTTGGATTTAAATAATCAAATAATAAATTTCACAGATATTATACGTATATAGATTTGAGTTTTTGTAAGTTGGTATAATTACATACCTATATTTTTAGAAAATAATCGGAAATTTAAAATGAATTATCATTTATGAAAAAAATTTATTTATTGGGGTTTTCAAGAATTAGTATATAATTATAATCATATAAGTTTAATGTTAAAATTGAATTAGTATTTTAGTAATTACTACACTAAACCATGTTTTATTTTGTTAACCATACTTGTATGCATGATATGTTAACATTACATTTGTGTTTGTACCATGGTTTTGCATTTGTTTTCAAAAGATAAGAAAAGAAAATAAGAAAAAGAAAAGAAAAGGAAAATGGGGGGGTGGGAGGGGACAAAGAGTTATGAGGGGTATGGGTGAGAGAGAGAGAGAGAGAGAGAGAGAGAGAGAGGTATAGATCTTTCTTCATCTCTTCTTCCTCTTCTTCATCTCCTTCTTCTTTACCTCCACCTCCTACTACCACCATGCACCACCCTCAAAACCTCACTAAACCATCATAAAAAATATTCACAAGCTCAATCTAAACCTCTTGGTGGGATCAAGTATGGATTTTGACCTCTTTAGGCCATCTACGAATTTTCTTGAGTTGCTCCATGAGATAAAACATCCATTTTTGATCAAGTCTTAAAGTTTCCTAATCTCATATATTAGTTTAGAGTTAAAAAGTGCTTGTTTTGTGAACTTGGAAAATTCTAGGGTGATCTTTGTTGGATGATATGAGTAGTGGTGGTGTAGTAGAGTCTTAGTAGTGACTATAACCTCTTTAAGTGATAAATAAGGGCCTGTATGTGCATGTAACCTCGGTTAGAATGAGTTAGAACTTTCCGATGTCGGTTTTGTGGAGATTTTGGTATTCAAATGGAATTTGGAGCAACTCGGGGTCTTTACAAGATAAAAAAACAACTACACTGACCTAATTATACCACTAAAAGACCACCATAGAAGCACGAGATCCTAAATCAAAAATTCGACCTCCGGTGGCGGTTACTGTAGCACATTCTGGCGGCTAAATTTTTGAATTTGGTGTCATGGTTTAGTCAATAGCTCATATACTTGGTAAGTAAGCCTCTGTGATACTTTGTTTTTCCCTATATGTCCCAAGGAAAAATCTGGGAGCATTTTAACTTGGTTTTGACGATATTTTCCAATATTTGAAACTTGGTTTTTGGTATTTCTGTTTTGACTTGGTCGTTTGACGTTCATACATCAATGTCGGGGGTTGTTTTGTTGTTTAAGCACGCATTGGCCATAGGTTCTAACCTATGTGTGCTTCGATCGTGATTTCAATTACGATTTGGATTTTCATGTAATGCGATATGGTTTGATTTGTAGGTACAATTGCGGGAGTCTCCGAGACAACGAAGGAGAGTAGGGTGTCTGTCGACATCATCTAGAGCGAGGATAGTAGGTGAATAGATGTATACCTACGAGGAAGTCACGTGGATGGCGTATAGCACCCCCGCAACCGTAGTACTAGGATGCTATATATATATATATTTATATATATATATATATATAGACATACACACACACATACATACATATATTAGATATGTATACCTAGCCTATAGGGTTATTAGAATATTATATGTGATAGTAATATATTTATAGAAAGATATATCTCTAGTTCTATTTTCTTAGCTTATGAGCTATATCTACTTATGAAAGTATATAAATACATATTTTACGATATGATACGATAAGATGAGGATATGATCCGATATGATGATACGAGTCGATATGATACAATATGATGATATGAGGCGATGTGATATGATATGATATATGATGACATGAGATGATATATGATGAGATGAGATGAGATGATGTACGCGACTATAGATCCGTACTATTGATTTGATGAAATCGTATATTGCATTATATGAAGGGTTAAGTTTACGGTAAAGTTATACGTTTACGTTATCGTCGAGTATCCTAACGAAGGAACTAGTGCACCCTAAAGCCTAACCCTAATTTTTGGAGGAATTAAATTCCCATTTGTTCCTGTTATTTCTTTTTAACTTAGTTCTTTTCCCCTAATTTTTGGAGGACACAATTTTTTAGCAGCATTTGCATAGTATTTGATGTCCCAATGTACTGTTTATAATAAAGTCTTTTTTTAGTGGAATATATAAAGATAACATCTTTATGACTGCAAAAAGAAGAAGAAGAATTTTGCCATTGTGGTATCCGCACTAAACCAATTGAGAGCTGAATGTTGTTGACTTTGTATGTTGTTGACTTTGTGATAGGTTTGTAAGTTTGTTCATCTCCAACCAATAGTATCAAGAGTCAGATATGAATAATGTAGTTGGATATAAAATTTTAGCCTGAATTGACTGACCCCACGTAGTCGATGATAGGATTCGGGATCTCTACTATAATGAAAGAATGGTAGGAAAGCTATTAGCAATCAACAGCTACAATTGGTGTATAACAAGTAGGCTCAAAGGAAATCCTTGATGAAGGGCCAAGATCATTAGAGCATAGGAAATAATAGCGTACTCCGTTAGTCCCATTTTTTGAGTGGTAGTTTGTGCTGTTTTATCGTGTTAAAATGACTTGCTAGTTTGAACTTTCAGAGTCTTTATGAAAACGTGGAAAATAAATTCACAATCAATCTGGTAAACCCCTGTATAAGTATGCAATTGACGAATTGTAATTAAGTTGTTTCTAGTTCGGTATTATTATAACTTGACTATCATAGGGATTTTGACAAAAAATTCCAGTCATCCTAATGTACTATTTTTTATAGGGATAAAAGTATTACCTACGGGTAGGGTTGTGGGTGGAAGTGGAATATGATGCTTGTAGAAAAAGAATTGGTTAATGACTTGAAATTAGGTGACACGAGAATCTTAGACAGGTATTTTTCTGTGTTAACCTTATCTTATCCTTGGACATAAAAGATAATTGCTGAAAGTCCAAATGGATACTTAGTGCCATACAATAATCACTTACAAATCTAAGTTTGATATGCAGAGCAGTGAGCTTTGCAAGCATATATATTAAAGATTTGTTAATATGAATCTTGTATTGAAAATGTGATTTTCTTTAGTTTTGCTGAAATTTGTTATTAATTTTCCACTGTAATACGAAAGTCTTTGTTCTCATAAGAACAACTAACCTCCCATATGATTTATTGCTGAAATTTGTTATTAACCCTAACCCTAACCCGAAACCGAAACCTAACCCTAAACCGAACCCTAACCATAACACTAACCCCCAATTAACACAGAACTAACCCTAACCCTAACACAAAAATCAACAATAACATAATAATTAAGAATAATTAATAGTTCAAAATGGAATTAACTCACCTCACTTGTAGTTTTGCCGGCGGTTGGAGCTCGACGAGGGGAGGAGGCCGGTCCTGGAACTCGACGAGATCGGAAATTGTTGCGACGAGCAATTCCGGCGATGAGACAGAAGTCAAGGCAGCGGCTAACGGGAAATTTTGGCGATGAGAGGCTCCGGAGGTGGCTGACGAGAAGTGGAGGAGGCGCGGGTGAGGGTGATCAGCGATCGCGCGCGCGGGAAGTGTTGGTGAGAGGAAATATTTTAGGGACGGTGGGGAAATTACCGAGTTGATATGTACAGGTCATCCGCAGGGAAATATGAATTGTTTATCTTATTTTAGACGAGTTGATAAAAGAGAGTATGGATTGTTGTCGTTTTTAAATTAAGATGGATAGTAAATTTATAATAGAAAGGTTTGTAGGGTTTATAGGACTTAGTAGTTAATGGATGAAAGTTTAGAAATGATTCTTTTTATCTTTTAATTGTTTAAAACTAGAGAGATAGCGATGAATGTGGATTAGGGTTCTTGGAGGGAATTAGGGTTTCCCGCTACTGCCCCTTGTCCATTCATTGATCTCTATTTATCTTGAGCCCTTAACAAAAAAAGTATTAACTAATCTTAAATCATGGTCGTGGCTATCATTAATGGATAGCGCACCTGATAAGAGGGTTAACATTCATTTTGTTAAAATTTATAAACATTAAAATGTCAAAAGAACTTAAGAGATATTTCATCCATTATTCTTCCCTATCATACAAACTCTAGCAAGCAAGAAATTACTCGCTCATGATTATTAGCGTAGTAAAATAGAGATGGAAAATGAATGAAACCATATTAGAAGTGCAGAAAATATTGTTGAATGTAATGCAGAAAAGTAATGCGTAAAAGTAAATGCGTAAAGTAAATGTGAAAAGAATTAAAACAAAAGACTATCTTTATTAATCAACTATTGCATTACAAATTTTCTTCTTAAAAAGGTAGATTATAAGAACCCTTGTTGCTCGTAGATCTCTCTCTACAAGTGAGGTAGATGAATAGATTACTTAATTAGATGTTGAGATAAGATGATCTTGGTATGCACAGCTCTCAGTCTTTTATATTGCCCCTGAAAGTACAAACCCTAGATACCATGTTAGAGTAGGTGTAGTTACAATCATACCCCCAAAAATCCAGATCCAACGGTCCAGATCTGACCGTGGTTCTACCGCCATTATCCCCTATTGACCGCGGATCCGCCGCACTCTAGTAGGATTTTGACTTGATATTTTTTCTGGCTTTTTCTCTCAATATTTGGAGATACTCTTGATATATATTCTGAAAATATTGCCCTTAGTTTCTGCAGTTGCTAGATTTCTCGATTTGCTTCTAATATTTGGCAGATTTGGTTTCAATATTCCAATTTAACTTAAATCTTTTACTTAGATTTCAGACTGTAGCTAATACCTGCACAATATCTCAAATCAAATTTTTAATAGCATTTGGTATTTTTGAGATATTATTCTAACCATTTATATGATATAATGTCTTAAGAATATTGATTAGGAATATTTGACATGATTTGCATATTTTAATTACTAATATTTCATTTAAATATTATATGTATATTTTCCCTTATTATATTAATTATAAATAAAGAAACATATGATAATAATCTTTTACAAATAAACCCACATATTTTCCTTATTTACATTTAACACTTTTTATTAGTTAATAATAGTAGGGAAAATGTCCATACAAATGTGCAATATTTTTTACTAATTACCCACCTATCTTTTCTTCTGTATTTAACCGTATGAGTATTCTTAAGTTATTTTATAGTTGCCAGAGTTGTAGTCTCGTTAAAGTAGTTTTAGTTCTTAAGGCTTATCTGTCCATCTTTCACAATCATTTGTTATTGTTATTCTATTTTTCTTTATAGTTGTGTGTGTGTGTGTGTCTATATATATATATATATATATATATATATATATATATATATATATATATATATATATATATATATATATAGCTTATTACTATTAATTGTTATGCCCTACCTCTTACATATGATTATTTCTTTTAGCTGCGTTATTTCTTACGAACAAATATTTGAGTTTCGTTGCTTTTGCATGAATTACTATATAGTAATGTCTGATTTTTCTAGTTACTTTTCGCATGACTTTTATAACTTATTGTTTATTTTAATTTCGAGGATGAAATTTTATTTAAGGGAGGTATGATGTAAAACCCGATTTCCTTGTATCCTATTTTTTTTAATAAATAAATATTTCCTAATTAAATCCTATCCCATTTTCATTTCTATTTTTCTATATCCAAATTATTTTCTAAACCCTAATTTCTAAACCGAAATCTATTTATCCTAACTATTAGAACCTTAACCCTGAACTATTGCCCACATTTTGATATTTATGGTGATTGATTTTGTTTTAATGGTTATTAATTGATTTCATTAATTGTCTTTAATTATTATTAATTGGTATTTTAAACCTATCTCCCTAACTCTGATCCTTTTATCAAAACATATTTCCAAAACCCTAAATAAACTAAATCTTAAGCCTAATTATTTTTCCCTTACCCAGGCCCACAAATCTTCAACCTAACCCAACCCAGCCAAGAACCCACTCCCCTCTCTCTTTTTCTTTTTCTCTTCCTCTTTCTTTCATTTATTTTTCCATTTTTTGAACCGAGCTTCTCATTCTCGTCTTCTTTTCGCCTAGCCACCCAAGACTACGTCTCCTCTCCCCAACGGTCCGCCACGATCTCTGCGATCCCTACCCTCAATCGCACCCCTCTCTAACGTCTCTTTCTCTCTCCCATCTCAACATATCTCTCTCTATTCTTTCATTTGATCTATCCACCTCTCTCTAACTCGCCTCCTTCACGAGCCGCCACTGACGAGCTCCTCGACCTCCACCTCGCCTAAAACCCACCACTGGTCACCTCCACCAACCACGACAACCTCCCCACTTCCTCTTCCTTTCCTCTCAGCCGGCCTCCTACACCACCGAGAACCACCTCTCTATACACCCGAGCACCCTGTGCCTCACCACCGTTTCCACCTCGTCGGAGCTTACAACTAAACCCATTCTCCACCTCGAGCTCCTTTCAACATTCTCCTCATCTTCCCAACAACACCGCCACTTCCTCATCTCACCGCCAGCCTTCACGGCCGCCAACTTGTTATAGACTCCTCATCAGCACTTTCCCCATCATCGCCGACGAACCTTCCAGTAACCCACAACCTCCACTGTAGCCGAGCTCCACGAACCCAACTCTAAGCTCCACCCTAACCGACGAGCCCTGCACCTTGCCGTCACTGCAGCTGCCGCTCAATGCCATTGCCACCGATCGGTATCTCGCCACATTGTTTCGTTGTTAGGCAAGTTCAAAAACTTGCTTATTCATGATATAATTATAGTAGTTAGATCATTCAATATTAATTATAATTGTATGTATACATATATATATCGTAATTTATCGACAAATGGTAATATATGAGCCGTGGTTGTTTAGTGGTGCTGGTTTGGATAAGATGGGGGTCTAAAACTACGTCTTGGACAGTGAAGAGATTGTTTGAACTGATTTCCGCCCTATTTGAATAGCCAGAATTTAATTCTCGTTCGAAGTGAATAAGCATACAATCCACTCGATGAATTAACTAAACCTGGGATCTACCGTACATGTCGTCTTGAAAAATATATATTAATTTGAATACAACTCATAATCTAATGTCCTAAGGCTCGTATCGAAGCCAACAGATAAAACTATAGCACCCCATAATTGATCTCTAAACTTTAAGAAGTTATGACAGTGAAAACTGAGGCGATTCATGGCTCTGGACTGCAGTTCAGAGCAAGAATCTCTGCCTTTACTTGTTTTAGAACGCATATATCTCACCGTTTAAGTGCGCAAGTGTGCAGAACCATACATTGAAATGTATAGAATTGAATTGGATTTCTAAAGGTACTGGCCTCATTGCATTCCAGTGTCGTTTGATATTTATAACACCTTTTAAACCGTCCATGTGTACTATAGTTTCATGCTGAGACAGAATGTATAGCTTAACCTTAAACAGTGTATATCTCCCCGCATACAGCGGATATTATCAATCCTCATGATGCGTTAGAAACATAACATATAAATATAAATATTATCTAACAATAGCATCGCCTAATTATGACCCTAACAGGGAGTAAAATGTGTTACAAAACAAACATCCAGTTCAGAAACTGGATTTTCAGCAGAGAACACTTAAAATAGAATGACCGTAACTCGCAAAACTGAAACCCGTTTGACTCAAAACCAATTTTGATGTACATATAATTAAATATATTGATTACCTCTTTTATATTGTTTTGCTTAATTCTGCACGTGTGATTTATAGTGAATTTTGCAAGTTGTATAACACTGGCTGCTATATTTTTATTCGTATCATATTTGATTGCATTCTTATCATATCATGTAGCGGTTATACCCTCATTGATTAGTGGTCATATACATTGATAGCCTAGTGACTATGTTGCATTACCAAATGACAAGTGTTAGTGATTGGATTGTGGCAAGTATGTCAGTGTAAAGGAGTATCTGAATAGTGGTAGTGAAGCGTACTTGTACACAATTAGCGGAACCATTTAGCTATTGCATTGTCGACGCCTATGGGGCATATAAAAGTGTAACTATAACTGATATGGGACGGGTATGGAAGCACTTATATTAGTGTCATAGATAAGATATCGAGAACTGTCCACTATCTTGGATACTAATCGAGACATACTTGATGGAGACCTTTCTCGCGTAGACTTGTCATAGAGAGACTGGTATTTAAATTCATAGTCGGTATTTAATGTAGACCGTAAGGGTGGAATAGTTTGAGGGTGAGTTCGATCAACGGAATCTCAGGAATCCCACTGCTGGCATATTTCGTGATTTCATGACTTTATTACTGATCGTGTTACTGATTCTTACTGATCGTGATTCGGACCCATGTTTCCCTGCCCTTGGGGCTTCCCCTTGGGTCGGGAATACACCTGCGGTGGTTGATGCCCACACTCGGACTGACGATAGGTTTAGTGACTTGGACCTTGAGACTTTGAGACTGATAGAACATTATATTGATTATTGATTTGACATACCTGCCTTACCGTTACATGTACTGGTTATTTCATACTCATGTCATTACTCTATACTTACTGTTTTATGTTTATCATCATATCACATCATATATGTATATATTGTCGTTGTGTCGCTCTGACAAGTTGAGTATGCATGCTCAGAGTGGAAGAAGTGGACCCGTCTGATTTCCAGCAGATCGTAGATATCTAGACCAGTGAGCTGGCCTTATCGTTCAGTTTCATTATCGCTGGTTAGTTTTGTATTTGTTGCGCTCAGTTTTCTTTTAACTTAATAGTTTTAGTGACTGTACTATCTCATCATCTGTGTTATATTACTGCTACCATGCACTGCCAGCCGAAGTGTGACTACGGCAGGATATTTCCTTGACCGTAGGAGCATGGCTGGCCTTGTCACCCTTCGTGTTCCATATTTTGGGAAGCAGGGCATGACGAAATCACTAGATTCTACAACGATATCAAGTTCATTATGTTAAAGGTTTTCTTCCAAACCAATCATAGCCCTCCGCCATTTCAGATAGATACTGTTTAGTATTCGTGCTGTGTTTATCGACCTTGTCGAGGCGTACTGTTCGGTAGCTGATTGGTGCATTTTTTGCCGCATGATGATGCGATTGGTTAGGACAGTCATACGGCTTTGTTGACCTTGTCAAGGGTTGTGCGGGTGGGTCTAAATCAGTCACAAAATGACAGGTTGAACTTGACTTGTGGTTTATGATTTGTTAACCTTGTCAAGGTCACAAACCGCATGGGGTAAAAACAATTATCGAGAATTTTAACTGTTGAAATTTGCAATGAGATTGCATACCTTCTATGTGATAGTTGGATCCCGATACCCACTGCAAGTAAGTGTTACTCCTGGGAGAGTTTTCCACTTTACAATTAGCTAATCCAGTAGGTGTCTAAGAAAGGTGTTAATAGGGTTATGCCTCTACGGTAACGAGATTATTTAATTAGTTCCATGCGAATGCACGGGGAGACTCCCTCGGAGTACCAACACTAGCCTGGCTGACCGATTGGCGAACTTGTAGGGTGTAATTAATCCCAGCTAATTTTACCTTTTAGGGTTTAAAGGAAGATTTGATAAAACTAGTAGGAGCCATCCTGATTAGATAAGATAAAAACCAATCTAATCTTGTAAGAGCGCACGCTAAATTGTTTTCATCTCTCTCTCCAAGCAGCGACATTGCCATGCCTTAATTAAGATAATAACATGGATGTATTGACCGAACCCGCTTATTATAGTGGGCTGAAGAACGTTGGTTCCACTCTATCTTATTACAATTGTCATAAGTCTGGGTAAGGGATAGGGGAATGCAAAGATTTCCACGCAACCCTAATGAAAAAAGAGCATTCTGATGCATCTTCTTCGGGTGTGTTAGTTATTGAGAACTGTTTCTCAGTCTGCTCTATGTCATGTGTATTAGATACTAGATCCGGATCCCACATTTGTAATCTGTTATAAGGGTTAAAGAAAAGTAGAGAACTGAAAAAGGGTGATATGTCTTTCGGAGTAGGGAACGAAGCAATTGTTGCCGCCGAAGCTGTCGGCGAATATCACCTAGTATTACCAAATAGTAATACATTGATTTTAAACGAATGTTATTTCGTACCATTAATGATGTGCAATATAATATCCGTTTCTTTATTAGATAAAGAAGCATATAACTATGCATTAGAGAAAAATGTTATGAACATTTTCCTAAATCAAGTGTTGATTGAGTTTGGTACATTGTGTAATGGTTTATACGTTCTGAATCAAAATACACTTTTAAATATACAAAACACACATAAGAGGAAAAATTCAGAAATGAAAAAAGCTTTCTTGTGGCACTGTAGACTTGGTCATATCAATGCGACCAGACTAGCTAAATTTCATAAGGATGCATATTTGGAACCGTTCGAATTTACATCTTATGAAACTTATCAGTCATGTCTCAAAGGAAAGATGACCAAAACTCCGTTTACGTGACACGAAGCAAGAGCTACTGAACTCTTGGGACTGACACATAGTGATGTATCCGGTCCTATGTCTACACATGCCAGGAATGGTTCCTTGTACTTCATTACATTCATCGATGATCTCTCCAGATTCGGACATGTGTTCCTGTTGAAACACAAATCTGAAGCTTTTGAGAAATTCAAGGAATATAAGAGCGAAGTAGAGAACCAGACGAGTAAAAGTATTAAAATCCTTCGATCTGATCAAGGAGATAAATACTTAAGCATGAAATTTCAAGATTATCTAAAAGAGAATAGGATTCTCTTTCAGCTTACTCCTCCATATACACCACAGCACAATGGTGTATCGGAGCGGAGGAATCGCACCATATTAGATATGGTGCGCTCTATGATGAGTACTACTGAGTTACCTATTTTCTTTTGGAGTTATGCACTTGAGACGGCTGCATACCTATTGAATCAATTTCCATCAAAATCTGTGCCTAAAACATCATATGAAATATGGAGTGGAAAGAGACCATATCTTAAACAAGTTAAAATATGGGGCTGTCCGGCCTATGTTAAAAAATAGAATCCGGACAAACTCGAAGTACGATCAGTTCTTTGCAAGCTTGTGGGATATCCAAAGAATTCACATGGATATCTATTCTACCATATTGAGAAACAAAAGGTGTTTGTTGCTCAACATGCCGCCTTTTTAGAAAAGGAATTTCTTGTAAAAGAAATTAGTGGTAATGAAGTAGAACTAGAAGAAGTTCCAGATACAAAAACTACAACTGATAATTTAGTAGAACCGAAGGATTCAATAGTCCCCGACGAACCTCAGCCACTCTGCAGATCTAGTAGGGTTTCTCGCCCACCAGAGAAATACTACGGTTTTCTCATAAAAGGTGGGAGCGAGGATTAAATCATGGAAGATGGTGATCCGACTAGTTTCGAGCAAGCCATCACAAGTGGGGACTCTATGAGATGGCCGGATGCTATGTGATCTGAGATGGAATCCATGTACACCAACAAAGTATGGGCTTTGGAAGTTACTCCTGAAGGGGTAAAACCCATTGAGAGCAAGTGGATCTGTTAGTTATATGTATGCCCTAGAGGCCATTACTGTACATTGGATGTATATTGTAGTGGATGCTGAACATATATAGGGAGGACTTTCTTGCTCGACATGATAGTATGCTATCTGGTTGCTCTTTACCTTAACGTGTACACAGATTGTCTCTCTATTACATGTTGGTAAAGCCCTTAGGATGTGT
The DNA here is from genome assembly GCA_030015575.1 of Agapanthus africanus. NCBI lineage: Eukaryota > Viridiplantae > Streptophyta > Magnoliopsida > Asparagales > Amaryllidaceae > Agapanthus > Agapanthus africanus. The sequence goes on from JASDDO010000299.1 coordinate 417,096, forward strand.
ACTTGACTACCTGGACTATGATGCGGATCATACTAGTGGGGACATGGTAGTCCATAAGTACATCCTTCAAAGTCCCTAGTCGTGGGTATATCGAGACGGGGCATCGATATACCAGAGTAGACTAGCGTATACCTTCTCGACCCATATAAATGGGCGATGGATGATCCCATATCCATTGGTGTTTGACATCAGAGATGATATACGGGTGCTCAGTGGAGACTGGGTACACTGGACGGACTCGCCGAGAACTCCCAGATGGTATTATACCTTACGTCAGATGGCAGTTCTCTGGTGACACTGGTACAGAGTAGTCTGTTGACCCGAGATCGTCATAGAGTCTTGTGTGGTTCCCACTGTGCTTTGATTTCCATCTTACCACGTCCAAGAGGGCGTGCAAAACGGTGATTTTTGGGTACAGTCCCGAGTCACATGGAGGCAATGAGCGATAGGAGGGGATTCGTCTCTCCCGGTATAGGGGGTTGATGTTGCGCTGTGTTCGATTGGCTATAACCGGAAATCCCTGACCAGGGTTGCTGAGATTTACTGGTAAGTGTTACCAGTAGTTTCTCGAATTGTTATAGACCTCATATCGACACGACTTATCGAGCTATTGGGGTCTGACGTTTACCACCCCTAGGCGAGATATACGACATATCAGACGATCAGACCGGACTGTACGGTAGTGTTACTGGTTGGATTCACTGGAGTGTGAGCGGTCTTGCTCGTCGATCTTCTGATCGTTCAATACCCGGGTGGCCGTTACGTTTAGCAGACCGCTTGCGGCTTGTGGGTGTTTGATATGATCATCACCTGCTGCCGGCGTATTGACGAGTCTTTAGAGTCCTACACAGAGGTTTCCTGGCTCAAGCAAAACGAAATAGGAGCGCATATGAGATATGTGCGGGACCGAGAATAATGCGTGTATGTGATACCGTATTCTATTCTCGCGATGAATGTGTCGAATGGTTGTATGCGATATAACCTAGTTATCGAATCAAGGATTGATTCGATAAATCGATACATTGGATATTAGTCGGTTATATGCGATATGACCGGATCGTTAAATCAAGTGTTGATTTAATGATTTAATGTATAATTATATATTTGATATATTACTTTGCATTAACTAGTATCGGTTCACTTTAAATGGATTTTCTCACTTGCATTGCACAAGTTGTATATGTGATATACTTTTGTGCACTTGATTGTGTCATGTTTGATGATACATGTTAACTTGGATTTGTGTGAAGATTAAACCATGGTTGTGAGAGTGGTTAGGGTTTTGTTTATTCTCTTATTATCTATTTATTTATTTATATATTCATTTTGGAAAGTTTTAAGGATGGTGGCTTGTTTTGTTTTTATGTTGAAGCTTCTTGAAGCTTTGATCAAGTCAACCATTCTTATCTCATCCTTAACCCTAACCATTCCCACTAACCCTAGTTTAATCTCTACACTTGACCATGGTTTACATTATGATAAGATTTCATTTTCTTTTCATTTTTAAAATAACTTATCATAAGATTATCTTCTTCTTCTTCATCTTCTTCATTGAAGAAAACCTTACTTCATCAATGGTGATTGATGAAAACAAGTGAGAAATCCAATTCTAAAGTCTACCCACTTCCTATTTCTTCATCCTCTACCTCTTGCCAAGTAGTAGAGTGTGTTTCCTTCACAAGTTTTCTAGACTTGGTGAAGTTGGAGCTTGATCTAGCGATGCCTCGACGTAGATCATCTTCGGCACGTCGTCGATGACCTAGCTCGCTCTTTCTCCGATGAAGCCGACGCTAGAGCCCGGGACTTGCATTTGGACAGCGGAGAGGACTTCATCACGGAGCCGTGGAGGTGGAGGAACGGATCTACAAAGGTTGTATTTCCGTACTCTTAGTTAAGTGTTAACTAGTTTGCTTTTCGCCTAGAAATCTAGCCAACGATCCGTTCTAGGGTTTCTCGGCACCGTTTAAATTTGAAATTGGCATGGTTGATACCTTGTGAGACCTCATTAGGGTGCCTAGGAACCCTACAGGATCTTCAAAAAGAAAATTGGTGTAGATGGAAAGGTTGAGACCTTTAAAGCTAGACTTGTAGCAAAAGGTTTTCATCAATGACCAGGTGTCGACTATGATAAGACCTTTTCTCCAGTTGCTATGCTTAAGTCCATCAGAATCCTACTTGCCATTGCTGTATACCATGACTATGAAATCTGGCAGATGAATGTCAAGACCGCTTTTCTAAATGGTGATTTAGAAGAGAGCATGTATATGACACAGCCAGAGGGCTTCGTAGACAGTGGGAGCAACGGAAAGGTGTAAAACCTGCTTAAATCAATTTACGGATTAAAGTAGGTGTCATAGAGCTGGAACATCTATTTTGATGTAGCAGTCAAAGAGTTTGACTTCATCAAAAACGTAGATGAACCGTAGATGAACCATACACACACACACACACACATACATATATATAAAGATTGTAGAGAGTAATGTCGTATTCCTCGTATTGTATGTAGATGATATACTCTTGATAGGAAATGATGTTCCTGTGCTGCACTCGGTCAAACTCTTCCTATCACACAAGTTCTCCAAGAAAGATCTGGGTGATGCCTCCTACATCCTAGGGATAAAGATCTATAGAGATAGATTTAAAAGGATGTTGGGATTGTCCCAATCCAGGTACATAGACACCGTACTAAAGAGATTTAGTATAGAAGATTCTAAGCGTGGTAATTTACCTGCTTGTTTAGGAATCACTCTCTCCAAAGAGATGTCTCCCAAGACTGATTTGGAAAGGGCTCGCATGAACGTGATACCCTATGCTTCTGCAGTTGGGTCTATCATGTACGCGATGATATACACCAGACCAGATGTAGATTACGCACTTAGTGTGGTAAGTATGTATCAATCAGACCCAGGGGAGAAGCACTAGATAGCTGTGAAGAATATTCTTAAGTACTTGCGAAGGACTAAAGAGATGTTCTTGGTGTATGGTAACGGCGGACTCCAAGTGGAGTCCTTTACCGATTCGAGCTTACAGAGTGATAAGGATGACAGCAAGTATGTCTCGGGTTTTGTCTTCACCCTCAACGGAGGGGCGGTATGTTGGAAGAGTTCCATGCAAGATACCGTTGCAGACTCGACGATGAAGGCTGAATATATCGCTGCCAACGATACTGCCAAAGAAGCTGTCTGGATGAAGAAGTTCATTATTGAACTTGTTGTGGTTCCATCCATTGAAGATCCAATACACTTGTATTGTAATAAAAATAGAGCTGTAGCTTTGGCTAAGGAACTTCGGTTCCATCAGTGATCCAGACATATTCTGAGGCGGTATCACCTTATCCGGAAGATAGTTGATCGCCGCGAGATCGAGGTCAGGAGAGTAGACATGAAGGACAACACGGAGGATCCACTCATGAAAGCCCTTCCCTAGACACAGTTCGAGAGACTTTTTGGGATTTTGGGTATGCGATACTACAACAACTGGCCTTAGTGAAAGTGGGAGATTATTAGGAATATATATGCCCTAGAGGCCATTATTGTATATTATAGTGGATGCTACATATATATAGAGGACTTTCTTACACAACATGATAGTATGCAATCTGGTTGCTCTTTATCTTAACATGTTCACTTGTTTTAGTTTACTATCTCATTGATACATGTTGATAAAACCCTTAGGATGTTGGTTTGACTACCAGAACTGTGATACAGATCATACTAGTGGAGCTTGTGTAGTCCACAAGCACATCATTAACAGTTTCTAGTAGAGAGAGTATCGAGACAGGGAATCGATATTACAGAGTAGACTGGTGTATACATTTCTTGACCCTGTATGGGGCGATAGTTGATCCCACAGCCATTGGTGTTTAACATCAAAAATTGTACACAGGTGCTCGTTGGAGAATGAGTACACCAAACAGGACTCGCCGAGAACTCCTAGATTGTACCATACCTATCGTCAGATAGCAGTTCTCTGGTGACACTTGTACAGGTTAGTCTGTAGACCCAAAATTGTCATAGTGTCTTGTGTAGTTCCCACTGTGCTTTAATTTCCTCTCTACCATGGCTCAAATGAGTCGTGTAAACAGGTGGTTTTTGGGTACAGTCCCGAATCACATGGAGGCAGTGAGCGATAGGAGGGGTTTTGTCTCTTCCACTATTGGGAGTTGTTGTTGCGTATGCTCGATTAGATATAACAGTAAGTCCCTGTCCAAGGCTGATGAGATTTATTGATAAGTGTTATCAGTAGTTTCTCGAAAGATTATAGGCCACACATCGGCATGACTTATCGAGTTAATGGGGTTTGACGATTCCACCCCCCAGACTCGATATGCGACATATCTGACGAAGAGACCGGACTGTATGGTGAATTTTGCTTATAGGCTCTACGGAAGTTTGGATAAGCTTGCTTGTTGATCTTCTATTCGTTCAATGCCTGGGTAGCCATTAAGTCCAGCAAGTACCACTGACAGCTTATGGGTATCTGATGTGCTCATTACCTGCTGCTGGAGTATTGATGAGTCTTTAGAATCCCACATAGAGGTTTTCTAGCTCAAGAGAAACGAAGTAGGGCATGTATGGAGATATGTGCGGGAGCTTGATTAAATACAAGTATATGATACCGTATTCTAATCTAGCGTTATATTTGATATAACCGGACTATTGAATCAAGTGTTGATTCAATGATTTGATATATATATATATATATATATATATATATTTCACATTAGCCGGGTTATATATGATATAACCGGATTATTGAATCAAGTGTTGATTTAATAATTTGATATATATATTAAATAATATTAAATTTTAGCCGGTTATATATGATATAACCGGATTATTGAATCAAGTGTTGATTTAATGATTTGATATACATATATATATTTGATATTAGCTGGGTTATATATGATATAACCGGATTATTGAATCAAGTGTTGATTTAATAATTATATTTATATATATATATATATCATTTTCTTGCTCTCATCTTATCTCATGGTTCATACTCAACTCCTAGTTCATCTTCTTCATCTCCTCACTAGTTTTTTCTAGGGTTGAGAAAAAGAAAAAGAAAGCAAGATTTTTTATGAACAAAATTCCAACTTCATCAACCTACACTACTCTAGCAAATTAGTATAGGTTATTCTCTTCACTAATAGCTTGATTAGTGAAGTGTAAGCTTGAGTGTGAGTTGCCTCAAGGTGGATAATCTTCGACGACGAAGACTACAAGTAAGCTCGTTCCATACTTCAAGTAGAATTCAAAGAAGAGTTCTAAAACTACTACTCGGAGCATTTGAAGTGAAGGACTAGACTACAAAGGTTGTAGTTTCTCTTCACTTAGCATAGAACTGGTTTTGCTTACTTTGAAACCCTAATTCTCTAGTTCGATTCTTGTTTAGTATATTTAACCCTCTAGATTTTTAAAATTGCATACTTGATGCTCATTGAAACCTAGTTGAGATACTATGACATACTTTCAGGTGATCCACAGTTTAATTCGATTTTTCATGATCCATATTCTTTTGTTTATACACATACCCCATTCTTTTATTCAAATTGCCAAGATTCTTCCCACATTTTTTAAAACTGTCCTTTCTTAGGGCGGTGGCCAACCATTCCAGAATTTTGATATCGGTCACCCAACTAATACTCTTGAACCCAATCCCACTTCAAATATAGATCAAATGATTGAAAACTTAGAGAAAGAGGTCGATGAGATGACTGCTTTAGCATCTCTACCATCACAATCCATCCTTCCTGAAACAATTGACACGTCATTAGGGTATGATAGTGAGATGGATGCTAGGTTGACCGCTTTAGAGAAAGGTATTGAAGTGATGATTACATTCGAGAATCAAACAGTTTCGACGCTAGAAATGTTCATAAAAAAATCTGATCAATCATTTCACGCTCAAGCTCAATCATTGGTTAGAATCAACGAACAAGTAAAATATTTAGCTGTGAAGATTCTAGATAGTGCACACAGTCAATTTGAATCCAATAATGTCAATATCTGTTATCTAGAAAGTCAGCTGAGTAAGATAAAAGATCAAACAAATTTTGATGATTTCACAGAGGATGATGATGTAATTGAGTTGACTGAGTGTTATCAAGACAAACAAGAAAACCCTCCGAGTTAGTCCAACACTAGCCTTCAGGTAGCAAATAGGCCTCTTATCACTCGTGATATTGAGGATGATTTAACTGATATACTACTTAAAGATGAGATTCTTGCACCAATTGAGTTTAGTAATAAAATTTTAGAGGAGGAAGCTTGTGAATTTGACGGGTATAGTGTCGATGTAGTGTTCGATATAATTCACAATCAGGAACCCACAACTGTAGTATCACCGATTGATATAGTTTTAGATGAAACTTTAGAATGGGAACCTATGGACTTACCCATATGTGAATGTGATAAGGGAGAACTTGAGCTGGGAGATGTGAGCCGTATTAAGGAGAATATGATTGTGGAGGATTATAGGGGGGAAGACAACCTTGATATGCATTCTTTCGTGCTGAATTTTGAGGAGATATTTACGGATGAACTTGATATTCTTTATGAGTTTGAGTCAGAATCACTTTGGGAACATCCTACGGACCTTTGTTTTGCTGAACTTTTTGAGGATGAACTCCAGTTTTTAAACTGGCCTCGAAACTCAACACATGCTTTTTGAACATACAATTCATTCGGGCAACAATTCTTTGACTCCTTCAAAATTTTGTCTTCACATTCAACGTTTTCTGATCTCTACTTTCACACACCCATGCCCATTACTAACATTTAACCATACCACTAATATGTACTTTTTATTTTTCATATACCTTTACTTTTACCAACCCTGGCCTTATATTAACAAAAATTTTGAATGGCTGATACTAATTTCTAGACTAACGCAATTTCTTAACTTGTAATAATGTAATTAGCTCTTAGATTTCAGTTTTTGTGAATAAAAACTCACCCTAATATCTAAGTCTAGCAACCGGAGACAGGGACAACGATGAGGACATCGTAAATCTTAGGTTTGGGGATGAGCACTCCGTTAATTTTTGCGCACCATGTGTATATTCTGTATTGCATACTTATTAAAAAACTCATAAAAATTTGGAAAAAAAATTCAAAACATAAAAACTTTGTCGTCAAGATAGCTAGCGGGGAAACTTAGACTCGAACTCTAACGGTTCAGTAGATAAGATAGAAATAATTAAATCCTTTTCGAGAGACTAAACCCCCAAAAGATAACCCTCCTTTAAGTTTAACTGTAGCAAATATACGTCTTTTATATCACTTTACACGTATCGTGAGTTTTTGAGAATTAGATAAAAAGCCTAAAATGTCATTAAAACTTTTTGAAAATTGTTAAATATCTTTAGGATCAAACAGGTTTGTTTTGAATTAAGCAATATCAATAACAGTTCATAAAGTGAAGTGGATATGAGGATATTATTGAAAGTTTTAATGGAAGCTTAAGTCTGAAAAATAACCCATTTGGAACTTTGTTGGAGTGATTACACACCTTGTCCACATGAACACGTCTTTAGGATTAAAAAGAAAAACTGGCAATATCTTCATTCGCACTGCATTCAGAATATTTTAAAACCGCAACAAAATAAGTCTTTTGTTTTGTGGCCTTGGAAACTTGGGCAATTAAGTCCCAGGGGTGTCTCCACACCTAATACCCTAAAACCATCTGGTTTGGGAGTCGTTTGTTAGGAATATGTATGTCCTAGAGGCCATTATTGTATATTATAGTGGATGCTTGGACATATATAGAGATAGAGGATTTTCTTGCTCTATATGATAGTATGATATCAGGTTGCTCTTTATCTTAACATGTGTGCTTGTTTTAGTTTACTATCTCATTGATACATGTTGATAAAGCCCTTAGGATGTTGGCTTGACTACCAGAACTATGATGCAGATCATACTAATGGGGCTTGTGTAGTCCATAAGCACATCCTTAACAGTTTCTAGTCGAGGGAGTATCGAGACATGGCATCGATATTCCAGAGTAGACTAGTGTATGCGTTTCTTAATCCTGTATAGGGAGATGGTTGATCCCACAACCATTGGTGTTTGACATCAAAGATTGTACACAGATGCTCATTGGAGAATGGGTACACTGAACAGGACTCGCCGAGAACTCCTAGATAGTACCATACCTATCGTCAGATAGCAGTTCTCTGGTGACACTTATACAGGTTAGTCTGTAGACCCGAGATCATCATAGTGTCTTGTGTTGTTCCCACTGTGCTTTGATTTCCTCCCAAACATGGCTCAAATGAGTCATGCAAACAGGTGGTTTTTGGGTACAGTCCCGAGTCATATGGATGCAGTGAGCGATATGAGGGGTTTCGTCTCTCCCGGTATTGGGAGTTAATGTTGTGCTATACTCGATTGGATATAGCAGCAAGTCCTTGGTCAGGGCTGATGAGATTTACTGATAATTATTATCAGTAGTTTCTCGAAAGGTTATAGGCTATACATCAGCATGACTTATCGAGTTATTGGGGTCTGATGATTTCACTCCCCAGACTCGATATGCGAAATATCAGACGAAGAGACCGGACTATTCGGTAAGTGTTGTTTATAGGCTCTAAGGAGTTTGGACAAGTTTTCTTATTGATCTTCTATTCGTTCAATACCTGGATAGCCATTACGTTCAGCTAGTACCGCTGACGGCTTGTGGGTATCTGATGTGATCATTACCTATTGTTGGCATATTGACGAGTCTTTAGAGTCCCACATAGAGCTTTCATAGCTCAAGCAAAACAAAGTAGGGCACGTATGGAGATATGTGTGGGAGCTTGATTAAATACGAGTATATGATACCGTATTCTAATCTAGCGTTATATTTGATATAACTAGATTATTGAATCAAGTGTTGATTCATTGATTTGATATATATATATATATATATATATGATATTAGCCGGTTATATATGATATAACCGGATTATTGAATTAAGTGTTGATTTAATAATTTGATATATATATATATATATGATATAACCGGATTATTGAATCAAGTGTTGATTTAATAATTTGATATACAAATATATATTTGATATTAGCCGGATTATATATGATATAACCAAATTATTGAATCAAGTGTTGATTTAATAATTTGATATATATATATATATATATATTAACTAATATTAAGCTCACTTAAGATTTTCTTCTCTTTATATATATATATATACATATATATATATACATATATATATATATATATATATCGTATCATGGTTGATAATACATTGAACATGGATGTATGAGAATCACACAAGAGGTAAAGATGAGAAGATAATGATTAATATATATGAATTAAAGAAAAGATAAATAAGTCAGTGTTTCATGGATGTTTTGAGAAGCTATGACTCATCTTTTTTTCTTGTTTTTTCATAATATATTTATCATTTTCTTGCTCTCATCTTATCCTCATGGTTCACTCTCACTCCTATAGTTCATCTTCTTCTTCATCTCCTTACTAGTTTTTCTAGGGTGAGAAAAAGAAAAAGAAAAGAAAGATTTTTAGTGAGCAAAATTCCTACTTCATCAACCTACACTACTCTAGCAAATTAGTTTGGGTTGTTAGCTTCACTAATATCTTGAAGTGTGAGCTTGAATGCGAGTTGCCTCAAGGTGGATCATTTTCGACGACGAAGACTACAAGCAAGCTCGTTCCATCTTTCAAGTGAAGTCAAAGAAGAGTTCTAAGGACTACTACTTTGAGCTTTAGAAGTGAAGGACTAGACTACAAGGGTTGTAGACTCTCTTCACTTAGTTTAGAACTTGTTTGCTTAACTTTGAAACCCTAATTCTCTAGTTCGATTCATGTTTAGTATACTTAACTCTCTAGATTTTTAAAATTGCATCCTTGATGCTCATAGAACCCTAATAGAGGTGCTAAGACATACTTTCATCGTTGACCCAAAACTCGCTAAGTCTCTAATCGTCAAATAAAACAAGATAAGCAAGTGTTCTCTCCGAATTAAAAGTCCTCACGGTTCTTTGTGAGAGAATAATGTTGGCAAGGACAAGTTTTCTATTATAAACAGTTTTTAGCGGAGATATGAAGGTTTAAATTATAAGACTTTCTACACGATCATGAAAAGTGTGTATGAACGAAGACATGTGAAGAGTAGGAGTGAAAAATAAGACTTAGTTCTGTTAAAAATGATATAATTTCTGACTTGAAACTTAACTGGAGGATGATAATTGAGAAAACCTTAAGTCTTTTCGAACTTGTGTGATCCTTTAGAAGTCTGTCCTGGTCCATATTTATAACATGATGAACATAATCGAAATTATTAAAACTTAACGACACTATTCGCACAATCACGTAAAGACGTATACGAACTTATGTTAAATGAAATGTAAGAAGTGAAAAATAAGGGTTGGACGTTTCTGACTGGGGAATAGAACTTCTAGCTTTGATGCTTAACATTAAGATTAGAATCAACAGTTTTCTCTTGAAACTAGCTTGATGGGATTTTTTGGGTGTAGTCCACTAAAAACTCTCAGGAGACAAAACTCCTCCTATTAGGAACACCTAAAGGTTTAACAGCTTGTTGCACGGGCTCAGTACAAGCGCATTCTCTGGGAAAGTGAGGTTAGGATTTTGTTTTGCTCAGGACGGGCAAAAGATTGGTTTGGAGGTATTTGTTCGGCACGATTTATTACATTTTAATACTGCTTATTTCCTATCATTTTTCAATAAACAAAGCTATCTAATCTGTGTCTGCTCATTAGTACAGATTACAGGTATACAGGCAAAAACACTGAGGATGGTACACAACATGAACGGAAACGATGGTTTTTAGCCGGAACTGCAAACGAGACAGTATACAGGTCAAATCAAATAAGTTTGCAACATATGAAGTTATGTATAAATAATTCACTCTTTTGGTCCAACATGGTACATGTGTGAACTCATAACATTGTAAGTTGGCACACAAATGAGCATGTCATGATACACAAGTAGGCATGTCTCATAATCAGTAAATTTTTGATGTGACGTGCAAGTGGGCACACAAATGGGAAAGCCATGACTTTGTGAATCATGACTTGTGCAAGTTGCAATAGTGGATCACAAGATAAAGTCTTGATGTGAAGTATAAAATGGAAATGTTGCCCTCATCTCTGTCTTCAAATTCATGTGAGAAATCTAGTGTGAGTTAGAGAATATAAAGTTATCCAAAAATCATCATTTCATATCAGGAGAACGCACAAGAAATTTGGTAGTCTAAATCCAACAGACGGCCGGGGAACCGCGACTTTTAGTGAAGGATGGCGGCAGAAGCGCAGCCATATTGGCGCAAAACTTCTCCGTGTTTCAGGGGTATTCTTGTAACTTCATATCACTTTAGAAAACATGCCTGGACTTTCATTTCAAAACTTATAAATACAGCAGTTCAGAACAGAGAGCAAGTTCCATTATATTGTCCAGGTTTTTGCACAAGTTTTAGTTTAGCTTTGAAGAGAGTTGTGTGGAGCTCAAGCCATGGTTTTCTTCTTCTTCTTCTTTCCTCTTGGAGCTCTCATTTGAGAGCTTCATTAAGCAGTAACCTATCATGTATCTCAACTTCTTCACTTGTTAATAAGAATTGTTATTTTTCTTTATTTATTTGCTTCTTAACCTTATTGTTGTTTTTCATTTCTTTTTATTATGATGCTTGAGCAATTCATTTGGTTGTTGTGATGGTTAGGGTGGTGATGAAAGGCAAAACCTTCCTCCATTCTCTTATAATTGTTCTTGTGCTTAATGTTTGATTGTAATCTTAAGATTGCAATTTAATTGTTGGTTGATAAGTTATTTTGCTTTCAATGGTTACAAGTAACCTCAAGCGTATAACCTATTCTCTCAACACTTTCATTTTGCAATGTTAAAATTAGAATTAAGTTTTAGTGTTAGGTTTGATAAGCAATTTAGATAGGGTATGTTGCTTATTGTTATTTGACACACTTTATTAAGTAAATATCCTATACTATCACCCAAAACACTTAACAAATTTAAAGCTAAACACTGTACTTCTTAGTTGCCATTTGTTGTTATTGATGTGGTATGCCTTGCGATTCTTAGCGATGTGTTTCGATACGACATGCTTGGACATACAAACGGTAAGTGAGAACGTAACAATTCGGTTCATTCCTCGCATTGCAAGTTCGTCGTTTTGATGGTTTATAGTTCGCCACCTCTTTAATAAACCATTCTTCATTTCGGATTCTAACAAAAGGAGGGACACACATGATTAAGAGGGCATCGCAGACTTTGCGACTATCCGTCCACCCGAATCGGAGCCATAGCCGTTTTCTTAACCTTGTTCTATATTTTCGTATTTTCTAATTTTTGTGACAAAACCCAAATTCTTTCTCTTTGAACCTTTAACGACAATCTCTAATCATCAATTCCCTATGGATCGACCCGTACTTACCGGCTTGCTACAACACGCCATGCACTTGCGGTTTATAAATTTTAAAACGAGACAGAGCTCGCGTGCGCACTATTTCTAAAAACCATTCCTTTCAAAACTATAAAGGCATGCGTGGGTGAAGTCCCAACAGTGGGTCCTCCCTAGGTCTCTCCGGGAAGTCTTTGGAGTCCCCACGCACCTTCCTGCGGCTTCTCGATCCAAACCGAGAGCCCGTGGGGAGTCAAAACATCAATATAGCATGAAAATCCTTACTATTTTTTCGGCAGTTTTTGCGGGGCAAAAACCGGCGGGATTAGGAAGTCGTATCAATCTAGTTTAGGGTGTTTGGGTGGCTCTGATACCATTGAAAGTTCCTAGTGACCTTGCTGCTAACCTGCGGCCAATGCGAAATCCGAAAACAAAAATTTTCATGGCACTAGAAACTTAAACCCAAGATTATAAACCAAACACCTAAAACTAGAACAACAAAAGGTTAGAAATCATAAACTTTGTAGCATCTTCATTTGATCCAATTAGGTTGGACTCTAGCATACTCTTAAGAGCTCCGAATCGTGCTTGCATGCCGGTCTTCCTTCTCCGAAGATGATTCACTCGAGGGAACCAAGTTCAAGCTTCAACTTCATTAATGAAGTAACTAAGGATTCTAGGTTGCTAATCTAGGATGCTTAGGATATGTGTGAGTGTTTTAGTATTTTTCTTTCTCTTTATCTTCATGATTCTCAACTCATGAGAGTGTTGAAGATGAAGAAGAAGAAGAAGAATAAGGAGCCTTGGAAGTGAGAGGAGCTAAATGGTAGAATGAAAATCCGACACTTTTGTAAAAAAGAATTTTTCCATTTTAAAACTATAACCATGCTTGAATAGTATTTGCAAACGAATTATAAAATCATTTGCCCATACCCTCCACCATTTCTCTTTTCCATCTCATTTCTTAATTTCTTAAAAAGAAAAATCTTGCAATGAGTAGTACTTCTTCTAGAAGTATTTTTGTATAAATACAAGAAAATGTCCCCACAAATACATGCTCGTATTCATATCAAAATACGAATACCCAAGAGATAGAAAAATACAATGAACATGATACTAGAATATACATAAGGAAATATATATATATATATATGTATGTATGTAAATTATTAAATCAAAACATGATTTAATAATCCGGCTTAATCTTAAGCCGGATAGTATTATCATCCACCCAATTGAAGTCTGTGTGGCTAGCACACATACCTAATGGGAACGCTGCACGTATTAATATACGGCCACTACATCATTTTGCTTGAACTAGAAAAACCCTCTGTGTGGGACTCTAAAGACTCGTCAATACACTAGCAGTGGGTTTAATCACAAGCATGTCAGCGGCACTAGCTGAACGTAATGGCTACCCAGGCATTGAGCGAAAGGAAGGCCGATAAGCAAACTCATCCATATCCCTACTGAGCCTGTATGTGACAATCTTCATACAGTCTGGTCTCTTCGTCTGAGATAATCGCATACCGGGTCTAGGGGGTGGATAACGTCAAACCCCTACCGACCCGATAAGTCGTGCTGGTCTGAAGCTCATCACCCACTGAGAAACTACTGATATCACATCAGTAATTCTTATCCACCTTGGTTAAGGATTTCTGGTGATGGCTGATCCAACACAGCGCGACATCGACTCTCAATACCGGGAGAAACAAATCCCTGATGATTGTTCACTACCACCATGTGGCTCGGGACAGTACCCAACTAAAACCTGTTTGCACGACTCCTTTGAGCCATAGTAGGGTAGTAATCTAAGTACAGTGGGATCTCACACGAGACAAATGAAAATGCCTAGTCAAAAAACTAACATGCACTCATGTCACAAGAGAACTTTCATCTGACGATAGGTATAATACCATCTAGAAGTTCTCAACGAGTCCGTCCGGTGTACTCACCTCCAGTGAGCACATGTATACTATCTTAGGTGACTCAACACCAATGGCTTGTGAGACCGGTCACTGCCCCTCATCGGGGTCTCGAAAAGTATACACTAGTCTATTCCAGAGTATGGATGCCCAGTCTCAATACTCTCTCGACTAGGTACATTTAAGGATGTTCTTATGGACCTCCTAACTCCCACATATATGTTCGCCATCATAATGCTGGTAGTCAAGAAATAATCCTACGGGCATTATCAAAACATATACACATAATGATAAAGACAAACCCGATAGCATACTATCATCTCGAGTAAAACTATTCTACCTATATAGGTTCTCGTTCAATTATCACAATCGCGTACTTATACTTACAATAATTGCCTTGAGGGCACTATATCCAACAACATCTGACTTACGGACAAAATCGAGCCATAGCTGACAGCTCGGCCTCCGGCGTCTCTCTTGGCCTGACATCAACAAGTCTGAGTACAGGACCGTCCCTCTAATCACTGGTCCGACCTAAGGAACTGAAATCCTGGGTCATTCGTGGATGCTTTGATAGGCCAAGCGCGTGTCGCTTACCTGGTCTGTAATGAGTTCCAGGCCATATCCATCGACCCAAGGGTGCAAGGCTAGACATCTGGGTCACCCTGAATGATGGATCTGCTCTGGTACTTCATACTGGTCCCTTCGAACAGATTCACGCCGATGTAATCGACCATGGATTGGGCGTACGTCAGTGCTGGGGCCGAAGATCGTCCTATCTAGTATTGCTGATGGCAGATCTGGGATGAAAGAGGCATTACCTATCGGGGAGGGCTTATCTTCTCGATCCTGAGTAGGGCTTCAATGGTGGCGGCAGTTGTGGATCAACTACTGGCTAATTCTACGGCCATAGCAGCAGGAGAAGTACTAGGTCTATGCTAGAAGCTAGGGCTAATTCTATGCTTGGGTTTTTGTGAGATTGATTGTTCAGGCCGTCCCCTTTTGCTCTTGAGTGCTCTTTTATAATCTCTAGCTTATTTAAGGCTCAAGTTTTGACCTAATGGGCCGAACCTGTGGTCTCTATCCGACCCGCTCCGTTGAGGTCTAGGCATGACCAATGCTTATTTGGTTGGCCTATCTTTCCATGGGCATTTGGTTCAGGATATTTAATGACCCATGCAAACACTCACTATCTTATCTCCCTCTTGCATGCATGGCCTCCTCTATCAATCTTCTCCCCCCCTCTCTTCATTAGGTGTCGTCTCAATCTCCCTTCCATTTATTAAATAATATCTTCCTTTTACGGTCACATGCACCTTTTTCAACGTAAATTTGTTAATTATATAAATGAGAATAATGACGAAAAGAGTCCCTAGAAGGCTTTTCGTTAGACGGCGTTAAATATCTTTATCCTCCACATTTTTTTCGACGATCGGCACCCATCTTCATCATCTCTATCATGTCAGATGTGGATATAGCAAATTTTATATGATTCCACCACTTTTCACCGTTGGATTAGCAATATAAAAAGTTCTATTGTGGGTAAACCATTAATTTGCACCCACTAAATCAACGGTGAAAAAGTAGTGGAATCAAATGAAATTTGGTGTATCCACATCTTACATGATAAAGATGATGATGATGGGTACCGATCGTCGAAAAAAATCATGGATAGTGTATTTTTTCGACGCCATAGAAAAAATTCTCTCCGACACCTTTCCTCCATTATCACAAAATGTCAAAGAGTGAATTAAATCAGACTCATGTTGCAGCTAGAGGAAGGACTATTACAAACTTGTTAATTAAGAAAAAAAAGTGAAGATCTTTATATTATCAGCGTAAGGCTTTTTCTTTCGACGAGTTGAGAGTTATTTTTGGAAATAACATCTAAAATTGGATTGACAGCGACATTCTGATATAAGACAACTAATTTGAATATAAAAAGGGTCTAGTCCTAGGTACAACGTTGGATAAAAAAGTTTATCCAACAAACCAGGACCGTTCAAAGTTAATTGATTCTTTAAGAAGTGGTTAAAATCCAACGGTGATTATTTAACCGCTGCTTAAAGTAGCGGTTAATATCAAAAGTTAATTTATCCAACAAATCTGGATCGTGCAAAATCAACCCCTACTTTAAGCAGCAGTTAAGATCCAACAGGTCTTATTTAACCGCCACTTAAAGTAAAGATTGAAAATAAATATCAAACCGTTACTTAAGTAATTGTTTTCTAGCGGTTGAGCAATATATCACCTATCATTTTTCGAATCTTAAAGATCTTCAGAGCACTCTACGTCTTCCTCAATGAAGTTTTTTGAAGTGGTATCTCGATTTTGGAACCCTAGCTTCCTCTGGAGCACGTCTACGTCTTTCTCAATGAAGTTTTTCAAAGTGGTTGTGGGAAATTTTTAACTTCTATGTTTACATATGCTAGCATGTCGTTTAATCTAGCATATGAATGGATTATCCCAGCATTAGAAGAAGATAAAGAAGAAAAAGGAATAGTATTGGATATAAATGCCCTCAAGGCAATTATTGTAATTGAAAGAGAACTTATACGAGATAACAATCTTACTCGAGATAATAGTATGCTATCCGGTTTGTCTTTACCTTTCATGTGTTGAATTTTATTCACTATCACTTATCATTTAGACATGAGATAAAACCCTAGAATTTTACTTGAGTACCAGGACGATGATGGAGATCATACTAGTGGGGCATGGATAGTCGATAAGCACATCCTTAAATTTCCCTAGTTATAAGAGTATCGAGATTGGGTATCGGTACTTTAGCTTAGACTAGTGTGTATATTTCCTGACCCAGTTGGAGGACGATAGCTGATCCTGCAGTTATTGGTGTTTGGCATCGAGGATTGTATATAGGTGCTCATTAGATGAGTTACACTGGACGGATTCACCGAGAACTCCTAGTTAGTTATATACCAATGTCAGATTGTATTTCTCTGGTGACATAAATACAGGGTAGTTCCTAGGATCTGAGATCGTCATAGTGCTCATGTGTGTTCCAACTATACTTAGACTTCTACCACAGCTCAATGGAGTCATACAAACAGGTTTTATTGGGTATAATCCCAAAGCTCGTGGAGGCCGTGAATGGTTGAGGGGATTCATCTCTCCCGATATAGGGAGTTGATATCGTGTTGTACAGGACATGACTGCAACCACAAGTCGGTGACCACCGCAGTGGAGATAAACTGATAAGCGTTATCAGTTGTATCTCCGATTGGTTATGAGTCATTTTTCGCACGACTTATCGAGTTATTGGGGTTTGACAGATTCCAAACCCTAAACCTGATATATGATACTCTTAGACAAAGAGACCGGACTGTACAGTGATATCACTGATAGACTTTGTAAGGTTCAGATGAGCTTACTCGTTGACCTTCTTTCAATCAATATCTGGGTAGCCGTTACGTGCAGCTAGTACCGCTGATGTGCTTGTAGGCTATGAATATGATCATAACCTACCGATAGCATATTGTCGAGTCTTTAGAGTCTCACACAGAGGTTTCCTAATACAAGCGAAACGATGTAGGGAACGTATAGGGATATGTGCAGAACTTCGATTAAATACGTGTATTTGATACACGTATTTTAATCGGGTGTTTAATGATATTAGCCGATATATATGATATAAGAGGATTATTAAATCAAGTGTTAATTTAATAATTAAATGTATATTTATATATTGATATATTTATATATAACTAATATCATGCTCACTTTATTGTTTTCTTCTCTTTATTAATATTTATAGTTGATATAAATATTGTGACATGTATGTTGATACATTTGAGATAGGTGTATGAGACTTATATGATTTAGATGAGAACATTTTTAAATGGTATGAGTCATGGAAATTTAGGTGTTGGTAGAATTCTTTAGGTGTTTTCTTTGATGATTCGTCTTTGATGACTCATTTTGGATAACTCATTTATCATTTTGGTTTTTGTTCTCATCTTGAACCTAATCTTCATACTTTCATCTCCATGGCTATCTCCTATTAAATTTTTTCTTAACTGAGGAAAGAAAAGAAAAGAGAAGAATTTAGTGAGATAATTATTCTATATCTCCTACTAATCATCTTTAGCAAGTTTAATTAGTGGGTTACTTCATTTTGATGAGATCAATTTGAAGCTATGGTTTGTGTTGGAGTTATCTCAAAGTAGATCATATTCGGCGAGGAGATCATCGAGCAAGATTTTTCCGGGATTCATGGAGCCTACAAGGAGTCCAACACAAATGTGGAGCACTTGAAGATGCTACAAAGGTTGTAGTCTCTTTAAACTTATAGAATTAGCTCACTAGTTTTGTTGCATATTGTAGTTGTTGTTCATGATCCTATATTTGCTTATAGTTGCTCTCTCGATTTTTAAAATTATCGCTTCTGCCATATTATAAACCCTATTGTAGAGAGGATAGCGAACTTACAAATAGTAGTGAAAATAGACGAAGATCGATACTTGAACCTATTATTTCTATTGATTTAATAACTCCTGAAAGGAAAAAATTTGAGTTTATATCGTCAACTAGCGGAAGCAAATGTAAAAATGTTCTGACTCCTAAAGTCAATCCTGATGAGAATAACGAACAAGAGGTAACAAGTGATTCAAAGTATGAAAATGTTGAGTCTATATCATAAACTAGTGAAAGTAAATATAAATATGTTCTGTCTCCTAAAGTCAGTCCTGATGAGAATAACGAACGAGGTATAACAAGTGATTCAAAGTATGAAAATTTTGAGAATACTAAATGTGATTTGGTAAAACCTGAAATTGGCATGATATTCAATTCAATGGATGATGCTTATGAATATTATTTGGCTTATGCTTGAAACATTAGGTTTGCTATCAGAGTTTGTTCTACTCTTCGTGCAGTTCTCAGTAATGAAGTTATCTCTAGACTATATGAATGTGACAGACCGCAAAACTTAAACAGTTCAAACTCGATGTAACAACCCTAAACTTTCTGTACAATTTTTTTTTTCAAAATACAGAAAGGAACACCTGAGCCTGAGCACAAGTTATAAATTTAATTTGCTTTTGAACGGCAAGAAAGCACTTGTACCTCAAAGCCTTGCACTGCTGTGACGTAGCCCCTGTGATCGAATCTCCCCAGCCACATATATTTTTAATTGATTTTTCTTTTAATCTTTAGAAGCCCAAAGGTTTACACGTGCACTACACGTAAAATGAAAAGTCACACAGAAAACAAACACATGGGAAATGATATTTACACAGACCCCGACAAGTGGCATGAATCTAAGCCCATTCCATCGGACTTGGATCGGCAAGACGTGTGAAGGGGACCGGCACCGCTGGGCATACCCGTAGAGGATGCTCTAAGATTTTAACCCCAGCGCCCCATGTCCTACCCCACTGCTCCTATACTGTTTGATTTCTCTGCACATTCCTAGAGAATTAAAAATGGGCAATAATCCACATTTTAATGGACAATTTAATTCTATTCTTCATTACCCTAAACCCTAATTTTTCCTATAAATACCACACCATATTCACCTCTCCTCATTCAGAATTTCATTACAAAAACTCTCTAAAATTTTCAAGTCCCAAGTTGTATAAGTGGAGTTAGCAAGAAGCGAAGTTCCGACGGCGTTTCGGGAAGATTCCGGAGACGAAACGACGTCCCGACGGTTCCAAAAGCTTCTTCCTTCTCTTATCTTACTTTATAACCTGTAAGTCCCTTTTCCCCTCCTCCATCTCTATTCTAAAATGATATATTTCGAAAACCCATCGGAAGCGAAGTTATTCCGACTTCCGATTCGTTTTTCTTTAAAAACGCTATTTTTCTTAAATAATAAAATTCCATATTCTCTCATAATATTTAACAAATATATATAAACACATTAGAACAAGTTTCACCTCAAATAATTCATATTGCAAATTTTATTTCACTTTTACAGTAAAATACCATTATGTTACAAACAACTTATAACTATTCAATTTAACTATATTATCTTTAGATAACTCATGAGGTAATGACCTACGTCATCACAATACACATTTTTGACATAGCACGATGGATTTGGGATTTTAGTTTATGGGAAAATACCATTTTACAAATAAATACCTTAAACATTAAAAAATCGTTTTCTTTAAAAAGTATGTTATTTAATTCCATGCAATTGCGCCTCTACAACCTATTTTGTGGAACCCCAATCAGGATGGTGCAGGTTATCGCACATCCTCGGGCCCAGTAGAGCGAGATACAGATCTCCGCAAGGAGCATTCAATCTCGATGGAATTTTTAATGCAATTTTTTAGAAAAATAAGATTTCTACTTAATAAATAAAATTTATTTTTAATAAATATATATATATATATAAATGCTATCAAAATATCTACTTTAAATATATTATATATATTCCATATTTTCTAATCAAAGAAATCATAAATTTCATGAAACTACCTTTACAATTCAATACCATTCTAAGATTACACTAAAATACCATATACAATGAAATCTAGGTTGTATCCATTAGAATATTTCACTTTATAAAAATCACAGCTATGAAAACCCTAAAGACGATAATCAAATATTTGAGGTGTATTTTGAAAATATATCAAAACTATTTTTCATAAAACCCCCTCAAGTTATATTAATTTACAATAAGGACCCTAGTAAACATAGGTTAAAGCGGGATCAGTTCTTTTGAGCCTCACGGAGCAGGAGAATATGGGTTCTTGTCTATCTAAGGTAGACAATCTAAAAACGATGTTATCAATACGGTAATTGTCTTGGAAAAAGACACAAATCCTGTCGTTCATGTGCAGCAGTTACCGATAACTCCAAAACAATCAGGACTTCAATTCTTTTTAAAAGTCTGACTCGGTTTGAGTCACGTTCAAATATGAAATCAATCTTACTTGAATTCAATTCAAGTATAACTACAATACAACATGAATCCATGAATACCATAATACAATCTATATCAATATGAACATGACCGAACCGAACCATGGATATACTCTGATTACATGACTATCCATTTATATTCATTCTGTTTACTGATATCATGGCTTCGGTAAGTCTTCCATTTACTACAAGACAATACAATACAATCAGTACAATCAATACAAAAGACATTACGGGGTTTATAAAGGGATAGACTGGTACGGAATATGTTAAAGGTGGCACGAGATGGTCACTAAAAAACGTAATTACATCCATACCATTGTTCCATGGTATTATCGATGGAGCTTTGTATTATGGGTTACCAAAGTCCATGGTGTAAGTTAGACTCCTCTCGTATACACTGGCATATTCTGTACCAAGCTACAACAACTACGTTAGTATAACAAATATAACATATCTACTTCACATGTTCTTTTATTCTCCTTCTTTCTTTGGGACTTACCGAGTGATTGTTCGCTGACGACATTTTTATTTCTCTTCTTCTTTAGAATGTTGCCACGACGACCCGACTCCGAGGAGTTTGAGACCAGCCAGGAGCACTTGGAGCAGTTCACAGAAGACCCTGAGCATTGACTTTACTTGTACTTACTTCTCTTTCAGTTCATGCCATTGTTTAGGAATTACTTTCTATTCCTGTATTTACATTTCCAATTATACTTGTAAAGAATTGTTAAATAAATAAAATTTGCCGTTCATTTATATTCATGTCTCATGTGTATATTTTACTTTATATTGCTTAGATACGCTTAGCGTGTTTATTTCTGAGTAAATACGTCGCGTGACCTTTCGCGTCTCCTTTCCGTACACTGAGAAGCGGGGCGTAACAGGTTTTGTTGGTGGCCTATGCAGGTCAGTGCTGCATGGAACCCTACCATGCAGGTCAGTTCTGCATGGACATGCAGGTCAATTCTGCATGAAGTCCTAAGCAATATAACACAAGAATCAGCAACTAAAAACATTCTTTATATTTCATATTCCTTGAATCTTACAATTTCATATACTTTGAATCTATCCTAACGCTATTTTTATTTCAAGGTTATGGATTCTCCAAACAATACCAGCACCAACTTCAACAACACTCCATCATCTCTATCGCTTATGCCTACCGTTGCAGCTCCGATCAATGAGCAGACGATACTGCCTGAGGCAATCCGAAGCCTCCTGGAAGGACAGCAGCTGACTGATATCTTACTGAACCGTCCAGAAGCGGAAGCGCCCGGAGTAAAGCAATTCTGGATATTGCACCCAAAGCAATTTTCGGAGAAAGAGAGCCCTCTAGAAGCAGAAGAATGGGCTCAGAGCATCGAGAATAATCTGGCAGCAGCACAAGTGCCAGAGATCGCTTGGGTACGAGTTGCGAAGCTGCAACTCACCGACAACACTCGAGTTTGGTGGAAGGCGGAAGAAAACCGTTTTGCCCAACCTATCGAGTGGAGGACTTTTCGCAACATGTTCAACACGAAGTGTTTCTCAGAGACTGCCCGATTTGACATAGAGCAGCAATTTACCCATCTACAACAGGGTTCGATGTGGACCAAATCAGTGGATGGGTATGTAACACCTTAGAATGCGATTAGTGTTAATTAAGCGACAATGCGGGTTTTTAGTAAAAAGTTAACCAAAACAGTTTTCATATATTTTACAAAAATTAATTAATATTTTATTATTATTTGTTTTGTCTTGCACGCACATGTGCATGTTAACTTGGGGATTAGAGAAGTGTTAACCATGCTTAAGTAGCCATGGCACCTTAACCCTCATGCCATTATGTTATATGTATTTATTTAATCATTTAGTTTTTAAAAATAAAGGGTTTGAATTAGGGTTGACTTGAGAAAGAGAGAGAGAGTTGACAATAGGAATGATGAGGCATGGCAAGCATGGGGAGCATTTAATGAGGAGAAAGAAAGGGGCATAGCTCATCCTAACCTCACACCCCCATTTTTCTTCACCATTCTCACACTCCCCATTTCTTTTCCTCATCACTCACACTCTCTCATTTGTGTTCTTCTTCTCATCTCCTCTCCCCTCAACTGAAACCTATTCTTATTCATCACAAAACCCAAGCCAAATCCTCACTAAAGCTCACTAAAACCCTTCACAAGCCTAACTAAGCCCTATTTAATGACTTGGAGCATGGAAAGCTAGGGGTTTTGAGCAAGTTTGGTAAGGTAATGATCTCTAACTGTTAACTAGGATGTTAGGATGTTGTGTTGCTTATTAGTTGCTGTTTAAAACACTAAAATTATAGTTTTGTGCAAATGTCGTATTTTGGTAAAGATTGTGTCTCGGGTGAATCTGCTTTAGAACCAGGCTTTTGTTTGAGAAGTTGCCATCACAGAGACCTAGTTTAGAGACCTAGAAGCTACCCTGAAAACCTGAGCCCATTCCCTTCACCCATGGCCGCAAATAAATAGGTTCTGGCCGCAATTTGCGGCCAGATTAGGGACTGGGGTCTCGAGACTTGGTCGTGGGGTCTCTGGGTTGTTTGTAGTTTCGTGGAACTTGCAACTTTCACTAATTTTTTGTGTAGCAAAATCTGGGACCACATAGCTAGTTTTTAGTGTTTCGGCAAAATGCGATACGATTAATCCGATGTAGTTTAAAGTGTTTCTGGTAGCTTGCAGTCGTGGATTTATTTTGATGATGCGGCTGTACGCGTTTAGCAGCTAAGCGAACCCTTTTATAGCTAGAGGGAACCGATTGGTTAATTGGCGTCGTGTTCGTATATTATTGGGTAGTTTTCTTAATCCACGCATTATTGTGTTATGTGTTAATAGGATCGCAGGCGGGGAATTCGAACACTGCAAGGAGGGGAAAACAAGTGGTTGGATTTACCTAACTTGAGATCATCGGTGGGTAGATTTAACATCTATGGGGAAATCTCCCGTATGGCGTTAAGCATCGAGAGCTAGATATGATGTTATAGCTACATGTTATATGCATATGAGTTGATTGTGCATGAGTATCGTTGCATACCATTACTTGTTGTACCTTGACTTAGTACATATTGGACACTGCACCATTACTGACGGTTCATGTTGCACGAGCACTAAACTGTATGCCACACACACACCGTTGGTAATTGCCATGACACGCACGACATATACATATACGTGGTACTGCATTCGTTATCGACATTGAGGTTGTTGTTCTTGTACCACCTTGCTAAGGGTGTATTGTCCGCCTTCATTTTTATCAATCGTTAGATGTTGATTCTTATTCTATTGTACATATGAAATGCATCATGCATGCATACCTACATGCATACACACATACCTTTCTATAGCTACATATACACCTTTATATAATGTTGCATTTGAATTTGGGGAATTTGGGAACCGTATGATATCCTTAAAAACATGATTCATTTAAAAGAGCGGTTTTCTCTTGATATACTCATATTACTGTTCTATGTTGCATAAATCATATTTCATGGATTTACGCATTAAGATACGCATTTCATGTGATTTATGGATTTGAGAACCGTGGTTATATTTCAAGAAAGTATGCATTGTTTTGAAAACCCGGTTTCTCTTGATATGATATTTCGATGCGTCCACCATAAGTTTTCTCGGTTCTAGATTGGTTTTAGAAACCCGATTCGAGAAGATGGATGATCCGTTTGCGGGTTCATGGTGGACCCGGCTGGGACAAGAAAGGTATGTTGTGCAGTAGACGATGAGCCCGGCAGAGAGACTAGTACCTACCGATGATAGTTTGGACCCGGCGGTTATCCGGAGGATACCGACCGCAGTCGTGAGATGGATATGGGCCGATCCGAACTGATGGAGCCCGTGGGCCGATCCGGACTGACGGAGCTCGAGTTATGTGGATTTACGTGCCGATGTTGGACACGGGTTTTCATGATATTTTGAGTGTCAATGTTGGACACTCAGGTTCCATGAGATTTACGGATATGAGGGCCGATCAGTGTGACGGCGCCTGAGGTATTAGGATTTGGGGTGTTGTTGATGGACACCGTGATTTTCCACGATGATGATTCATTGATGATATTATGTTTTATCCCACACTCAGGATTTATTAGATATGCATTGTTTCATGTATTTGTAGTACCCTGATGGTGTATCTTGATCATGATTGTTGCATATCCATATTGCCATACTTATGCTATCAGATTGCATGTGATAGATTATCGTTGTTCGTGCATACCTGCAATTATCTGTATGATGTTACTTACTATTCACTAGTTGGAAACTCACCCCCGTTGTACCACAGTGTTTTGCAGGCTTAACCCTAAGAGTGGTCGCGGCAGGGCTTCTTATTTTATCTATTTCAGCAGATACCGCTACGGTTGGCTGTGAGGCCCTTTTGCTGCAGGTGAGTTTGCGGTTATCCGATTATATCCATTGTATATCTCATTGTATTTTGTACTCTCCATCTACCACTTCTATTTATTGACTTAGAGACGAGTTTGTGAGGATCTATATTGTATATTATATGACTCTGGGTGTCGTGCTCGTGTGAGCCGCCCTTTCTTATGTTGCTTTATCTCTTTTATGTCGTTTTCATATTATTGTCTATTTCTTCGCTACGGCGTCGTATATATATGCTGGTGGTGATTTTTTTCCGCCTTTGGGCGTGATTTGCTCCCGTTTGGGGATTCTTTATTTATATCATGTATTTGTACCCGTTTCGAGGCTAGTTTTACAAAGGAGGTGCTGCCAAATTTTTTTTAAAAATAAACTTAAGCTTTAAGATTTTTACTTGAGATTTCCAAATGTTTTTAACAATTTTTTTATCACTTACTTTTTTTGTGGTTTAGATTTTTGGGTTTTCGGCTTACTTAAATTGCGTTACGCTTGTTGACGCCACGTGGTTTAAGTGCCGGTCACGTGCCTAAATTTGGGTCAGTGACAGAGTATGATGCTGAGTTTACCATGCTCGGTAGGTAAGATATGTCTCAATATTCAATTTTCTAAATATCATATACTACACAGCTAACACAAGACCTTAACAGGTTCGCGGTACACTTGATACCAACTGCTGAGAATAGGTCCAGACGATTTCAACAAGGGTTAGATCCGGAGATCAAAGCTGCCTTAGCTACAAGGGATTTCGCAACCCACGACCTGGCTCTGAAAACTGCCCATCGATATGAGGCAGTGGTGAAGATGAAGGTCAGACCCCAATCTGCCGGAGTGAAGCGTCCTGCCACTCAGATGGCAGGAGGAGCCTCTTCAAGGATAACTTTTGAACCCAGGAGACTGGAAGAAAAAATAACCGGCCAAGTCCAGATTTTTGCTTCTGCTGCAAAAGAGATGGACCCCTGTGGAAGGACTGTAGGTACGCAAAAGGCCTATGCTTAGTTTTTGGCACATTCACTCATGGAATTGGAACATGTTCTTATAGACGCAACACAGTTCCAACTCAAAACACTTATCCGCAGCGGCTAGCTATCCAGGCTCCTGCATCTCGTCTTGCTCTTCTAGATCCACCTTTACATGGACCTCCTGCACAGCCTAATCGCTAATTCCATCATGCACTGAGAAACATGCCTCGAGGGCAGAGAAATATGCCCCAATGACAGAGGAATGTGCCTCCAGCTAGGAGGAATGTACCCCGGCGTTAGGCTTTCACATTAGCGGCCGTAGAAGCCGAGACTGTAGACCAAGGTAACCCTGGTAATTCCCTCACATCTTTCCAAAACTTTTGCATTCTCCTGTTCTTTCAAATATTTTTTATGCACTACCAATAGTTCTATCACCAAACTTGTCTTGAATCTGTTACACTTTCATTTTATAAATTTCGACAACGAAATTTTTATAAGGAAGGTAGAATGTAACAACCCTAAACTTTCTGTACAGAATTTTTTTCAAAATACAGAAAGGAACACTTAAGCCTAAGCACAAGTTATAAATTTAATTTGCTTTTGAATAGTAAAAAAGCACTTGTAGCTCATTAGTAAAGCCTTGCACTGCTGTGACGTAGCCACTGTGATCGAATCCCTCCAGCCACATATATTTTTAATTAATTTTCTTTTAATCTTTAGAAGCCCAAAGGTTTACACGTGCACTATACGTAAAATGAAAAGTCACACAGAAAACAAACATATAGGAAATGATATTTACACAAACCCCGACACGTGACTTGAATCCAAGCCCATTCCACTGGACTTGGACCGGCAAGATGTGTGATGGGGACCGGCACCGCCGGTCATACCCATAGGGGATGCTCCAAGATTTTAACCCTAGTGCCCTTGGCCTACCCCACTACTCCTATACTGTTTGATTTCTCTGCACATTTCCAAAGAATTAAAAATGGGCATTAATCGACATTTTAATGCACATTTTAATTCTATTCTTCATTACCCTAAACCCTAATTTTTCCTATAAATACAACATAACATTTCACCTCTCCTCATTCAGAATTTCATTACAAAAACTCTCTAAAATTTTCAAGTCCCAAGTTGTACAAGTTGAGTTAGAAAGAGGCGAAGTTCCGGCGACGTTTCGGGAAGATTCCGGCGACGAAACGACACCCCGAAAGTTCCAAAAACTTCTTCCTTCTCCCTTCTTACTTTATAACCTGTAAGTCCCCTTTCCCTTCCTCCATCTCTATATTAAATTATTTATTTCGAAAACCCGTCGGAAGCGGAGTTATTCCGACTTCCGATTCGTTTTTCTTTTAAAACGCTATTTTTCTTAAATAATAAAATACCATATTCTTTTATAATATTTAACAAACATAGATAAACACATTAGAATAAGTTTCACCTCAAATAATTCATGTTGCAAATTTTATTTCACTTTTACAGTAAAATACCATCATGTTACATACAACTTATAACTATTCAATTTAACTGTATTACCTTTAGATAACTCACGAGGGAATGACCTACCTCATCACAACACACATTTTTGACATAGC
This sequence comes from Agapanthus africanus, assembly GCA_030015575.1. Taxonomy (NCBI): domain Eukaryota; kingdom Viridiplantae; phylum Streptophyta; class Magnoliopsida; order Asparagales; family Amaryllidaceae; genus Agapanthus; species Agapanthus africanus. The sequence goes on from JASDDO010000299.1 coordinate 445,278, forward strand.
ACGATAAATTTAGGATTTTAGTTTATAGGAAAATACCATTTTACAAATAAATAACTTAAACATTCAAAAACCGTTTTCTTTAAAAAGTGTGTTATTTAATTCCGTGCAATTACGCCTCTACAACCCATTTTGGGGAAGCCCGATCGGGACGGTGCGGGTTATCACACATTCTCGGGCCTAGCAGAGCGAGATGCAGACCTCCGCAAGGAGCATTCGATCTCAATGGAATTTTTAATGCAATTTTTAAGAAAAATATAATTTCTACTTAATAAATAAAATTTATTTTTACTATACACACACACACACACACACACACACTATCAAAATATCTACTTTAAATATATTATATATATATTCCATGTTTTCTAAATCAAAGGAATCATAAATTTCATGAAACTAGTTTTATAATTCAATACTATTCCAAAATTACACTAAAATACCATATACAAAGAAATCTAGGTTGTATCCACTAAAATATTTCACTTTATAAAAATCACAACTATGAAAACCCTAAAGACGATAATCAAATACTTGAGGTGTATTTTGAAAATATATCAAAACTATTTTTCATAAAACCGCCTCAAGTTATATTAATTTATAATAAGGACTATAGTAAACATAGATTAAAGTGGGACTGGTTCTCTTAAGCCTCAGAGAGCCGGAGAATATGGGTGCTTGCCTATCTAAGGTAGACAACCTAAAAACGGTGTTATCAATACGGTAATTATATTGGAAAAAGACACAAATCCTGCCGTCCATGTGCAACAGTTACTGATAACTCCAAAACAATCAGGACTTCAATTCTGATTAAAAGTCTAACTCAGTTTGAGTCAAGGTCAAATATGAAATCAATCTGACTTGAATTCAATTCAAGTATAATTACAATACAACATGAATCCATGAATACCATAATACAATCTATATCAATATGAACATGACTGAACCGAACCATGGATATACTCTGATTACATGACTATCCATTTATATCCATTCCGTTTACTGATATTATGGTTTTGGCAAGTCTTCCGTTTACTACAAGACAATACAATACAATCAGTACAGTCAATACAATCAATACAAAAGACATTACGGCGTTTATAAAGGAGTGGACTGGTACGGAATATGTTAAAGGTGGTACGCGGTGGTCACCAAAAGACGTAATTACATCCATATCGTTGTTCCGTGGTATTATCGACGAAGCCTTATACTACGGGTTACCAAAGTCCACGGTGTAAGTTGGACTACTCTCGTATATACTAGTATATTCTGTACCAAGTTACAACAACTACATTAGTATAACAAATATAATATATCCTACTTCACCTGTTCTATTCTCAGTCTATTCTTCTCCTTCGTTTTTTGGGACTTAACGAGCGATTGTTCACTGAAGATATTCCTATTTCTCTTCTTCTTTGGAATGTTGTCAGGAGGACCCGACTCTGAGGAGTTCGAAACCAGCCAGGAGCACTTGGAGCAGTTCATAGAAGACCCTGAACATTGACTTTACTTGTACTTACTTCTCTTTCAGTTCATACCATTATTTAGGAATTGCTTTCTATTCCTGTATTTACATTTCTAGTTGTACTTGTAAAGAATTGTTAAATAAATAAAAGTTGTTGTTCATTTATATTCATGTCTCTTGTATATATTTTGCTTTATATTTCTTAGATACGCTTAGCATGTTTATTTCTGAGTAAATACGCCGTGTGACCCATCGCGTCTCCTTCCCATACACTGGGAAGTGGGGCGTGACACTCGATGTAAAACGTAAAATATCTTTTTCGGCGTCCTGGAGATATAATTATATTGAATCTAAGTGTGAAGCTCATATGTTTGTTGTTAAAGGAAAGATCAATAGATAATAACTTCTTACAAGAGAGAGCACAACCTTCCATTTGTACCACTGTTAATGATGCAATATATATCTTTTCACAAAAGATTTCCAAATTTGACAGAAGTCAAATTCATAATTTAAAGGATAGTGGGGATGGTCCAAGAAAAATATATACGATACTAAGATAAGGTCATGGCGGGGTAGAGAATATTGGTTACAGGCTAAACGATGTGAAGAGTGAATTAAGAAAAACACGTCATCAATCTATAGACGTATCGGACGTCCAAGCTATTTTAGCTTATTTGCAATCCATTTAAGTTAAGGAGCCTAATTTTACTTACGTAGTAAAATATGACGAAGAAAATCATATCGATACCCTCTTATTCATGGATGCGCGCTCTAAAACTTTTTGTAAAACTTTCGGTGATGCAATTACTTTTGATACCATGTATCGAAAGAACAAATATCAAATGCCCTTTGCCCACAAATATTTAGTTTGACATTAATGCGAAATGAGTCTGAAGAATTGTTCACCTAATTATTTCAGTAGTGATTAATTACGATGAATAATTAAGCACCGCTATTTATAATCACTAATTAAGATCATACTATGACAAATGCTATTGCCAAGATTTTTCAAAATATAAGGCATCATTATTGCATATAACACATTAGTCAGAAATATCATAAGAAATTGCAGAGTTTATATCATCAGTATACCGGTTTTTGAAACGACTTCAAATCTTGCGTATATAAAAGTTTGACAATTGAGAAATTTAAAGATAAGTGGTATGTACTAGATGAAAAGTACCAAGTTAGTGAGCATAAATGGCTTTCAATAATATAAGGGAGAAATGGATACCATCTTGTACAACAAGAAAATTTTCTGTAAGAATGCGAACAACCGGACGTAGTGAGAGCATGAATACTTTTTTGATGATTATCTTAATTGGAACACCACAATTAAAGAGTTTTTTATGAAAGTGAGAAGTGTACTACAAATGCATTACGAGCACGAGAAAAGAATGGATTTTAATACGCTATTCAAAAATCGTATATATGCAACAAATATGTCACTGGAATTAGACACTTCAAAACTTTATACCAAAAGCATTTTTGAAAAGATTCAAGTAGAGCTCCAGAAATCTCAATCATTTAATATCGAGAAAGTTTTAAAAGTCGATGGGACAATGTAACAACCCTAAACTTTCTGTACGAATTTTTTTCAAAATACAGAAAAGAGTACATAAGCCTGAGTACAAGTTATAAATTAAATTTGCTTTTGAACAACAAGAAAGAGCTTGTAGCTCACTGGTAAAGACCTTGCACTACTGAGACATAGCACCCGAGTTCAAATCCTATCAGCCATATTATCTTTTTATTAAAATTTATTTTAATCTTTTAGAAGCCCAAGGATTTACGCGTGCACTACACGCAAACTGAAGAGACACAGAATAAACAAACACATGGGAAATAGCATTTACACAGACCCCAACACGTGGCACGATCCCATGCACTCACCGACGGAAATGGAATGGCGAGATGAATCATTATACCGGTACCGCCGGGCCCCCGTATCCAATGCTCCCTAAAAATTTCCCCCTGCACCTCTTGGCCTACCCTATTTCCCCTAGACTGCTTGTATTCTCTGAAATTATCCAGAGAATTAAAATACCCACTTTAAATCCATTTTTAATTCACCAATTCAATACACCAAACCCAAATTTTCCCTATAAATACCACACCATATTTCACCCCTCCTCACAAGAATTTCATTATCAAAACATACCAAATTCCCAAGTCTTTTAGTGTACAAGTGGAGTTAGCAAAGAGAGAAGTTCCGACGACGACGATCCAAGGAGTTTCCGGCGACCAAACGATACCCCGAGACCTTCCGTAGCTTCATCTCTCTCTCCTCTAGTCCAAAAGCCAGTAATTCCCCTCCCCCCTCTCATCTTCTATTCTAAAAATTTTAATCTCTAAAACCCGACAGAAGCAGAGTTAATCCAATTTCGGATTCGGTTTTTCTTTAAAAGTCTATTTTTCTTAATCAATAAAATACCATACTCTCATATCATGTTTAAAAAACATTAACAAACACTTTAAAACAAGTTTCATCTCAAAATATTCTTTTATGCAATTTTTATTGTATTTTTAGGGTAAAATACTACATACTTCATTAACGACATAAAACAACACAAAACATGTATTACCTTTAGATAACTCACGAGGTAATGACCTACCTCATCACAACACATATTTTTTATATAGCACAATGAAGTTTGGAAATATATTCATGGGATAACACGACTTTACAAATAAATACCATCAACTTATAAAACCATTTCTTTAACCTACTTTTGGGGACCCCGTTCGGGATGGTGCGGATTATCGCACATCCTCGGGCCTAGTAGAGTGAGATGCAGAACTCCGAAAAGAGCATTCGATCTCGATGGAATTTTAATGTATTTTTCTTTAGAAAATGAGATTTTTATAAGAAAATAAATAAAAATTATTTTCATTAAATATATATATATATATATTATCAAAATATCTACTTTAATTATATTATATAAATATTCCAACTTTTCAAAAGGAATCACCATTACATGAAAATACCATTCAAATACAAAACAATACCGATATTTCAATAAAATACCATAAATTATGAAAATTAGGTTCTACTCACTAGAAATTTCACTTTTATAAACTATACAACTATGAAAACCCTAAAGACGATAATTAAATGCTTGAACTGTATTTTAAAAATTATATCAAACTATTTTTACATAAAAACCCCTCAAATTAAACTAAATTACAATAAAGACCCTAGTAAATATAGATTTAAGCAGGACCAGTCTCTTAAGCCTTAGGGAGCCAGAGAATATGGGTGCTTGCCTATTTAAGGTATACAATCTAACAAACGGTGTTATCAACACTGTAATTGTCTTGGAAAAAGACACAAATCCTGCCGTCCATGTGCAGCAGTTATCGATAACATCAAAAACTAATTCAGGATTTCAAGTTCTTCTCAAAGTGTCTGACTTAGACTGGGTCTCAATCTAATCAATCTGACTTGAATATGATTCAAATATAAACTACAATTCAACATGAATCTGTCTATTCAATCTATATCACATATTGACTGAACCGAACCATGGATATACTCCGTCTATATGACTCTCCATTTACATCCATTCCATTTACTGATATCATGGTTTCGGAAAGTCTTCCATTTATTATAGATAATACAATACAATCAGTACAATCAATATATTAAATATTGCGGGGTTTATAAAGGGTAGACTGGTACGGAATATGTTAAAGGTGGCACGAGGTGGTCACTTAAGATGTAATTATATCCATGCTGTTGTTCCGTGGTATTTTCGATGGAGCCTTATACTACCGGTTACCAAAGTCCACGGTGTAAGTTGGACTTCACTCGTATACACTGTTATCTTCTGTACCAAGTTACAAACAACCGCGCTAACATTATAACCAAATATCACTAATTATACTCTCTTTCTGTCTATTCTACTTCTCTACTCTTCTTTAGGACTTACTGAGCAATTGCTCGCTGACGACATTCCTATTCTCTTCTTCTTTGGAATGTTGTCAGGTGGATCTGTCTCACTGGAGATCGAACACAGCACCGAGGATTTGGAGCAGTTAGCATTCGATCCGGAGCTTTAGATACTTGTACATAGTTTATTTCCATTTCAGTTATGTCATTGTTTAGGCATTGCTTTCATTCCATGTATTTACATTTCAGTTGTACTTTAAAAGAATGTTAAATAAATAAAGTTGATGTTCATTTACATTCCTGTCTCTTGTGTACTTTTACTTTATATTGCTTAGATACGCTTAGCGTGTTTACTTCTGAGTAAATACGTAGCGTCCTCATCACGTCCCCTTGCCCGTACACTGGGAAGCAGGGAGTGACAGACAACCAGATATATAAGTTCATAACGTGTTGTTTGATCCGAAGAAAGATAGGCGAAGAGTATATTATGTCCAATTTATGACAAAAAGGGCAACTTTCCAAGTGCATTTTCAATCATTTTAAATCAACTGGACTATTGTGTAGGCATATATTTAGAATTTTTGTATCTAAATGTGTGAATAGTATACCTTTTTAATATATTTTGCCAAAATGGACGAGAAATATTAATCAAAATATTGTCATGACGAGTATCGTACCACCTTCGGTACAGATGACTGAAAAGTCACGGTTTAGCCATTTATGCAACGAGTTCAATTTAATTGCCGTGAAAGGTGCTACGTCAGAGAATGGATACAAAATCATGCTTGTAGAATTATCCAAATTTGCGATACGGATATTTGAACTTCCAGTTGAAATACCGAGTGTAAAAGAAAACTTGGTAGAGGAAACAACAGATGATTTGAAATCCATGAAAAATGATGTTTCAAAAATATAAAATCCTTTGCAATCTAATTCTAGGGGTCGTAAAAAGAATCGAATAAAATCTTAGATTGATAATAAAAATATTAATGGGAAAAAGAAGATGAGGGTATGCATAGGATGCAACCAATTAACATTCCATGACAAAAGAATTTGTCCGAGTAGAGAAACACAACATGTCAAAGACATATATCCTAGGCAACAGAATCTCATGTGTCTTGAGCCATCATGAGATTTAAACCAATCGTCTGGTTGGTTAGAATAGTTTGTTGTAAATGAATGATATTTGATGTAAATGAATGATGTTTGATAAACTATAACATTTTTTTTGATTTTTTGGTAAATGAATGACATTTGTTTTAAATGAATGACATTTGATGTAAATAAATGATACTTGATGCAATATTAGTTGTTGATATTGGTTGTATCAATTAATAATGTTGTTAAATGTGTTGATATTTGTTGTGTCAATCAATATTGTTAAATTTGTTGGTATAGAAAAGATAACCGCTATTTAAATCAGCGATTAAATAGTAAGCTCAAAATATAACATCTACTTAAAGTAACAGTTAAATAGTGTTCTCTCTGTTGCTAGAGTGAGCTTAAAATTTAACCGCTACTTAAAGTAATCGTTTTAAAATTATTGAGTTAAACAAATTATTACAACTTATAAGCAAATGAAAATAGTAATCGTTTTAAAATTATACTAACCAATGATCACATTCAAGCTTATACAAAACTCTGACATTGACGAACATTGGATCATATAGCACAAATTGTCCCTTTGAAATGTACCAGACATACAAAATCCAATGATCTTAGTGATACATGGGAATATAAACCTGGGATTAAAATTTTAATTCATCATTATAAATCGTATTTTTTGCAAATAAAACGAAAATGAGAAAAATAAAGTACAGACTTATCGTGTCACACTCTAGTACAGACTTCTGGAAAAGATTTTTCCATTTGACCGATTCCAGTAAGCTAGATTTGTACTTGTGTTTGCTCTTTACTTTCTCAGTTTTGTATCCTTGATAACAATCACTGAGTATCTTCTAGAAAATAAAATGTATAATGAACAACACGATATTGAATATTATTTAGTTGATATACAAAACGTATTGAATAATAATGACTTAAAAAAAAATTCAGGATAAAAGAATAATCTATTGGCGGAAGATTTGCGTATGCATAACAAATAGATGTAAGCCGAAATCATTTCTCCTCTAACGCACTTCTCAATTCACAGTGAGAAAAAGTCGGAATAATATACAATTGCTCCTTCTTTTGTACGAAGCAATTCAACTTCTCTAGAAATTATCAAAACATGAATATTTAGTATTAACTTTTAAATATGAAATTATAATTAATTCATTAGAACTAGACAAACCTTAATTTCCTTTTCTGGTCTAAGTGTTCTATCTAAAGTTTCGCCTGCACGTAATTTTTTTTTGATTCCAATATGTGATATTTCATTCCTTGTAAGGCATTTTTTCTTTCTTTTTCTTCTTCTTCTCTGGATTTATGCACAGCGAGAACAAGAAAGAACTTGTCTTCTTTTTTCTCATCACATCTTCCAATTCTTCTCTTAAAATTTCTTTCCCCATGACATCGGTCGGATCTACACCCATTTCACGAAGATGTTTAAGTAAATCATCATCTTCCGCTGCTTCCGTGAAGTCTGTCTGACTTCCTGGGGACGTCAAATCATTCACATTAGGTTGTTCAATCGGTAATTCCTTAGGAATTACCGATTGCCGCTTTATTTTGTTCAATAGGTTTTTCTAAATCAATTTCGAGGTTAATATCTTCCAAATCCATGTACAAATTTGCATCGACAGCAGCACTTAAAACAACCTCAAAATAGGGATAAAAAACGGTCCCCACCTCCGCCGTTTTTCCAACCGTCTCATCAACAGTTTCAACCTGGGAATTTCAACCCTGAGATTTTCATCACCCACATTTAGCTCCTCCCCGACGGTCTCCTCCCCCAGATTTGGCTCAACGAGCTCCTCAACCACATTTTCAATCTCGGATTCTTTAGTCCTAACATTTTCATCCCTTTTTGGGGTTTCATCCCCCTTCTCATCAATCTCACCCTTTAGAACCTGTTTGATCTCTCCGTGTAATCTCTTGAGATTATCGTCATCCAACAAAGATTTATTACGTTCAACCGAGTTTACCTACAAATAATAAGTAATAAATATAAATAATTAGATCTAATATGTTAAAAGTGACATAAAACAAAACAAAACATAGATAATACTTACATAATCAAGAAGTAAATGACGGCTAATCTCGATGTTAGGCTCATAGATCGTAGCTGGTTGAATGTGGGGGGTGTATTTCCTTTCTGGTAACAACAGTATACCAAGCAACGTAATCGTCAGCCACATCCTCACCTTCCTCTGTACCAGTATCAAATTTAACCCTTTTTGTTTTGATGTCAATTTGGGCTTCACTCCACAAATTGATATACTCTAAAACCACATTGTATACTGGTTTCTTTTTGGTTGGCTTCTCCTTCTCAGTTTGTATAGATTGAACGCCAATGGGTACCCTCTGAATACCACCAAACTGTCGGATTATCCTTTCAGGATGCTACTGGACAATATTGAAACAGATGAGAGGAACCAACAACAGTCCAAAGTGTCTACTGAAAAGGAAAAAAATTTCAGATGCACCAACATACTCAGTGTATGAATCCCATGTGAACTGTCATTAAAAGAACGATAGAAAATATTTATCATTTTTCATAAAGAATTAAATAAATGTCGCTAAATTAAGTAATGAAATAGTAATTAGCTGTTGTTCATTCAAATTATCAAACATTTCCCGGTATAAAGTTTTATGATGATGGAGAAATCGATGTGTGCATACACCCCATTATCTAGCCAGATGTATAATCTCCTTGATTCTAGTATCGGAGATAGGCCGAATGACTGAAATCCCCATTTATGCCCAACACTGAATAACAATTAATTGTTAGATTCCCTGCAATTATCTTTACAATAAAAAAAATAATTATACAACTAATATGATACCTGCAAAATAGTAAGACAACCCTGTATTGCTCTCGCATTTAACAGTGTCGCTTCGTTCAATCCGTTTATCAAATACGCCAAAACGCCACCTCCCAAACATATTTGTAGATGCGTTCCCCGTCCCTCAAAAATTCAATCAATTTAGGATGAACTAGGTTCTTGGAACGTGTAGAGAATAATGTCATGCAAATGCTGTACAAAACATAAGTTTTTGTACCTTGAACAATTTTCTCCCGATCAGCATTAGTCCCGAGACTGCTAAAGGTCTCATACACCCACGTCGCAAGTACGGCGCCATCTTTCCTCTTCTCCTTCGGGGGATCCACTCCTAATACTTCGTAAAAATATATGATGGAACCCATACATCCTTCATAAACAATTGAAGAACCTGTGATCGGAAGACCGAAAATCCATGATATGTCTTCAAGAGTGATTGACGGCTCTCCAATGAGTAAATGAAAAGTGTTCATCTCGAGTCGTAATGTCTCAATAAATGCAGATATCAACGTTAGATCATGTTGTTGTTGGCCAACTTTACGATATTCACCGAAACCCCAATCGTCCAATAATTCGATCTGCTGATCAGTCAGAGCCATTGCACAGACATGCTCATAGATTCGAGCGCAATAAGAGTTCCCTTATTTTTACCACTCTAAATAGCTTTGGAGATGTGATTTTTTTATTATAAAATACAATATTATTCATGGGGTCAAGTGTTAGTTGTATGTATGCCCTAGAGGCCAGTATTGTACAGATTATGTATATTATATTGGATGCTTGGACATATATAGAGATGACTTTCTTGCTCGACATGATAGTATGCTATCTGGTTGCTCCTTATCTTAACATGTACACTAGTCTCTTTATACTGTCTTATAGTTACATGTTGGTAAAGCCCTTAGGATTTGTACTTGACTACCTGGACTATGATGCAGATCATACTAGTAGGGACATGGTAGTCCATAAGTACATCCTTCAAGGTCCCTAGTCGTGGGTGTATCGAGACGGGGCATCGATATACCAGAGTAGACTAGCGTATACGCTTCTCGACCCATGTGATGGGCGATGGATGATCCCATATCCATTGGTGTTTGACATCAGAGATGGTATACGGGTGCTCAGTGGAGACTGGGTACACTGGACGGACTCGCCGAGAACTCCCAGATGGTATTATACCTCACGTCAGATGGCAGTTCTCAGGTGACGCTTGTACAGGTTAGTCTGTAGACCCGAGATCGTCATAGAGTCTTGTGTGATTCCCACTGTGCTTTGATCTCCACCTTACCACGTCCATGAGGGCGTGCAAAACGGTGGTCTTTGGGTACAGTCCCGAGTCACATGGAGGCAATGAGCGATAGGAGGGGTTTCGTCTCTCCCGGTATTGGGGGTAGATGTTGCGCTGTGCTCGATTGGCCGTAACAGGGAAGTCCCTGGCCAGGGCTGATCAGAGATTTGCTGGTAAGTGTTACCAGTAGTTTCTCGACCCGTTACGAGCCTCACATCGGCACGACTTATCGGGTTATTGGGGTCTGACGTTTACCACCCCTAGACTTGATATGCGACGTATCAAACGAAGAGACCGGACTGTACGGTAAGTGTTACTGGTCGGATTCGCAGGAGTGTGAGCGGGCTAGCTCGTCGATCTTCTGATCGCTCAATACCCGGGTGGCCGTTACGTTTAGCAGACCGTTTGCGGCTTGTGGGTGCTTGATATGATCATCATCTGCTACCGGCGTATTGACGAGTCTTTAGAGTCCTACACAGAGGTTTCCTGGTTCAAGCGAAACGAAATAGGAGCGCATATGAGATATGTGCAGGACCGAGAATAATGCGTGTATGTGATACCGCATTTCATTCTCGCGATAAATGTTTCGATTGGTTATATTTGATATGACCTAGTTATCGAATCATTGATTCGATAAATCGATACATTGAATACTAGTCGGTTATGTGCGACATGACCGGATCATTGAATCAAATGTTGATTTAATGATTTAATGTATAATTATATATTTAATATATTACTTTGCATTAGCTAGTATTGGTTCACTTTATACGGATTTTCTCACTTGATGCACATAGTATATGTGATATGCTTTTGTGCACTTTTTTGTATCATGTTTGATGATACTTGATCATTTAGTTAAGTATATAGAATTAATCCATGGTTAATTTGATAATTAGGGTTTTGCATATTCATTTATTTATTTATTTGTTTATTTATTTATTTGGAAAAGATAAAGATAAGAATGGTGGCTTTCTTTGTCATTAGTTGAAGCTTCATGAAGCCTTGACTTTTGTAACCATCCTTATCTTCATGCTTAACCCTAACCCATCCAAGTGACCATGGTTAATTCTCTACACTTAACCCTAGTTTAAGTTATGATAAGTATTTGATTTTCTATTTTCTTTTTAATAGAACTTATCATAACTATCTTCATCTTCTTCTTCTTCAAGCTTGCTACTTTAATGGCAACTTGAGCAAAAGTGAGTAAAATCCAATTCCAAAGAGAACCCACCTCCTATTTCTTCACCCTCTACCTCTTGCCAAGTTGTTTTGGGTGTTTACTTCATAAGTTTCACAAGTTTGTGAAGTCGGAGCTTGAACTTGCGATGCCTCGAGGTAGATCGTCTTTGACACAAAGCCGACGACCTAGCTTGCCCGTTTCTCCGATGAAGCCAAAGTTCGAGTTTGGGAATCGAGATGGACAGCGAGAGGATGCCTTCGTGGAGCCAAGGAAGAGGATTACCGGATCTACAAAGGTTGTAGCATCTAACCTATAGTTAATTTGTTAACTAGTTTTATATTTCTCCTAGACATCTAGCAACGATCCGTTAACTAGGGTTTCTCGGCACCATATTTTTTAAATTTGGCATGTTCGATGCCTTGTGAGACCTCTATAGGGTGCCTAGGAACCTTTCACTGGTATCAGAGCCTAGCTAGAGCCTTAGGCGAAGTCTAGACGGACTTTGAAGTCCGATCGAACCAAAAATCCGAACCCAAAATAGCTCTCTGGACTTTTTCCATTTTCTGGGATTTTTCAAGATTAAAAATTATCAAAAAATTCAGCAGGTAATTGCATAAGTTACTGTGAAGCACGTGTTACTAAATCAACTACTGAGGCGCGGAACCGCGGCCCCCACCATAGGAAGCGCGGCGGTTCCTTGGCCACTGTGCTGATTTACAGCAAGTGGTTTGCACAGTAATTCATGTCACCTAGTGCTGAGTCTTCTGGGAATGTTTAATACTCATTCAAGAGTTGAATTTTCTGGGGTTGTTTTGGGGATTCGGTATTTCGATCGGATTATCAAATTTCGTCTTTTGTGTATTTCCGGATAATTTTCAGAATATGTTAAAAAGTTCGACCGGATATAAATACCCAATTTTTCCCCTGTCGGGAAATTTCCAAGTGTTGGATTTTTCCGTAGTTTAACGACGTTCTAAGTAGTGCAAGTAACGCGATGGACCCTCTAGAAGACAACAAACCTTAACTCGATTATGTGACCGTCTTGAACTGCCCTTTGAACCTTCGGGTTTGGGGCAGTACGGCGTGCCACATGTGAGGCGTTGGCTTGACCCTTCTACGGCTGGACCGTCGGTACTGAGGCACGAACTGAATGTAGTTAGACTTATTTCATGTGTTGGACTGTATCGGGAAAACTTGGGTATTCGACTGTTCGATCGGAAAGTTTAACATTTTCTGTTTATCTGGAATGTGATACAATAATTGTAATTCACAAGTAGTTATGAGATAACTGAATGAATGTTATAAATCTAGCAATTTAGTCCCATATGATATTGAAAAGAGTTTTCGATAATGAGACTAAAATGCGGGATTTGTATCTGTTAGGCATGCGATGTCTAAAGAGATTGCGGATTCCAATTGTTGTAGTTTTACACTTTCTTTTCTGTGACCGTAAGTGTAGTATGTTCATATCGCCGGTTTCGTTGCTATACGTCAACGACAATTGGGGTATGCATACTTACTTACGTTGATGACATGTGATGTTATGTGTTGCTGGATATGTTATATTGGATCGTCGTATTCGAATAGCCGGGGGTTTTTATGTGAGATGAGTGTTTTTCATTTTCATTCATGTAAAAACTTGTATGTAATATTCTTTTATTTGGGGCACTTCCAGGTAGCGGAAGATGTCACCTTTTGTATATTATTTACTTTTCCGCATTAGGATAGACCCAAGGAGGGGAGCACAAGTAACCGGGTTCTGGGGTCCAGTGGGAGACCAACTCGAGGAGTCGAGTCCGGGTCTCCTAACCCTAGAATTGGCAGGGTTGCTTGCCGCTCTCGTAGGGGTCTAGGGGTGTGGGATTGGCTATTCATCACGACCGTGGAATCCGTGTTTTATACTGGCTCGTATTGAAAACACGGACGTCCTAGTATATCCAATATTTCATATGTTTATTCTGCTGCGATATCTGTGTTGTGACTCTGTGATGGATATAGTATATATGATATATTATATAGACGTTACTTATGTTTTACACCCGCGCTAGCCCTGCCCTGCTCTGTCGTTAGTTACCTAACCTAACGGTGCACGAGGGGATATCGAGGCGAATGCGGATGGCATAAGTGTACGTCATATCTATCTGTGATGTTTAGGTATTTAAATGATGGGATTTCATTAATGTGATTAATGAAAGATAAGAAACCTAAGATGTTGTGGAATCGAATTTTAAAATAAAACAGGTAGCTACAGTTCTTGCTTTGCACAGCGATATATATGATATATCCCGCACCTTATTCGATGAGGAAAGGACCGAGATCCCTTCACCGGGAGTGACTCCTTTAGCAATAACTGGCAGATGCTACACACTAGGTTTGCTTTTGACTGCTTTTGGGTTTTTGCTTTGCACAGCGATATATATGATATATCCCGCACCTCATTCGACGAGGAAAGGACCGAGATCCCTTCGCCGGGAGTGACTCCTTTAGCAAAACTAGAAAAGCCTCAAAATCACTCCATTTCAAAACTTCATTTGATTCTACAACGATATAAAGTTCATTACGCAAAGGGTTTTCTTAAAAACCTGACGTAGCCCTCCGTCATTTCAGATAAGTAATAGTTAGTATTCGTGCTGCATTTGTTGACTCAGTCAAGGCGTAGTGTGCGGTAGCTGATTACTATTTATCTATTTATGCATATGATGCAGATTGGATTAGGGTAGTCGTGCGGCGTTGTTGACTTAGTCAAGGGTCGTGCGGGTGGGTTTAATTCAATCAGGAAATGACGGGTTGAACTTTACTTGCGGTCTATGGTTTGTTGACTCAGTCAAGGTCATAGATCGCCTGGGGCAAAATATTATCGGGAATTTCAAGTGTTGAAATTTGCAATGAGATTGCATACCTTCTATGAGATAGTTGGATCCCGATACCCACTGCGAGTAAGAGTTACTCCTGGGAGAGTTTTATACATTACAATTAGCCGATCAAGTAGGTGTCTAGAAAGGTGTTAACGAGGTTACGCCTCTTGGAAAACGAGGTTTACATTAATTAGGTTCGTGCGAAAGCACGGGGGACCTCCCTCAAAGTACCGACACTAGCCTGGCTGAAAGATTGGCAAACTTGTAGTGTGTAATTAATCCCGGCTAGTCTTTCCTTTTAGGGTTTGGAGGAAGATTTGATAAAAAGCAGTGGGAGCCATCCTGATTAGATAAGATAATAACCAATCTGATCTTGCACGAGCATACGCTAAAGTGTTTTCTTCTCTCTCTCTCCAGGTAGCGACCATTTCATGCCCTAATGAAGATAATAATATGGATGTATTGACCGAACCCGCATGTTATACTGTGCAGGGGAACGTTGGACCCGTTCTATCTTATAAATGTTATAAGACTGAACAGGAAACAGGAGAATATCTGGATTCTCACACCGCCCAAACGGAGAACATGCATGTTGATGCATCATCTTCGGGTGTGTTTGTCATTGAGAACTGTTTCTCAGTTCACCCTACGTCCTGGGTATTAGATACCGGGTCAGGATCCCACATATGTAAGATGTTACATGGGCTGCGAAAAGGTAGAGAACTGAGAAAAGGTGAACATTCCGTTCATGTAGGGAATGGGGCAAATGTTGCAGCCAAAGCAGTTGGCATATATCACCTGGTATTACCAAATGGTGATACACTAGTCCTGAATGAGTGCTATTATATACCGAACATGATGTGCAACATTATATCAGTTTCTTTATTAAGTAAAGAAGGTTATAATTTTGTAGTAAAGGATAATGTTATGAACATATTCCTAGATCAAAGGTTGATTGCATCAGGCTCGCTACATAATGGCATATTCATTCTCAATCAAAATACAGTCTTCAATATACAAAACACACACAAAAGGAAAAGCTCAGAAATGAACGAATCCTTCTTGTGGCACTGTAGACTTGGCCATATCAATGAGACACGACTAGCTAAGTTGCATAAGAACGGATATTTGAATTCATTCGAATTATCATCTTATGACACTTGCCATTCATGTCTCAAAGGAAAAATGACCAAAACTCCGTTTAAAGGACACGGAGAAAGAGTTACTGAACTCTTGGGACTGGTGCATAGTGATGTATGCGGTCCAATGTCTACACACGCCAGAAATGGTTCTTCCTACTTCATTACATTCACTGACGATCTCTCTAGATACGGGCATGTGTTCCTGTTGAAACACAAGTCTGAAGCTTTTGAGAAATTCAAAGAATATAAGCACGAGGTAGAGAACCAAACGGGCAAAAGTATTAAGGTTCTTCGATCTGATCGAGGAGGTGAATACTTAAGCAGTGAATTCCTGGATTATCTAAAAGAGAATGGGATTCTCTCTCAGCTTACTCCTACTTATACACCACAGCACAACGGTGTATCGGAACGAAGGAATCGCACCCTATTAGATATGGTGCGTTCAATGATGAGTAATGCTGAGTTACCTATTTCCTTTTGGGGGTATGCGCTTGAGACAGCCATATACCTATTGAATCTGGTTCCGTCTAAATCTGTACCTACCACACCATATGAGATATGGAGTGGGAAGAGACCATATTTTAAGCGAATTAAGATATGGGGTTGTCCGGCCTATGTCAAAAAGCAAAATCCGGACAAACTCGAGGCACGATCAGTCCTTTGCACGTTTGTGGGATATCCTAAGAATTCTCAAGGATATTTTTTCTACCAAGCTGAGGAACAAAGAGTGTTTGTTGCTCAACATGCCACCTTTTTGGAAAGGGAATTTCTTGCAAAAGAAATTAATGGCAAAGAGGTAGAGCTGGAAGAGGTTCCAGCACCACAAACTGCAACTGACAATTTAGTAGAACCAGAGGATTCAGTGGTGCCCGACGTACCCCAGCCTCTCCGCCGATCTAGTAGGGTTTCTCGTCCACCTGAGAGATACTATGGTTTTCTCATTGATGGTGGTAGTGAGGATTGCATCATGGAGGATGATGACCCAACTAGCTTCGAGCAGGCCATCACGAGTGGGGACTCAGTGAAATGGCTGGATGCTATGCGGTCCGAGATGGATTCCATGTACACCAACAAAGTATGGACTTTGGAAGTTGCTCCTGAAGGGGTAAAACCCATTGGGAGCAAGTGGATCTTTAAGAAGAAACTTGGTGTAGATGGGAAAGTAGAGACTTTCAAAACTAGACTTGTAGCAAAGGGTTTTCGTCAAAGACCAGGTGTGGACTATGACGAGACCTTTTCTCCAGTGGCTATGCTTAAATCCATCCGGATCATGCTTGCCATCGCTGCATATCATGATTACGAAATCTGGCAAATGGATGTTAAGACCGCCTTTCTAAACGGTGATTTAGAAGAGTGCGTGTACATGACTCAGCCAGAGGGCTTCGTAGACAGTGGGAGCAGCGGGAAGGTGTGCAAGCTGCTTAAATCCATTTATGGATTAAAGCAAGCATCGCGGAGTTGGAACATCTGCTTTGACGTCGTTATCAAAGAGTTTGATTTCGTCAAAAATCCAGATGAACCTTGTATCTACAGGAAGGTGGCAGAGAGTAAGGTTGTCTTCCTCGTATTGTACGTGGACGATATACTCTTGATAGGAAATGATACTCCTATGCTGCAATCGGTCAAGCTCTTCTTATCACAAAGATTCTCAATGAAAGATCTTGGTGATGCCTCCTGCATATTGGGAATTAGGATCTATAGAGATAGATCCAAAAGGATTTTGGGATTGTCCCAATCCAGGTACATTGACACCATACTAAAGAGGTTTAGTATGGAAGAGTCCAAGCGTGGGAACTTGCCCACGATCTCTGGAGTCACTCTCTCCAAAGAGATGTCTCCCAAGACTGATTTGGAGAGAGCTCGCATGCAAGGTATACCCTATGCTTCGGCAGTAGGCTCTATCATGTATGCGATGCTATGTACCAGACCCGATGTAGCATACTCACTAAGTATAGTGAGCAGGTATCAAGCTGATCCTGGAAAGAGTCACTGGACAGCTGTGAAGAGCATTCTCAAGTACTTGCGAAGGACTAGAGATATGTTCTTGGTGTATGGTAACGGAGAACTCCAAGTGGAGTCCTTTACCGATTCGAGCTTCCAGAGTGATAAGGACGACTCTAAGTCGCAGTCGGGCTTTGTCTTTACCCTTTACGGAGGGGCGGTTAGCTGGAAGAGTTCCAAGCAGGAAACCGTGGCAGACTCGACGATGGAGGCTGAATACATCGCTGCCAACGATGCTGCCAAAGAGGCTGTCTGGATCAAGAAGTTCATTACTGAACTTGGAGTGGTTCCATCCATTGAGCATCCAATACCTTTGTATTGCGATAACAATGGAGCGGTGGCTTTGGCCAAGGAACCCAGGTCCCATCAGCGATCCAGGCATATTCTGAGGCGGTATCACCTGATCCGGGAGATAGTTGATCGCCGGGAGATCGAGGTCAGGAGAGTTGACACGAAGAACAACACGGCGGATCCACTCACGAAGGCCATTCCCCAGATATAGTTTGAGAGACTCTTCGGGATGCTCGGTATGAGATACTACAGCAGCTGGCCCTAGTGCAAGTAGGAGATTGTTAGTTGTATGTATGCCATAGAGGCCAGTATTGTATAGATTATGTATATTATATTGGATGCTTGGACATATATAGAGATGACTTTCTTGCTCGACATGATAGTATGCTATCTGGTTGCTCCTTATCTTAACATGTACACTAGTCTCTTTATACTGTCTTATAGTTACATGTTGGTAAAGCCCTTAGGATTTGTACTTGAGTACCTGGACTATGATGCAGATCATACTAGTGGGGACATGGTAGTCCATAAGTACATCCTTCAAGGTCCCTAGTCGTGGGTGTATCGAGACGGGGCATCGATATACCAGAGTAGACTAGCGTATACGCTTCTCGACCCATATGATGGGCGATGGATGATCCCATATCCATTGGTGTTTGACATCAGAGATGGTATACGGGTGCTCAGTGGAGACTGGGTACACTGGACGGATTCGCCGAGAACTCCCAGATGGTATTATACCTCACGTCAGATGGCAGTTCTCAGGTGACGCTTGTACAGGTTAGTCTGTAGACCCGAGATCGTCATAGAGTCTTGTGTGATTCCCACTGTGCTTTGATCTCCACCTTACCACGTCCATGAGGGCGTGCAAAACGGTGGTCTTTGGGTACAGTCCCGAGTCACATGGAAGCAATGAGCGATAGGAGGGGTTTCGTCTCTCCCGGTATTGGGGGTAGATGTTGCGCTGTGCTCGATTGGCCGTAACAGGGAAGTCCCTGGCCAGGGCTGATCAGAGATTTGCTGGTAAGTGTTACCAGTAGTTTCTCGACCCGTTACGAGCCTCACATCGGCACGACTTATCGGGTTATTGGGGTCTGACGTTTACCACCCCTAGACTTGATATGCGACGTATCAGACGAAGAGACCGGACTGTACGGTAAGTGTTACTGGTCGGATTCGCAGGAGTGTGAGCGGGCTAGCTCGTCGATCTTCTGATCGCTCAATACCCGGGTGGCCGTTACGTTTAGCAGACCGCTTGCGGCTTGTGGGTGCTTGATATAATCATCATCTGCTACCGGCGTATTGACGAGTCTTTAGAGTCCTACACAGAGGTTTCCTGGTTCAAGCGAAACGAAATAGGAGCGCATATGAGATATGTGCAGGACCGAGAATAATGCGTGTATGTGATACCGCATTTCATTCTCGCGATAAATGTTTCGATTGGTTATATTTGATATGACCTAGTTATCGAATCATTGATTCGATAAATCGATACATTGAATACTAGTCGGTTATGTGCGACATGACCGGATCATTGAATCAAATGTTGATTTAATGATTTAATGTATAATTATATATTTAATATATTACTTTGCATTAGCTAGTATTGGTTCACTTTATACGGATTTTCTCACTTGATGCACATAGTATATGTGATATGCTTTTGTGCACTTTTTTGTATCATGTTTGATGATACTTGATCATTTAGTTAAGTATATAGAATTAATCCATGGTTAATTTGATAATTAGGGTTTTGCATATTCATTTATTTATTTGTTTGTTTATTTATTTATTTGGAAAAGATAAAGATAAGAATGGTGGCTTTCTTTGTCATTAGTTGAAGTTTCATGAAGCCTTGACTTTTGTAACCATCCTTATCTTCATGCTTAACCCTAACCCATCCAAGTGACCATGGTTAATTCTCTACACTTAACCCTAGTTTAAGTTATGATAAGTATTTGATTTTCTATTTTCTTTTTAATAGAACTTATCATAACTATCTTCATCTTCTTCTTCTTCAAGCTTGCTACTTTAATGGCAACTTGAGCAAAAGTGAGTAAAATCCAATTCCAAAGAGAACCCACCTCCTATTTCTTCACCCTCTACCTCTTGCCAAGTTGTTTTGGGTGTTTACTTCACAAGTTTCACAAGTTTGTGAAGTCGGAGCTTGAACTTGCGATGCCTCGAGGTAGATCGTCTTTGACACAAAGCCGATGACCTAGCTTGCCCGTTTCTCCGATGAAGCCAAAGTTCGAGTTTGGGAATCGAGATGGACAGCGAGAGGATGCCTTCGTGGAGCCAAGGAAGAGGATTACCGGATCTACAAAGGTTGTAGCATCTAACCTATAGTTAATTTGTTAACTAGTTTTATATTTCGCCTAGACATCTAGCAACGATCCGTTAACTAGGGTTTCTCGGCACCATATTTTTTTAATTTGGCATGTTCGATGCCTTGTGAGACCTCTATAGGGTGCCTAGGAACCTTTCATCAAGGTTGTATTGAATAGAAGATGTCTGCGATACTTGGGATACTGGTGACTGTGGAGAATTGACTGCATTCATTTTTGATTGTATTTTTCTTCTTTTGATACGTTGGAAAAATTCTTTACGAATGTTTTTTTGGCGGCAGAGGAGGAGGAGGAGGTTTAGCCTTTTTTGTGTAGCTCTCTGCGGTGTAGCCCTCTTGGGTGTATATTTACGTTTACCAGCCATTATAACTACATAATAAACTCAAAAATCATAAATATATTAACAAAAAAACCTTACATAAATAATACCAAACCCTAAACTAATAAATTCATTGATTTATGTGATAAAATAAATCCAAGAAGACAGTAAAAATGAATTGAATGCGCGTATTATCTTGATTACTTCATACAAAATCCCATTTGGTATTTCAAGGGTTCTCATTCGATACAGAAATGTTACAGAATGTTAAAAACCTATCATAATTAAAAGTAAGAGAGGAGCACTTAATCAACTTCTACTGGAAATGCTAGTAATTATTGCAGATGTAATGATCTCCAAATTAATGACCAAAACAAAATGCCATACAAAGATATGCATTGCTTAATGCTCATATGTTTAACCATAACATGGATTTTCATATATATCCCATGCATCCCATGCACAAACCTTAAATCTAAGCTGCATAAAGTAGACAACTACAATACTCAGGAAATTTATTCATGAAAGAGAGGTTTGAGGTTTAACAACCATTTACATAATCAATAATGAAAATTGGTTAATACATGATAAGGTAGGGTTCCAAAATTGATCCAAAAAATATGAGAATACCCAGCAATTCAAATCACAGAAAAAATGCCCAAATTATATCTGAGAACCCTAATAAAAATCCCTCAAATATTAACAAATTCTATATTAATTAAAGTAAATTAATTATCTTATGAGATCGATTCACGAATCAAGAAAATTCCAGAAAGATCGCAGTTCAAATCACAGCAAAAATCGCTTTTGATTTGGATCTCCAACTCTTAATTCGCTGAAATAGTTCTGAAGCTGTTCGAACGATGACTCTTTTTATTAAATTGTAACCGCTGGTTAAAATAGCGGTTTAATCTGAGCCGTTCAATTTTAACCTCTAATTAAAATAGCGGTTAAAATTAACAGCTCGGATTTGTTGGATAAATCGATTTATCCAACGATATATAATGTTCCGTTCAGATAAAAAAAAAAATCCAAATGAACATTTGAAACGAAACACAATAAGTACTTGTTATATATATGTATGTACTTAGGATTAGCCTTAATGGGTAATTAGCTAGATCCATTAAAGATGGCTAGGATAATCGCTGAGTATACGGCTTTTAGGGCTGCCTTACAATCGAGGAGTTGTTTTTTTAGCGCATATAAGATTTCATCTAAGTGGCAATCTTGAATGATACAAATATATCATAATTATCTCATGTAAAATTAAGCCTAGCTAGACACCGATATTAGTTATTGTTTCAATAAATTTTATGGATCTTTCTACACTACTCCGAATACGATCGAGTACGTTAGCAAGATCTTCGGAACCATTTGCGGAATGGAACCATGAACGACATGGGTAAGAAGGATATATATGCAAATTAGATATATACAATCATATACGCAATATGTTATATATAGAGTCAATTACTTAAGCGTTGGATGAGGCTCGAAAATAAATGATCTCTAGCTATCTGAAGGACATCTTCAGTTATTTCAGTGTTTACATGATTAAAGTTCAACAAATTATATCCTACAAGTTCGAGCTTATAAGATAATGAGTTAGATGGAAAGCTTGTTGAGTATATATCTTAATTTCATTAGGAAAGTGTTGGAAGTCTGTGACCGGTGAAGTCAACATATATTCTGTTTTAGAAAGTCAAAATTTATACTTGTTATTATGAATTGCAGCTACGTATTCCAAATGAAACCATGAACTTTCAAAATAATGGATTGAAATCATGGATTTTCAGAGTATCAAAACACCCAACGGGAAATTATAAAACGACCATAACACCCCTCTCATGTAATAAAAAAGTATATATTTGTAAAAAAGGGAGGGGTATTATGGTCATTTTATAACTTTCCGTTAATACCGTTAGGGAGATGTTAGGGGGATGTTTTGATACTCTGAAAACTCATGGTATCAATCCATCATTTCGAAAGTTCATGGTATCATCTGAGAAAAGGCATGTTTATAATTCTTGATAGCTGGCTCAAATTTAGCTTATTTAAATACAGCCCGGATACGAGTGTTTATTCATATTTGACTAGAATCTAAGATCTAGTGAAATCAGACTTAGATCAATGTAGCATCACTCCTTCATTCATGACTCATGATCAATCTCTAAATTTTGAGACAGTAATAAGATTTTAGAAGAACAAAATGTTTGAATTCTTGAAAAGGGTAAGTAGGTAATTGTCCGCAAAACCATCATATGGTCACACTGTGGAAATGGGGCCGTGTCACCATCCTCACAATAACTGATCAATACTCATGATAGGGGGGCACCACACCTCTGTTCCTAGCCACCAGCGATTGTTGATAAATGCCCCTCCTTTTTCCACATATTTACTGCCAATGCCCCTAGAATTTGTTTCAGCTACAGGAGTTTAATACCATTTATTTCAGGAATGTCCCAGTCTATTTGGTAGGAAAACCAGCAAGCAAGTTGATGGGGGTGCAGTTCCCTTTTGCTTTAATTCTACTAAAATTACAACAAACTCTCTCTTTAATTACCATGATAGTTGGAATATATTATGGATCATTTTATGTCTTACAATAAATGTGTTGTAATTAACTTAAATTCAATAAAGGATAAAGTAACCCCTAAACTATCATGCTTCTTCACAATATGCCTTAAAGTTATTTTATTGTAGTAAAACAACTTATGTGCTACTTTTAAGGTTATTTTAGACAAAAACCCTCCTAAAACCCTGGTGTGTGACATTTTTACTGCAATCAATAACTTTAAGGTAATTTAGTGAATAAACTTGATAGTAGAGTGTATTTTAGTGTAATTTACTCTATAATAAATTGTACACTGAAACCTGTTAAATTCCTACCCGAACCATATATGACTGTTTTGGTAATAATATTGTAAACCCGTTGGATTTGATCGGGTTCTGGAATTAGGGCTTAAATTTCATGACCTTACCAATCTGCAGCAGTTTCACTGCTTTCACCCTAACTTATATACAAGACTGTATGATTCTTCACCATCTTAAACACTCAATATTTCATGTTACTTTTATCATTATTTTGCTCATAACTTTTTCACAGCATGGAATATATTGCTGTTAGTTTGATCACATTGATACGGATCCAAGAAACAAGTGAACGAACCTGAGTAACAATGGCTGCAGGCAAAAGTAAAAAATTTGATGGCAGCAGTGTTTCTTTCAGCAGAGCAAAGCAAAGCAAAGGCAGTAAATACAGAAGATCTGTAAAGAAAAGAAAGCAATCAAAAGCTGTAAGCGTCGCTTTCCTCCTCTACAAACCAAGAAGATATGTGTTCATTTTGGGAGATGAGTGTGGGCCTCTGAAATCACTCAGTATCTTTAATCTCTGACCTCTCTCTCTCTCTCTCTCTCTCTCTCTCCCCCCTCTCTCTTTAACATGGATCGATCTCTATTTTCATTGCCCTTCATGATTGCCCTTCTCCTTTTTCTCCCATCACTCTTCTTCTCCCAAAATGTAATGGAAAGCTAGGCCTTTGTTCTAATTTGAAGAAAACCCACTTGCATGTCCTGAGTTTTTCTTCTATCTTTCTTTTCCTTGGCTTGTTTAGCTGCTTCTTCCATTGAATTTCTTTCTTTTTTCTTGTTGCAAGGCGGCGCTGGTAATGGAATTCTGGGTGTTGGATGGCCAAGAAGTCGAAGAAGAGCTGCAGCAAGAGAAGGAGAAAGAAAACCCAAAGGATTCTGAAGAAACCCATTAAAGCTGGAAGAGGATCTAAACAACAGCAGCAGCGGCAGGGCCAAGGATCTGGATCCTCAATTTCTCTATCACCACCACCACCAAAGAGAAAGAGAAAGAGAAAGAGAAAGAGAAAGAGAGAGCGAGAGCAAAAGAAATCAAGAAGAAGAGCAAGAGCAGAAGCGGGCATTCGCCTTCGCCGCCTCCGCCTCGTCCTCCGAATATGCGCGCAATCTCTGTGAGAGAATGTCGGAAGGCCCGAGCCACAATCAGTTACTCTTCCACCACCACCACCACCACCACCAGCAGCAGCAGCAGCAGCCTCAACCATCGCAGCAGCAGGTGCAGACCCACTCCCGATACGGCGGCCGAGGCCTGAGAAGCACCCCGGGAGAGATCGTGGAGGTCCAAGGCGGCCACATTGTTCGGTCCACGGGCCGGAAGGACCGGCACAGCAAAGTCTGCACGGCGAATGGCCCGAGAGACCGGAGAGTCCGTCTCTCCGCGCATACCGCGATCCAATTCTACGACGTTCAGGATAGGCTTGGCTATGACAGGCCTAGCAAAGCCGTAGACTGGCTCATGAAGAACGCGAAGGCCGCCATTGACGAGCTCGCCGAGCTCCCTCCTTGGCATCCCACGGCTGTTTCCAATCCTACCATCTCGAATCAGCAGAATTCTCAAGAAGCAGCTCCGGTTCCTGCTGCCAATGTTCATGGATACGGTGGCGGAGATGGTAGCTTTTTGCCGGCTTCGCTCGATTCGGACGCCATTGCGGACACCATCAAGTCCTTCTTTCCGATGGGGACGGAGGCTTCGTCGACCACCGCTTCTTCGAGCTCGCCCATCGGGTTTCAAAACTACCCGCCCGATTTGTTGTCGCGCACGAGCAGCCACAATCAAGATCTCCGGCTCTCGCTTCACTCGTTCCAAGACCCTATATATCAGCACCACCCAAATGCCCCGCATCACCATCACCACCACCAGCCGAATCCAGGCCTAAATATCTTCGCTGGATTCGAGGCCGCTGGCATGGTCAATCTATGGAATTTACCGGAATCGAGCGGCGGTAGTGGATACGTGTTCAATGTGCCGAGTCTTGGGCAGAGCCAGTTCTTCACCACACAGAGGGGACCCCTTCAGTCCAGTAATCAGCCCTTTGTTCGCGCTTGGGTTGACCCGATGCCCAACGCCAACGCCGCCAACGCCGCTTTTGATTCGGTAGTTCAGCCATCGGATCAGTCCTTCGGATTCGCGTCCGGCAGCGGGTTTGCGGGTTTCCGGATCCCCGCGCGGATTCAGGGCGAGGAGGAGCACGACGGTGTACCCGATAAGCCGCCCTCTGCTTCCTCTGGTTCTCATCACTAGTAGCGAGGAAAGACAATTGAGTTTGTTTCTCGCTTCTTCTTTTCCTCGGCTTTAGTATTTCGGTTTGCTTTGTTAATTCTTGCATTATATTGTTGTTAGCTTTAGTAGTAGTGTGTTTGCTTTGCTTTGTTATGCTTCTAGGTACTTGCATGGTTGTGACGTTTTGTTGCCCATTTGGGGTGTTGTCAAGGAGTAGTGAGAGCTCTTTCTGTTTTGGGTTTTTTTCATGACAAGAATAAAGTTTTCTTGAGTTTAGGCTTGGTGTGAAGTGAAGCCATGGGAGTTTAATTTCTTTTCATTGCACTGTTGATGATGGAGCAACTTCCTCAATACAAACTAGGCTAAAAAGTTTGGATTCAATATATATATATATATATATATATATATATATATATATATATAGAGGCCTTTTCATGCTTACACATCTTTATCCCATTTGCATTTGTTGAGGATAGGTCTCTTTCTTTTCAACAGTATAGCAAGCTTTGATTGCTTCCTTCCTTCCCTTCTTTCTTTCACCACTTTATCTTTATTTTATTGCACATTGTTCTTGTTGCTGGCAAAAAGAAGAGCACCTAATAAAGAAAAAGAAAGATTGGTTTTTTTTTTCTTTTCTCTTTTTGCAGATTAACTCTTCCCCTGCTTTTTTTCTCCTCTGCATTGTCTTTCTGAAGTTTCTCTGATATGGAGTTTGTACCATTATGCTTCTTTGAAAAGAGCATCAAAATATATTTGCTTTTTTCCAACGCTAAATTTGCATAATTGCATATTCCTCTTTGCTAGCTTGTTAGAAACTAAACCATAGTAATTGAAAGGCATTGAGGGAATGCAAACACACATGGTGATTCTACTGTTGCTTTGGTGTGTAGGGTTGTGGAGAAAGTGATGGGAGAAAAAGGAAGTATAATGCATTTTCTATCATTTTCGTCTACTGCTTGGATTTTTTGAGAGAATAAGCATCAGTATGTTCTGATATGTGAAATCTTTATTCATTTCCTAGATTAGCATTTGATGCTGCTGCTACCCATGTCAGGGACAGACATCAAATCACTTGCCTATCAATTTTAGATAACATGATTGATGTGTAAATTAGTGTCCTAAACCGCAATCAAGAAGAACGGTGTCGCCATAAAACTAGCCGGTTGAATACGGATCGATCCCACAAGATAGTTGGCTTCTTTCAAATAAGACTAAGACGAGCTAAAAATAGAGGGCTTAAGATAAAGAATGGTTGTCACAAAAGGGGTTAAGTGTAAAATAAAGAAAGCTTGCTAGGACTTAAGGTTGGATAGACTCATGCGACTAATTCCTACCAATCCGTCTCTCTTGATTGCTTTGTAATTACCTATAAGTTGATGTGAGAAGCACAAAATATCAAATCTATGCACAAGGCACAGTACGTATAATCCGTCAACTCTACTAACTTGTTGTAAATACAATTAGAGCTAATGTGCTAATCATTATGATCACAACACTAACAAATGTGGATTAAGGAAGAATAATCCGTCAACTCATTTAAGGGAAGCACGGATTATCAAGCCTTTGTCCCTCCATTTCCTTGTATTGTGTTCATCCCCTAATCCAACCAACGTCAATCCCAACCCCTGCTAAGTATAAACCATCAAATCTAACCACCAGGGATAGTAAGCATGGTATATCAAAGTATTGGGTATTGACTAAAATTTATGTTGTTTTGAATCAAAGGTGTGCTTAGCTTCCAATTCAATCAACATTGAATGTTTTCTTCACTAAGCATAATACATCAAACTAGATCTCCTTCAATCGAGGCTAAATACAATGTGAGCAAATATGGGATTAGGGGCGTCAACAGAATAGCTTGAGAGAAGGCATAGCCTTCCATATTCAAGGTTGTCACCGAAGCAATCCTTGTCCCTTCCATCTCCTAACCTTGCATCTAACCCTCAATTCAACCAACTCGAATCTTGCCCTTATTAGAGTAAGTCAACATCCTAATCTCACAATGAGATATAGAGAGGATGAGATATCTAAGTATTGCGTATATTCACGCTAATTGAATCAAAGCTCAAATGAAATAATCAAATTTGCATGAAATATCAAAGAGTAAGAATATCGACATTGCTTGTAATGGAAATTGGAGAGAGAGAGAGAGTAGAAGGAGGCTTAGCCATCCATGATCCAACCTCCCCTCATCCCAAGTAAGATGAAGAACTACTCACTGTTGATAAAACGAAAGAAAAGAAACACAAAGAAGAACATGGAATTTAAATGAAAGAAACGAAATCTATTGGTTACTTGCAATTAGGATTCCTCACAAAGGAGAGAATTCACTATCATGCATCATTGCAAATCCTAAAAGAAAAGAAAAGAAAAGAGAAAAATGATTAATGAAAATATCATCTAATTATTACAAAGAGTAGATTCCAATCAAATAAGAGATTACATCACAAAGAAGCAACAAAAATTACAATTGAATTGAAACCCAAATCTAAATCCCAGCTATTACAAGGAAGAAGATGATAAAATATCCCTATTACAAGAAAAAAATCTAATTATTCTATTCTAATCCTAGATCCTAATTAATACTCCATCTGTTCCGTTTTACTTGACGTTTTAGAGGAATGCACCCGATTAAAAAAGTATTATCACTTTCTTAATATCAGCAATTAATTTACTGTCACATCACCACTAAAAAATCATACAATTTCTGCCCTCAACTATTTTGGAAAGTATTAATGATATAAAATCGCCACTAGTAATTTTCTAGGTTATTTTTGGTAATGTATCATTTATTGATATTTTTATCATTAATCATTTTATCATTATTCCAAACCGTCAAGTAAAGTAGGACACTTTTTTCTTTCCAAAACATCAAGTAAAAAGGGATGGAGGAAGTAAAAGCTAGCTATTTTCCTCTCTGATCTGTAGTTTATATAGCACTCCAAGATTGGTTCTCGGGGGCTAAATGGGCCAAGCATCCAAACACGAAGGCAAATGCCAAAATTAGGCCTAGCCGCTTGAGCTTCCACCGCAGAAATGCGGCGGTAATATACTGTCTCCACCGCAGATACACCGTGGAAGTTGGGCCAATGAGCCCTAACTTGGGCCCAAGTCTTCAGTGCTTCTTATAGACTTGTTTTAGCTCCCCTGAGTATTTTTAGGACTCACAGACTGAGACCACAACAAAGCTTGTAATATGAGATCCGTATTTCATCTGATTTGTGTCGTTTCTATCTCCTAATAACCTGTAACATGTATTTATTTAGCATACAGAGGGTTAATAACACTTATTTATATACAATAGTGATAGGAATGAGTGGTACATAATACAATTAAATTGTGATGAACATGAAATGCACATAAAAAAAATGGATAAGATTTCTTTTTGAAAAAATATAGGCTAAATTTCAACATTCTACCATGAATTTTAGGTACTTTTCACGAATGGTTTCCTGAACTTTTTCAATGATAGATTGATCAGTCAAATTTATTGCACATTTTTATGGTCATTTTCCCTATTTTTATTAATTACTAAATAGTGTTATTTATAATTTAAGAACATATATGGGATTATATATAAAAAGATTTTGTCATATGTTTCTTAACAAGTAATATAATAGGAAGTATTATGTTGCATATTATATTTAAATAAAATATCCATGTGATTCTTAATCATTAAGAAAAATAATTGCAACCATATCTTTTTAAATAATTATTTATATGTTTCTTAAATATTAAGTAATTTAATTGTTAACAAAAATTGGTTGGAATATTTTCTATAATGGAATAAATGCTATTAATAATTTGATTTGAGATATTGTGCAGATTTAATAGCAGCAAATTAGTTCAAGACTGCAAATAGGATTTAAAAGATCAAATCAAATCAAATTCAATAAATTAAGCTGCCAAATTTAGGAGCAAACCGGAGATCCATGCAACCGCAGAGATATAAGAATATCTGCAAAAAATTATCATCTAAGAAATCTCTAAAAATCAAGACAAGAAAACAGAAAAAACCCGGAAAGACAATTTCAAAAGATTTAGTAGAAATCTATTAGAATTAGGATTGAAAATTGATTGGAAAATTGTATTCTCTTGTATCTTTTATTACTTGATCTCCAAATTGTTGGATATATGTATACCCTAGAGGCCATTATTAGATAGTGGATATATTTTTACATGTATATATATATATATATATATATATATATATATATATATATATTCAGAGGACATTCTTGCTCGACATGATAGTATGCTATCTGATTACTCTTTATCTTGACATGTTCACTTGATCATGCTTTTATTCATTTGGTACATGTTGATAAAGCCCTGTGGATATTTGCTTGACTATTGTGATTATAATGCAGATCATACTAGCGGGACATGTGTAGTTTATAAGCATTCCTGAAATGTCCCTAGTCGTGGATGTATCGAGTCGGGACATCGATATTTCAGAGTAGACTAGCGTATACGATTTTAGACCCATTTGATGGGCGATGGATGATCCTATATCCATTGGTGTTTAACACCAAAATTGTATGCGGGTGCCTAGTGGAGACTAGGTACACTGGACGAACTCACTGAGAACTCCTACATGGTATTATATCTATCGTCGAATAGCAGTTCTCAGGTGACACTGGTACATGTTAGTCTGTAGACCCGAGATCGTCATAGAGTCTTGTGTGTTCTCCCACTGTACTTTGATTTCCACCCTACCACGGCTCTACTGAGTCGTGCAAACAGGTGGCTTTTGGGTACATTCCCGAGACACATGGAGGCAATGAGCGATAGGAGGGGTTTCGTCTCTCCCGGTATTAGAGGTTGATGTTGTTCTATGCTCGATTGGATATATCAGCAAGTCTCTGGCCAGGGCTGATGAGATTTACTGATAAGTGTTATCGGTTGTTTCTCGATCTGTTATAGACCATATACCGGTATGATTTATTGAGTTAATGGGGTCGACGATGCCATCCCTAAACTCGATATGCAGCATATCTGACGAAGTCACCAGAGTGTACGGTAAGTGTTACCGGTTGGCTCGACGGGAGTTTTTACAGGTTCGCTTGTTTTTCTTCTGATCGCTCGATACCTAGGAGCCGTTACGTACAGCTTGTGCCACTAACGGTTTGTGGGTTGTGATATGATCACTGCCTACTACTAGAGTATTGACGAGTCTTAGAGTCCCACAAAGGGGTTATCTAGCTCAGGCGAAACGATGTGGGGTGCATATGGTGATATGCGCGGATACTTGATTAAATGCGTGTATATGATACCGCATTATAATCTGGCGTTTTCTATTGGTCGGGTCGTATGTGATATGACCGGTTTATTAAATCAATTGTTGATTTAATATTAATGACCATTAGCCTTTTTACTTGTAACCTTTTCTTTATATGTTGTATGCATGAATGTATGTATGTACATATGATGATATGAATGCACACATGCATGCATACATGTGTCATGGTTGATGATACATTGAAGTTGGCTATGCAAGACTCACATGGTTAGATATTTATATATTTTGATTATTGATTAAAGATAATTAGGATTAAATCATGGTTGGATTTCTTCTACACTCTTCTTGAGTCAACCATGACTCAAACCATGGTTTAATCTCTAATTCATTCTTTAACTCTTTAACAAAACATCTAGATATTTTAGAACCATGGTTATGAGTGAGTGTGACTCTCTCATATATTATTATTCATTTTATTTTGTGGCATAACAATTATCTTAAGCTTTTTCTTAGCCATCTCCTCCTTCTTCTTCCTCAAAGCTTACTACCTCTTCATAAGTGAGTGAAGAACAAAAAAAGAAAAGGTTTTTAAGTGAGATCTAAAACCACACCACCAATCTATACTAGTTTAGCCCACTAGTGTAGGTTGTTTGCTTCATTTCTACATAGTTCTTTTGAAGCTAGGAGCTTGAGCTAAGGGACTCCATGGTGGATCGTCGTGGACAACGAAGGACTCAAGTGGACCCGTACAAACACCAAGTTGATTCAAGGAGTCACAAAGGGGAGATCTACAAAGGTTGTATTTCTCATCTCTTAGTATTAGACTCTCTTTTAGTATATGATACTTAGTTTTGTTACCCTAAATTTCTAGTTTGATCCTACGTTAGTTTGCTTAGCACCCCAAAATTTTTATTGTAGCATGTTTGATGCAAGACAAACCCTTGGTATGGTGCTATGTAAACTTAACAGTGGTATCAGAGACAACCTAGAGTTTTAGAGTAATGTAGACGACGTTAAAAAACTTCGAACGAAAATCGATTACCCCGAAAATTGTTCGGTTGAAATTTTTCAAAATGTTGGAATTTTTCACATTAAAAATATTCAGAAAATCATGCAGGTAATTCTATGGACACTCTAGAAGAATGATACCTAAACTCGATCAAATAACCGCGGAACCGCGGCAGAAGTATGCCTTTGGCGGTGGTTCCTGTTAGTTATATGTATGCCCTAGAGGCCATTACTGTACATGTGATGTATATTGTAGTGGTTGCTTGGAGGGAGGACTTTCTTACTCGGTATGATAGTATGCTATCTGGTTGCACTTCATCTTAACATGTACACTTATTGTCTCTCTATTATATGTTGATAAAGCCCTTAGGATGAGTACTTGACTATCAGGATTATGATGCAGATCATACTAGTGGGGACAAGGTAGTCGGTAAGTACATCCTTCAAATGTTCTTAATCGTATGGGTATCGAGACGGGGCATCGATATTCCAGAGTAGACTAGCGTATACGCTTCTCAACCCATATGATGGACGATGGATGATCCTATATCCATTGGTGTTTGACATCAGAGAAGGTATACGGGTGCTCAGTGGAGACTGGGTACACTGAACGGACTCGCCGAGAACTCCTAAATGGTATTATACCTATCGTCAGATAGCAGTTCTCTAGTGACACTGGTACAGATTAGTCTGTCGATCCGAGATCGTCATAGAGTCTTGTGTGATTCCCACTGTGCTTTGATTTCCACCATACCACGGTCAAGAGATCATGCAAAAAGGTGGTTTTTGGGTACAGTCCCGAGTCACATAGAGGCAATGAGCGATAAGAGGGGATTCGTCTCTCCCGATATTAGGAGTTGATGTTGCGATATGCTCGATTGGCCATAACAGGAAATCCCTGACCAGAGAGATTTACTGGTAAGTGTTATCAGTAGTTTCTCGAACCGTTATGGACCTTGCATCGGCATGACTTATCAGGCTATTGGGGTCTGACGTTATACCACCCCTAAGCTGTTGATATGCGACATATCTGACGAAGAGACCGGACTGTACGGTAGTGTTACTGATTGGATTCGCAGGAGTATGAGTAGGCTTTCCTGTTGATCTTCTGATCGCTCAATACCCGGGTAGCCGTTACGTTTAGCAGACCGCTTGCGGTTTGTGGGTGTTTGATATGATCATCACCTACTGCCGGCGTATTGATGAGTCTTTAGAGTCCTACACAGAGGTTTCCTGGTTCATGCGAAACGAAGTAGGAGCACAATGTGATATGTGCGGGACTGAGATTAATACGAGTATGTGATACCGTATTCTATTCTCGCGATATGTGATATCGGTCGATTATATATGATATAGCCAGGTTATCGGATCAAGTGTTGACTAAATAAGATGTTACATTTTATATTAGTCGGTTGTATGTGATATAGCCGAATTATTAAATCAAGTGTTGATTTAATAATTTAATGTATAATTATATATGTGATATATTAATTTACATTAACTAATATTAGCTCACTTAAGTTTTCTTTTTCTCACTAGTGTACACTTAGTATATATGTGATATATATTCATGTACATCTTTTGTGTCGTGCTAGATGCCACATGCTACATAGGTGTATGAGACTCACACCATGCTAATAATAATGTGAGGTTTTATTTATTTAAAGTAATTCAATATTAGTTGGAAATTGTCATACTTAGAAGCTTGGAGAAGTTTGAAGTATCTTTAACTTAGTCCACTAGTTTTGTTTTACTTGTAGATATTTATTCACCTAACCATTATTATTAGCCATGGTTTATTCTCTACATGAGTTAGTGTATGACACTAACTCACTCATGATTTCTATTCTCACCTCATGAGTTTCATTTTCTCATCTTCATCACTTCATCTTCTTCTTCATGAGAAAAAACTTGCTAGTTTTTTTCTAAGTGAGATTGTGAGAAAATTAAATCTAAAGTTAGCCCATTTCCTACTTCATCATCATCTACTATATTAGCCATTTAATTTAGGGTGTTTGCTTCACTAATCTACAATTAGCGAAGAGGTAGCGTGAGATTGAGTCTCCTCGACGTAGATCATCTTCGGCCTCGAAGATATCGAGCAAGTTTGTTCATTTCTTCATGTGAACCCTTACTAGAGTTCGGGTGTTCACTACTTGGAACGAAGGGACTATTACACGGAGCTTTTGAAGTGAAGGACCGGTCTATAAAGGTTGTATTCCTCATTCACTTAGTGTAATGTTTGATTACATGCTTGCTTAACTCCTAATTTTCTATTTAGATCCGTGGTATTGGTTGCATAGCTCTCTAGGTTTTTTTAAATTGTATACTTGATGCCCCAAAAATCCTAGTTAGGGTGCTATGGAATTCTACAGTGGTATCAGAGCCAAACTAGAGAATTAGACGATATTTGTTAAATTACGAAACCGAAACTACTCTGAAACTTGCAACACCAATTCTTAGTTTCTGTCGAATTTTTAAAGTGCTCTAAAAATTTTTTTAGCAACTACAGAATGTTGTATGTGATATAACATGAACACTACGAAAATTTGATGCAATTTTGTTGAAATGCGGCAGGCCACATAGGCCTAAAAACCGAGCTCACCGGTTTAAATGTGGGTTTTTGGCTTCAAATTTTCATGGTGTTCCAGTCTCTGGGTTTTAGTGTTTCAGGTGTTGCTAGTTTTTGCTAAATTTGCATGTGATATTAACTTTCTGCAAAGGTAATTCGGAGTGTTTCGTAGTCGTAATTCTAACATCTATTCGGATTATTTAGACGACGTTAAAATGTTCGAATGGATATCAATAACCCATATTTTCTCTCGCTGGAAATTTTCCAAGAGTTGGATTTTTTCCGTGTTTAAAATCTTCAAAAAATCATGCAAGCAATTCTGTGGACCCTGTAGAAGAACGATATCCAAACTCGACTTTTTGGATCGTGGAACCGCGGTTATACCCTAAGGTTTGCGGCAATTTCGCGGTGACATGAGTGAGGCATGGGTCGGCGCTTCTACGGATGGTTCATAGGAGCTGTGGCATGTTCTGGGTACTTTTTGAACTCCGCTCAAGTGTTAAGCTCTTTGGGAAAGTTTGGGTGTTTGTTTATTCGATCGAAAAGTTTAATATCGTTTACCTATCTGTGATTGTGATACAATATTTGGAATTCACATAATTAGTTATGAGATAACTAGTTTGAATTTTATAAATCTAGCAATTTAGTCTCATTTGATCGGTTGCCACGGAATTTTGATGTGGATCAAAAGTCCGTCGCAATTACGTAGTGTACGCGGATACTCGCCGGGTAACCTTACTAGATAGCCATGCCCCATAGCCCCGACCAAATGACTGTAGGAGAACCCCGTCGCCAAAAGTATCCGTTCGGGTGCTCGCGGCTGCGGTGTTCCGCCTAAATGCACTTCGTCGACGGCATCGGGGGTGCGGCTGTCTACTAAAGTTTCCGACGAGTATTCGATCAGGTTATCGGGAATCTTGTTGAATTACCCGAAAGGTGATTGGAAAGTGTTTTCAATATTGAGACTAAAATGCGGGGTTTATAATTGTTAGGCATATGATAGCTAATGAATTCATTTGGTTAGCATGAAATCCAAAGTATGAGATATATTGGGTTTATGATATCTAAGGTAGTTGCGGATTCCAATTGTTGTAGTTTTTCACTTTCTTTTCTGCGACCGTAAGTGTAATATGTGGTGTATCGCCGGTTTTGTTGCTATACGTCAACAACAATTGGGATACGCATATTTACTTACGTCGATGACATGTGATGTTATGTGTTGCTGTGATATGTTATATTGGATTGTCGTGTTTTGAATAACCGGGGTTTTTTGTGTGAGATGAGAGTTTTTCATTTTCATTCATGTAGAAGCTTGTATGTAATATTCTTTTATTGGGGCACTTCCAGGTTGAGGATGATATCACCATTGATGTATATTATTTACATTTCCGCATTAGGATAGACCCAAGGCGGGGAGCACAAGTAACCGTGTTCTAGAGTCAAATGGGAGACCATCTCGAGGAGTCGAGACCGGGTCTCCTAACTCTAGAATTGGTAGGGTTTCTTGCTGCTCTCGTA
Organism: Agapanthus africanus; assembly: GCA_030015575.1. Taxonomy (NCBI): domain Eukaryota; kingdom Viridiplantae; phylum Streptophyta; class Magnoliopsida; order Asparagales; family Amaryllidaceae; genus Agapanthus; species Agapanthus africanus. Next base: position 481,435 of record JASDDO010000299.1, read on the forward strand.
GGGGTCTAGGGATGTGGGTTTGGCTATTCATCGCGACCGTGGAATCCACGCTTTTACTAGCTTAAATAAAACACGGAATTCCTAGTATATCCAATATTTCATATGTGTTCTTCTGCTGCTGATATTCTGTGATGTGATCACTTGATATGTTGTGACGATTTCTTATATTATATATATAAGATATAATAAATATTGATGCTTTCGTTTCTTATGTGATGCTTAGGAAGCATAATTGATGGAATTTCATTAATGAGATTAATGAAAGAAAAAGGAACCTAAAGATGTTGTAGAAACTTATTTTAAAAACCGGTAGCTCTAGTTCTTGCTTTGCATAGCGGTATTCCTTGTAGAATATCCAGCACCTTATTCGATAAGGAAAGAGCCGAGATCCCTTCACCGGGAGTGACCTCTTTAGCGAAACTAGCAGATGCTACAACCCACTCGGTTTGTCTTTTAATTGCTTTGCATAGTGGTATTTGTGAAATATCCTGTACCTTATTCGATAAGGAAAGAGCCGAGATCCCTTCACCGGGAGTGACCTCTTTAGCGAAACTAGTAAAAGCCTCAAAAACACTCTTTTTCAAAATCACTTGATTCTACAACGAGATCAAGTTCATTACGCAAAGGGTTTTCTTAAAAACCTGTCGTAACCCTCCGTCATTTCAGATAAGTAATATTTAGTATTCGTGCTGCGTTTGTTGGCCTCTGTCAAGGCGTAGTGTGCAGTAGCTGATTAGTGCTTATCTGCTAGCAAATGAAATAATTGGATTAGGGTAGTCGTACGACCTTGTTGGCCTCTGTCAAGGGTCGTGCGAGTGGGTTTAATTCAATCAAGAAATAACGGGTTAAACTTGACTAGCAGCCTATGGTTTGTTGGCCTCTGTCAAGATCATAGGACGATAAGGGCAAAATATTATCGGGAATTTCAAGTGTTGAAATTTGCAATGATATTGCATACCTTCTATGAGATAGTTGGATCCTGATACCCACTGCGAGTAAGAGTTACTCTTGGGAAAGTTTTACACATTACAATTAGCCAATCAAGTAGGTGTCTAAAAAGGTGTTAATGGGGTTACGCCCCTGGGAAAACGAGATTTATTTTAATTAGGTCCGTACGAAAGCACGGGGAACCTCCATCAAAATAGCGACACTGACCTGGACGAAAGATTAGCGAACTTGCAGGGTGTAATTAATCCCGGCCAGTCTTACCTTTTAAGGTTTGAAGGAAGATTTGATAAAAACAGTGGGAGCCATCTTGATTAGATAAAATAATAACCAATCTGATCTTGAAAGAGCGCACGCAGAGTGTTTTCTTCTCTCTCTCTCCTGGTAGCGACCATATCACACCTTAATCAAGATAATAATATGGATGCATTGACCGAACCTGCTTATTATACTGAGTTAGGGAACGTTGGTTCCGTTCTTTCTTATAATTGTTATAAGTCCGAGCAGGAAATAGGGGAATATCCGGATTCCCATGCCACCCAATCGAAAAAAGTGCATGTTGATGCATCTTCTTCGGATGTGTTCATTACCAAGAACTGTTTCTCAGTATCCTCTACGTCCTGGGTATGTGATACCGGATCAGGATCCCGCATATGTAATATGTTACATGGGCTACAGAAAGGTAGAGAACTGAGATTGGGTGATATGTCTCTAAATGTAGAGAATGGTGCAATTGTTGCAGCCAAATCAGTTGGCGAATATCACCTTGCACTAACACATTGATTCTAAACAAATGGTATTAGATATCGAACCTGATAAACAAAATTACATCAGTTTCTTTATTATGCTAAAGAAGGATATAATTCTGTATTGGAGGATGATGTTGTGAATATTTTCCTAAATCAATAGTTGATTGGATCAGGCACGTTATGTAATAGCATATATATTCTAAATCAAACTACAGTTCAAAGTATCTAGAACACACATAAGAGGAATAGTTCAGAAATGAACGAATCCTTCTTGTGGGTTTGTAGACTAGGTTATATCAATGCGACACGTCCAGCTAAATTACATAAAGATGAATATAAGAATCTGTTCGAATTTTCATCTTATGATACTTCTCAGTCTTGTCTCAAAGGTAAAATGACCAATACTCCGTTTACTGGAAATAGAGAAAGAGTTACTGAACTCTTGGGACAGATACATGATGATGTATACAGTACTATATCTACAAATGCCAAGGCTGATTCCTTGTACTTCATTATATTCACTAATCATCTCTCAAGATTTGGACATATGTTCCTGTTGAAACACAAGTCTGAAACTTTTGAGAAATTCAAGGAATATATGCTTGAAGTTAAGAACCAGAAGGGTAGAAGTATTATAGTCCTTCGATGTGATCGAGAAGGCGAATACTTGCGCATGGAGTTCCTGAAGTTTCTAAAAGGAGAATGTGATTCTCTCTCAGCTTACTCCTTCGTATACACCACAGCACAACGGTGTATCGAGGCGGAGATATCGCACCCTATGAAATAAGGTACGCTCTATGATGAGTACTGCTGAGTTACCTATTTCTTTTTGGAGTTATGCACTTGAGAAGTTGCATACCTATTGAATGGGGTTCCGACCAAATCAGTGTCTACCATTCCATATGAGATATGGAATGGGAAGAGACCATGTCTTAAAAGAGTTAAGATATGGGTTGTCCGGCCTATGTTGAAAAGCAGAATCCGGACAAGCTCGAGGTAAGGTCGGTTCTATAAGTTTGTTGGATATTCCAAACATTCGCAAAGGAATATCTTCTTCTACACTGAGGAGCAAAAGGTGTTTTGTTTCTCAGCATGCCACATTTTTAGAAAAAAGAATTTCTTGTGAAGAAATTTGTGGTCATGAGGTAGAACTAAAAGGAGTTCCAGCAAAACAAACTAACAGCTGATAATTTGGTAAAACCAAAGGATTCAATAGTCTCCAACGAATCTCAGCCTCTCCGCGAATCTTGTAGGGTTCCTCATCCGCTTAAGAGATACTACGGTTTTCTCGGTGACAGTGGGAGCGAGGTTTGCATCATGGTAGATGATGGCCCAACCAGATTCATGCAGCCATCATAAGTGGAGACTTTGTGAAATGGCTGATGCTATACAATCAAAGATGGAATCCATGTACACCAACAAAATATGACTTTGAATGTTGCACTTGTAGGGGTAAAACCCATTGGAAGCAATAGGATCTTGAGAAGATTCTTGGTGTAAATGGAAAATTTGAGACTTTGAAAGCTAGACTTGTAGTAAAAGGTTTTCGTCGATAATCAGGTATGGTTTATGATGAAACATTTTCACTAGTGGCTATGCTTAAGTCCATCAGGATTAAAGCGCGCATCGCGGAGTTGGAACATCTATTTTGATGTGGCAGTCAAAGAGTTTGACTTCATCAAAAAGGTAGATGAACCTTGTATATACAAGAAGGTTGTAGAGAGTAAGGTTGTCTTCCACGTATTGTACGTCGATGACATACTCTTGATAGGAAATGGTTTCCTATGCTACATTCGGTCAAGCTCCTCTTATCACGAGAATTCTCCATGGAAGATCTGGATGATACCTACTACATCTTGTAGTTTATGATCTGTGGTGATAGATCTAAGTGGATGTTGGGAATGTCCCAAATCCAGGTACATTAACACCATACTAAAGGGGTTTAGTATGGAGGATTCTAAGCGTGGTGGTTCGCCCACTACCTCAGGAATCACTCTCTCCAAAAAATGTATTCCAAGAATGATTTAGAGAGAGCTCGCGTGCAAGGGATATCCTACGCTTCGGCAGTAGGCTCTATCATGTATGCGATGTTATATACCAGACCAGATGTAGTTGACTCACTAGGAGTAGTGATCAGGAATCAGTCGGATCTTCGGAGAATCACTGGACAGCTGTGGAGGACATTCTTAAGTACTTGAAAAGTACTAAATGAATGTTCTTGGTTCGAGCTTCCAGAGTGATAAAATCAAATGAAAGTCAGTCACAGGCACTGTCTTTACCCTCAGTGGAGGGACGGTATGTTGGAAGAGTTCCAAGCTAGATACTGTAGCATACTAGACGATAAAGGCTGAATATATTGCTACCAACGATGCTGCCAAAGTGGCTATCTGGGCATTTCTTGTTCATGAGATGAACATGGTTCCTACCATTGAGCGTCCAATAACTGTTATTTTGACTACAATAGAGTTGTAGCTTTAGCCTAGGAACACCGGTCCCATCAGCAATCCAGACATATTCTGAGGTAAGTATCACTTGATCAGGGAGATAGTTGATCTCCAAGGGATCGAGGTTAGGAGAGTTAACGCGCAGGATAACACGGCGGATCCACTCACAAAGGCCTTTTCCTAAGAGAGACTTTTATGGGATGGTTGAGTATGAGATACTACAACCACTGCTGGACGTTGAGTATGAGATACTGCAACAAATGACCTTAGTGCAAGTGGGAGATTGTTAGTTATATGTATGCCCTAGAGGCCATTACTGTACATGTGATGTATATTGTAGTGGATGCTTGGACATATATAGGGAGGACTTTCTTGCTCGACATGATAGTATGTCATATGGTTGCACTTTATCTTAACATGTACACTTATTGTCTCTCTATTACATGTTGATAAAGCCTTTAGGATGAGTACTTGACTACCAGGATTATGATGCAGATCATACTAGTGGGGACAGGGTAGTCGGTAAGTACATCCTTCAAATGTTCCTAGTCGTGGGGATATCGAGACGGGGCATCGATATTCCAGAGTAGACTAGCGTATATGCTTCTTGACCCATATAATGGGTGATGGATGATCCCATATCCATTGGTGTTTGACATCAGAGAAGGTATACAGGTGCTCAGTGGAGACTGGGTACACTGAACGGACTCGCCGAGAACTCCTAGATGGTATTATACCTATCGTCAGATAGCAGTTCTCTGGTGACAATGGTACAGGTTAGTCCGTCGACCAGAGATCGTCATAGAGTCTTGTGTGATTTCCACTGTGCTTTGATTTCCACCATACCATGGTCAAGAGATCGTGCAAAAAGGTGATTTTTAGGTACAGTCCCGAGTCACATGGAGGCAATGAGCGATAGGAGGGGATCCGTCTCTCCCGGTATTGGGAGTTGATGTTGCGATATGCTCGATTGGCCATAATAGAAAATCCCTGGCCAGGGTTGCTGAGATTTACTGGTAAGTGTTATCGGTAGTTTCTCGAACCGTTATGGACCTTGCATCGGCATGACTTATCAGGCTATTGGGGTCTGACGTTATACCACCCCCAGGCTGTTGATATGCGACATATCTGACGAGCAGACCGGACTGTACGGTAGTATTACTGATTGGATTCGCAGGAGTATGAGCAGGCTTGCTTATTGATTTTTTGATCGCTCAATACCCGGGTGGTCGTTACGTTTAGCAAATTGCTTGCGGCTTGTGGGCGTTTGATATGATCATCACCTATTGCCGGCGTATTGACGAATCTTTAGAGTCTTACACAAAGGTTTCCTGGTTCATGCGAAACGAAATAGGAGCACATATGTGATATGCGCGGGACCGAGATTAATACGAGTATGTAATACCGTATTCTATTCTCGCGATATGTGATATCGGTCGGTTATATGTGATATAGCCGAGTTATCGGATCAAGTGTTGATTCGACAAGATGTTACATTTGATATTAGTCGGTTGTATGTGATATAACCGGATTATTAAATCAAGTGTTGATTTAATAATCTAATATATAATTATATATGTGATATATTAATTTACATTAACTAATATTAGCTCACTTAAGTTTTCTTTTTCTCACTAGTGTACACTTAGTATATATGTGATATATATTCATGTACATCTTTTATGTCATGCTAGATGCCACATGCTACATGGGTGTATGAGACTCACACCATGCTAATAATAATGTGAGGTTTTATTTATTTAAAGTAATTCAATATTAGTTGAAAATTGTCATACTTGGAAGCTTAGAAAAGCTTGAAGTATTTTTGACTTAGTCCACTAGTTTTATTTTACTTGTAGATATTTATTCACCTAACCATTATTGTTAGCCATGGTTTATTCGCTACATGAGTTAGTGCATGACACTAACTCATCCATGACTGCTATTCTCACCTCATGAGTTTCATCTTCTCATCTTCATCACTTCATCTTCTTCTTCATGAGAAAAAGCTTGCTAGCTTTTTTCTAAGTGAGAAAATATTATGAGAAAATTAAATCTAAAGTGAGCCCATTTCCTACTTCACCATCCTCTAATATATTAACCATTTTGTTTAGGGTGTTTGCTTCACTAATCTACAATTAGTGAAGAGATAGCATAAGCTTGAGTCTCCTCGATGTAGATCATCTTCGGCTTCGAAAACATCAAGTAAGTTTGTTCATTCTTCATGTGAACCCTTATTAGAGTTCGGGTGTTCACTACATGGAGCGAAGGGACTGCTACACGGAGCTTTTGAAGTGAAGGACCGGTTTACAAAGGTTGTATTTCTCATTCACTTTGTTTGCAAAGTTATTTGCATGTTGTATGGTTTAATTCTCTAGTTAAGATTCTAGGTTTAGGGTTCTTTAGAACGGCAAATTTTTGAAAACGGCATAGACGATGTCTCCTGAAATCTTGCTGGCGCCCTAGGAAACCCTACAGTTTCGCGGCGCCATTTGTAAGGCTCGGGTCGGCCCTTCTACGGTTGGTCCATAGGTACTGTGGCATGCTTTTGGGTATTTTTAATACTGCTTAGGTGTTGAGCTTCTCTGTGGATTTTTAGGGTAATTGATCGATCAATCAAATGGTTTAACATCACCTAGTTTATTTGAATGTAATACAATAATTGGAATCTACACTTATTGGTTTTGTGAAAATTAATTATCGCTTGTAAATTTATCATTTCGGTCATGGATGGAATCGGGAATCTTGTTGAATTACCCGGTTTCTTTTGAAAAGGTGTTTTCATTATTGCGGCCCAAATGTATGATTTGCAGTGCTAGGCATGAAATCCGGAATATGAGACATTCCGGGTTTATGATGTCTAAGGATAGTGACGATTCCTAATATAGTAGATTGACATTCTATTCTGCGACCGTAAGTGTATGTAGTGTATCGCCGGTTTCATTGCTATATATCAACGATAATTGGGGTACGCATACTTGCTTACATTAATGACATGTGATATTATGTGTTGTTTTGATATGATGTATAGGATCATCGTGATTGAATGGCCGGGGGTTTTATATGAAATGAGAGTTTTCCTTTTCATTCATGTAAAATTCATTATATGTAATATTTTTTTATTGGGGCACATCTGGGTTGAGGATGACGTTACCTTTGATGTATATTATTTACTTTTCCGCATTAGAATAGACCCAAGGTGGGAGGCACAAGTGACCGGGTTCTAGAGTCCAGTGAGAGGCCATCTCGAGGAGTTGAGACCAGGTCTCCTAACTCTAGAATTGGTAGGGTCACTTGCCGCTCTCATAAAGGTCTAGGGTGTGGGATTGGCTATTCATCACGACCGTGGAATCCGTATTTTCTATCGTTGACTAAATACAAAATACGGAACTCCTAATATATCCTATATTTTCATATATGTGCTTCTGCTGTTGATATTCTGTGATGTGATCATTTTATATGATGAGACGAATGGTATTATTATTATGTATATGATATATAATAAACGTTGCTTATGTTTTGCATCCGCGCTAGTCCCGTCCCGCTATGCCGTTAGTTAAGTAACCTAACGGTGCATAACGGGACACTGTGGCAAATGCGGATGGCATAAGCGTACGTTGTATTTTCGTTTCTTTTTCTGTGATGGCTTAAGGACTTAAATGATGGGACTAAATTAATGAGATTAATGTAAAGAAAAATAAACCTAAAAGATGTTGTAGAATCGAATTTGAAACCCACTCGGCTTTTTACGAAAAAGCTACATTTGAAAATTGCGGAGCTTAAGCCACTCCTTTTGAAAACCATTTGATTCTACAACGATATCAAGTTCAAACCGTTAAAGGTTTTCTTAAAAACCATCTGCAACCCTCCGTTATTTTAGGAAGTAGAGTACTTAGTATTCGTGCTACGTTTGTTGACTATAGTTAAGGCGTAGTGTACGGTAGCTAAGTGATATCTTCCTACACAGCATATGTTGCGATTAATTGGGACAATTATATGACTTTGTTGACCATAGTTAAGGGTCATATAACTGGGTCTAATTAATCAAGAAATGATAGGGAGAGCTTGACTAGTGCTTGTGATTTGTTGACCATAATTAAGGTCATGAGTACTAGGGGTAAAAATCATATCGGAAGTTTCAAGAGTTAAAATTTGCAATGAGATTGCATACCTTCCATATTATGGTTGGATCCCGATCCCACTGTAAGCAAGAGTTGCTCCGAGGAGAGTTTTGCACTTTACAATTAGCTAAGTCATTAGGTGTCTAGAAAGATGTCTACAGGGCTATGCCTCTGGGAAAACGAGGTTTATTTTAATTAGGTCCGTGCGAAAGCATAGAGAACCTCCCTGAAAGTATCGACACTGGTCTGGCTGAACGGTTAGCGAAGTTGTAGAATGTAATTAATCCTGGCTAGTTCTCTTTTTAAGGTTTGAAGGAAAATTTGATAAAAGCAGTGAGAGATATCGATTAGATAAAAATAATAAACCAATCTAATCTTTGCAAGAGCTTTCGCTGAGTGTATTATTTTCTCTCTCCTAATGGCAGATACCCATGACTGAACTTAAACTTCTACTAGAGAAAAATAAGCTGAATGGGACCAGTTATAAAGACTGGCTGAGGAATATTAACATTGCCCTAACATATGATAAGGTATCATATGTCCTCACAGCCCCAGCCCCACCCGTCCCAGGCCCTAAATCTTCAGTTGCGGATAGGGAGATCCGCAAAACATGGGATATTGACTGTGCTACTGCCAAATGCCTCGCGCTTGTATCGATGGACAACACACGTCAAAAGCAGCACGAGCAGATGGATGTTCAATCCATCTTTCTCCATACAAAAGAGTTGTATGGGGAGCAATCTCGTATCCTACGATACGGAGTGTCTCGAAAGCTGTTTCAGATGCGGATGGCTCCTGGAACCACATTTTGAAGATAATAGCTCTTATTGAAGAGCTTGAGGACCTCGGATGGACAATGGAGAATGAACAATATGTTGATATTGTTCTACAGTCTCCCCCCTCGCCTTTGGTCAATTTGTAGTAAACTTCAACATGCACAACATGAAGAAGTCACTATCTGAACTTCTCAATATGTTGAGGAGTGTAGCGAGCACACTCAAGACAGTGAAGACTCGCGCTTTGATTGCTGGGCCATCTTTCTCTTCTCACCCAAAAGCTAAGGCCAAGGGAAAGATGAAGAAGAAACCCACCAAACCTAGAGGTGGAGTTAAAAAAGCTAAGGGGAAAGAAAAGTCCACGGCTAGGGAATCGGGGAAAGGGGAGTGTTATTACTGCCACAAATCGGGACACTGGAAGCGCAACTGTGCTGAGTACCTGGATCTCAAGAATAAGAAGAAGTATGGTGATACTTCCGCTTCAGGTGTGTTTGTGATAGAAAACTGTTTTTCTATAAACTCTACTTCCTGGGTATTAGATACCGGTTCAGGTTCTCATATATGCAATTCCATGCAGGGGATGAGAAATAGCAGAGTTTTGAAGACAGGTGACCATACTCTTCGGGTTGGAAATGGTTCCAATGTACATGCAGTTTCAGTGGGAGAGTATCACCTGGGGTTGCCATCAGGATGTATATTGGTTTTGAACCCATGTTATTATATACCTAGTATGCTTTGTAATATAATATCCGTTTTTTCGTTAGACAATGAAGGATATAATTTTGTATTGCAGAATAATGTTATGAACATTAACCTGAATCAAATGTTGGTTGTGTATGGTACACTTAATAACGGGATATACGTCCTAAATCAACACAAACTTTTTCAGCATACAATACACTAGTAAAAGAAAATTTTCAGATATAAATGAAGCTTTTTTTTGGCACTGTAGACTTGGTCATATTAACGAAACAAGACTTAAAAAGCTACATAAAGATGGATATTTGAATCCTTTTGAATATAAATCTTATGCGACTTGTCAGTCTTGTATCAAGAGTAAAATGACCAAAACTCCGTTTACAGGACACGGAGAAAGAGCTACTGAGCTCTTAGGCCTCATACATAGTGATGTATGCTGGCCAATGTCTACACAGGCTAGAGGCTGTTTTTCTTACTTCATAATTTTTACTGATGATTTCTCAAGATTCGGTCATGTGTTTTTATTAAAGCATAAGTCTGAAGCTTTCGAGAAATTCACTGAGTACAAACTTGAAGTAGAAAAACAAACCGGATTGAGTATCAAAATACTTCGATCAGATCAAGGTGGGGAGTGGTCAGTACAGATTTTTCAGATTTCCTAAAAGAGAATGGGATTCTATCTCAGCTCACTCCTCTTTACACACCACAGCACAACGGTGTGTCAGAACGACGGAATCGGACCCTATTAGATATGGTACGTTCCATGATGAGTGGTGCTGAGTTATCTGTCTTATTTTGGGAGCATGCATTGGAGACTGCAGCGTTTCTATTGAACAGGGTTCCAACCAAAATCGTGTCTACCACACCATATGAGATATAGTATGGGAAGAGACCATCTCTTAAACGAATTAAGATTTGGGGTTGTCCGGCCTATATCAAAAAGCAGAATCCGGACAAATTCGAAACATGGTCAATTATGTGTAAGTTTGTGGGATATCCAAAGAATTCATTTGGATATCTATTCTACCACAATGAGGAACAAAAGGTATTTGTTTCTCAGTATGCCACATTTTTAGAAAGAGAATTTTTTATAAATGATACTGATAGCAATGTGGTAGATCTAGAAGAGGTTCTAGAGACACAAGTTACAAATGACGACCTGGTTGAACCAGATGTTGCAACAGAGACTAATGAAGCTCAGCCACTCCGTAGATCTAGTAGGGCTTCTCGCCCATCGGATAGGTACTACGGTTCCCTCATTGATGGTGATAGAGAAGATTGCATCATGGAAGATGATGATCCTACTAGTTTTCAGCAACCTATCACGAGTGGTGACTCTGTGAAGTGGCTGGATGCCATGAGATCCGAAATGGAGTCTATGTACACCAACAAAGTATGGACTTTGGACGTTGTACCATCTGGGGTAAAACCCGTAGGGTGAAAATAGATCTTTAAAAGAAAGATTGGTGTAGATGGGCATGTGGAAACCTATAAAGTAAGACTTGTGGCGAAAGGATTTCATCAAAGACCAGAACTTGACTGTGACGAAACTTTTTTCTCCCGTAGCCATGCTTAAATCCATTCGGATCCTACTTGTTGTTGCTGCTCACTACGACTATGAAATCTGGCAGATGGACGTTAAAACTGCATTTCTAAATGGTGATTTAGAAGAATGCATTTATATGGATCAGGCAGAGGGCTTCATTGACAGTGGGAGCAGCGGGAAAGCATGTAGATTGCTTAAATTCATTTATGGATTAAAGCAGGCATCACGGAGTTGGAACATCTGTTTTGATGATACGATCAAAAAGTTTGATTTTGTCAAAAATCCAGATGAACCTTGTATTTATAAGAAGATTGTAGGGAGTGCTGTCGCATTCCTCGTATTGTACGTGGATGACATCCTCCTGATAAGAAACAATGTTCTTATGCTACAATCAGTCAAATTGTTCTTGTCACTAAGATTCTCTATGAAGGACCTGGGTGATACCTCGTACATATTGGGCATTAAGATCTATAGAGATAGATCTAAACGGTTGTTAGGATTGTCCCAAAGTAGGTACATTAACACCATCCTAAAGAGATTTAGTATGGAAGACTCTAAACGGGGTGCCTTACCCGCTTGTCATGGAGTCACACTCTCCAAGGACTTTTGCCTAAAGACTGATGAAGAGAAAGCTCGTATGAGCATTATACCCTATGCTTCAGCCATAGGATCTAAAATGTATGCGATGTTATGTACACACCCTGATGTAGCTTATGCACTGGGTGTAGTAAGCATGCATCAATCCAACCCAGGGAAGAATCACTGGACAGCTGTGAAGAACATTCTTAAGTACTTGTGAAGGACTAAAGAAATGTTCTTGGTGTATGGTAATGGAGATCTCCAAATAGAGACCTTTACCGATTCGAGCTTCCAGAGTGATAAGGACGACAACAAATCTATTTCTGGGTTTGTATTTACCCTCAATGGAGGGGCGGTGTGTTGGAAGAGTTCCAAATAGGATACCGTTGCAGACTCTACGATGGAAGTTGAGTATATCGCTGCAAATGATGCTGCCAAGGAAGCCGTCTGGATGAGGAAGTTCGTCTCGGAGCTAGGATTAGTTCCAACCATTATTGATCCAATATCATTGTATTATGATAATAATGGGGCTATGGAGTTGGCCAAGGAGACCGGGTCCCATCAGCGATCCAGACACATCCTGAGGTGATATCAACTGATCTGGGAGATAGTTGATCGCCGCGAGATCGAGATTCAGAGAGTAGATACAAAGAATAACACCACGGATCCACTCACCAAGGCCCTCCCTCAGCCCCAGCATGAGCAACTTTTTGAGATGTTGGGTATGAGATACGCCAATAATTGTCCTTAGTGCAAGTGGGAGATTATTGGATATATGTATGCCCTAGAGGCCATTATTAGATAGTGGATGTATTTTTACATGTATATATATTCAGAGGATATTCTTGCTCGAAATGATAGTATGCTATCTGATTACTCTTTATCTTGACATGTTCACTTGATCATGCTTTTATTCATTTGGTACATGTTGATAAAGCCCTGTGAATATTTGCTTGACTACTGTGATTATGATGCAGATCATACTAGTGGGACATGTGTAGTTTATAAGCAGATCCTGAAATGTCCCTAGTCGTAGGTGTATCGAGACGGGGCATCGATATTCCATGGTAGACTAGCGTATACGATTCTGGACCCATTTGATGGGCGATGGATGATCCCATATCCATTGGTGTTTGACACCAAGATTGTATACGGGTGCTCAGTGGAGACTGGATACACTGGATGGACTCGCTGAGAACTCCTATATGGTATTATATCTATCGTCGGATAGTAGTTCTCAGGTGACACTGATACAAGTTAGTCTGTAGACCCGAGATCATCATAGAGTCTTGCGTATTCTCCCACTGTACTTTGATTTCCACCCTACCACGGCTCTACCGAGTCGTGCAAACAGGTGGCTTTTGGGTACAGTCTCGAGACATATGGAGGCAATGAGCAATAGGAGGGGTTTCGTCTCTTCTGGTATTAGGGGTTGATGTTACGCTATGCTTGATTGGCTATATCAGCAAGTCCCAGGCCAAGGCTGATGAGATTTACTGATAAGTGTTATCGGTAGTTTCTCGAACTGTTATAGGCCATATACCGGCATGATTTATTGAGTTAATGGGGTCGACGATGCCATCCCTAGACTCGATATACAACATATCTGACGAAGAGACCGGACTGTACGGTAAGTGTTACCGGTTGGTTCGATGGGAGTTTTTACAGGTTCGCTTGTTTTTCTTCTGATCGCTCGATATCTAGGAGCCGTTACGTACAGCTTGTGCTACTAACGGTTTGTGGGTTTGTGATATGATCACTGCCTACTGCTAGAGTATTGACGAGTCTCAGAGTCCCACAAAGGGGTTACCTAGCTCAGGTGAAACGATGTGGGGTGTATATGGTGATATGCGCGGATGCTTGATTAAATGCGTATATATGATACCGCATTATAATCTGGCGTTTTCTATTGGTCGGGTCGTATGTGATATGACCGGTTTATTAAATCAATTGTTGATTTAATATTAATGACCATTAACCTTTTTACTTATAACCTTTTCTTTATATGTTGTATACATGAATGTATGTATGTACATATGATGATATGAATGCACACATGCATGCATGCATTGTCATGGTTGATGATACATTAGAGTTGGCTATGCAAGACTCACATGGTTAGATATTTATATATTTTGATTATTGATTAAAGATATATAGGATTAAATCATGGTTGGATTTCTTCTACACTCTTCTTGAGTCAACCATGACTCAAACCATGGTTTAATCTCTGATTCATTCTTTAACTCTTTAACAAAATATCTAGATATTTTAGAACCATAGTTATGAGTAAGTATGACTCTCTCATATATTATTATTCATTTTATTTTGTGGCATAACAATTATCTTGAGCTTTTGCTTAACCATCTCCTCCTTCTTTTTCTTCAAAGCTTACTACCTCTTCATAAGTGAGTGAAGAACAAAAAAGGGAAAGGTTTTTTAAGTGAAATCTAAAACCATATCACCAATCTATACTAGTTTAGCCCACTAGTGTAGGTTGTTTGCTTCACTTCTACATAGTTCTTGTGAAGTTAGGAGCTTGAACCAAGGGACTCCGTGGTGGATCGTCGTGGACAACGAAGGACTCAAGCGGACCCGTACAAATACCAAGTTGATCCAAGGAGTCACAAAAGGGAGATATACAAAGGTTGTATTTGTCATCTCATAGTATTAGACTCTCTTTTAGTATGTGATACTTTATTTTATTACCTTAAATTTCTAGTTTGATTCTAGGTTGGTTTGCTTAGCACCCCAAAAATTTTATTGTAGCATATTTGATGCAAGACAAACACTTGGTATGGTGCTATATAAACCCAACACAAACTTCTTAACCCTATATAAAGAGAGGTAATTCTAGGGGTGGAGGTATCTCTCTCATTGTAATTTAGGGTTTAATGTTTAGTTTTTCTTTTAGCCATTTAAATTTTATAATTCAAGTTTTTATTAATAACAGGTAGAGTTCTTTTAATTTCGTGTATTTACTTTTCGTATTACTTTTCGCAGTTTAATTCTGTAATTAATTTTTCACAATTACTTTCTTACTTTTACTTTTTGATGATGATTTTCTTTTGGTTTTCTTCTTCCTTCTTTTCTCATTGAAATTTTAGGTAATGATACTCAAAGTTGTTCTATACTTTTTGTGAAGACTCTAGTAGTTAGCCTTTTAAAAATAAAATCTTTCTCTCTTTTTTTTTCTTTTTACCCTTCTTCTTTTACCATATTTTTCCCAATGAGCAAGTAATTTCCTCGCTTGTCAGGATTTGGAGGAGTGGGTAGTTTATTCGATAGAAATTTACCTTCAATTCTCATTATTATTTTTAATTGTTTATAATCTTTAATCAGAGTGAATCTTAAACCTATTAATTAGGTGCACCCTCGATTCATGAAAGTTGCGATCTCGATTTGAGTTTAGTTAGGATTGTTTTGATTGAAGGCTTTAGCGTAATAACGATCAATGAAGAGATAAGGGTAAATAGAGGGAATCTCTAGTACCCCTCTTAGCACTCTAATCCACATTCATTGTTATTCCTTTAGTATTAATTAATTAAAAAGATAAAAATAATATTTTTATAAAAAAAACTATCTTTTAAACTACCCAATCGAAAAAACCCTATAAACCCTTCACTTATAAAGTTTTCAAATCTCTTTAGTATAAAACGACAAAAATCCAACATTTCTTTTATTAACTCATTTAAAACAAGATTAGTAATTTATCATCTCCCTGTGGACGACCCGTACTCATCACGGCTAGTTATTTGCGACACCGTCTTAATTAAGGTATTTTAGGACACATAAAAACTCACTTTTTCACCAATCAAATGGTGTCATTGCCGGGGAGACGGTATTATTATTTTTTTTGTCATTCGGGTTGATTTTTTTATTCAAAAATAAAAACTAAAAAAATAATAATAAAATAAAAACCGCATCTTGTTTATTTTGATGGCTTGTTGAGTGTACATAATTCTTGAGCATCTAGAGTGAGCCAACAGAGAACTTGAACACTGAAAACAGAAGCAAAGAGAAGATGGAGAACAGTGCCAAAGTTGTGCGAAGATCGGCCCATTCTTGACCGTGAATCCGCGGCCATTTATCTTGTTCGATCGCGATTCCGCGGCCTTACAGAGAGATCGCGTGCTAAATATTTTTGGTAAGGTTCTTCTCTTCATAACACCTGCTCTGTAGCTCCAATAAATTGTATTTCTTTGCAGGATTCTTTGCAAACAATGCCTCTAGGAAAAATCTTTTTGCGTGTTTAGATTTTTGTATTTTTTTGTTTTGCATCAAAAAATACGGACTTAAGGGGCAAGAAACCCAAATTAAGATTAGGTAGGGAGTTCATTGCCCTTCCTAAGCCCAAAAAATCACAAACAAGTATAAGTATCACCCTGTATTAATTAAAAAAGATCTACTCAAAGTCTTAAGGACATTCGCGCTCGATTATGACAAGTGGGGATCGTGGGTAATCTATTGCTTATCTGCATTTTTATTGTAGTGTCTAATGTAAGTGTGACTAAGCTAAGTGGTTTACTTAATTAGGCCGGCTATTTCGGAGATTCGTATAGCGGATACCTCCCAATTACCTGGCTGCAAAATTGAAAAAGAGATGATAGAGGATTTATCCTACGTCTTGTCCTTTGGAAGTTTAGGAGCGGTCTAGTGATTTGACTTAGGTGGCCCTAATTATAGATATTGTTTGTGCACGTTTGTGATTGGTTGAGTCGAGTCCTTCTTTCCAAGCAAAAAAAATTCAAAATTTCAAAAAAAAACCATACCATTTCACCCTTTTTACTTTTTATCTCAAATTCTTTTCACTTCTCTTATGATGGGTAACCCAAACCGACCAACTCTTAGCGAGATTTGTTATACACAACCAGATATTTGTTTATATCAATATTGCTTTGATAGAACTTCCGACCCCACCATTTCTTTGAGAGATGGGATAAAAGGCTCTAGAAATAACAGTTGAACACCACACTCAAATTCCTATCAGTCGTGTCAAAATTCAACACCTTCTTATATTGATATTCCTTTTAAGGCTAGTGAGGCAACTTTTAAACCCTCGTCCTTAGGAAAGCCCGTAGCCAAAGTTTCATACCTTTCACTACTCCCTTAGGACAACAATTACAATCATTTCCGTATGAAAATGTTGATATTTCTTTTGAGGCGAATATGACAACTTTTAAACCCGTGACCATTGCTGAGCAAATTGCAAAAGCCAGTCGCCAACAATTCAACCAATCTCAATCTTTTTCATATCAAAATGTTGATCCTAATCTTATTTATGAAAATTGGATACAATCATCTAACTCTTATCAGCAATATCAAACTTTCACACCCTCTCATGTTGATACTTCTCTTGAGACTAATGTGGCAATTCGTAAACCCATTTCTATTGCGAAACACATTGAACTCGCCCGTAGCCAACAATTAAACACATTCTAACCATACTCAACTTTTGTATCTTCTCTAGACAGTGCTTTTGAATATCAATTAGGAAGTTCCACGGTTCAAAAAGAATCATTATTTGAAACTTCTTCACAAATCATGTCTAGTCTTGAAGTAAAGTTAGAATTGAGTAATGAGAAAGAACCAGGGATCCTTTCAAGTCAAACCAAAACCAATTCTTTTGATCCTAATACTGTCCATCCTGAAATCCAACCGAATGTATTTGATGATCAACCGCTTAATAATCTAATTAATGAGATGCCCGAGTATAACATGTTTGATTTGCCCAATCATGAGTATGAAAAAGAACCTTACACCATTCAAAATCAAAGTTATCCTTATCCGACTAATCTTGACATGTCCAGTCTTTCGATCCCATCAAGTGAACCTAGCAATCTATCGACTGAGGATAATATAATTAATGAATTTTTAAAGAACTATACATTTGATTTAACGGACGATACCAGCGAGATCAATGTTAAGAATATTTTTAGGATGAACTCGCTGTGTTGAATGAATTGGATTCCCTAACTCATCATGTCCTTTCCATTGAATACGAGCATCTTCATGTACCTTTAACCGATCATATTCTAACCATCAACCAATCTGATATGCAAAATGATATTCAGCTTTCATCTCCCACATCTGGATCAACAATGCTTATCACACAAGTTTTCTTACATATTTCTTTACACACTTTCTTTTGTTCTTCATCTCCTCTTCTTTCACTTCCACCGAGATTTGATGAACCACGCTCCGATATCTCTAATTCTATGATTCTTGACGTACAACAGTTTGAGTTAGATTCTTTTAAGGACGAGGTAGACGAGCTTTTCGAGTCTTCTACTTCCACAATTCTTGACGACTTGAGTTCTTTGAATTCTGGTATGCAACACATTGATCTTGAAACTTTCAACCTTCCTAGTGAATCTGACTATTCCACTGATATGGATATCGATTCCTTTCTTTCTGATGAGATCATCGTTAGGGACATCGATGACAGTTTCAAAGATATTTTCGCCGAAGAATCACGTTTCTTGAAGAATTGGATACTATGCTGAATCAACCTCCACCGGAAATTCGTGCGCCTCCGTTTGAGGCCGAAGAAGTTGAACAGCCACCCTTTCTTCTTATTACATACGAGAATGTGACTATTCCACCCACTTCTTATTTTTCACATTCACATTTTCGTCCGCACTCACTTTTTCTTCTCCATCAACAGGGACGTAAAATCTTTCAAATACACTTCTTGTCTACCCTTC